>JAMZEH010000012.1:3593836-3741336 GCA_024699665.1 Ostrea denselamellosa
GAAGGTGATACCCATATGTAGTTTTTGTTCCCGTTGTTGTCTACGTATTTTCTATACTTTAACTATAATATCGTTCACAGGTATGTTACAGATATTACAGGTTTTGCCTAAATAATATATCTGGAATTAATCGGCTGTAATGCATGAATACCTACTGGTGTAAACTTAAAAATCAATAAGATCATGTATCCAAGGGGGGGGGGGGGGGGGGGGGGGGGGTAGAAGAAAAATCCAGATTCCTCGACGAGTCTTTTTAAGATGGACCGCAGTTGTGTTTGATAGCTTGTTAAAGTATATCATACCGAGTATAATCACGCCATCATCAGAGTGATACATATACTGTAAGCTTTCAATTATTTTATATGAATTTTTGTGGGGTTTTTTTCGGAATAATAAAAATGGGTATTCTTTTCAAATACCGGTAAGAAATGTTTAGAGTCCAAATGATCTCAAGTTGATGCATGTTATGAATATCTAATAAAACATTCCTCGAATTCTTATTCTTTAGATTCTTGGCACACTGATTCTGACTCTGGATTACTCCGTTTACCTGATCAAGATGTGGGGCTCCTGACGGATGTGACCGGTCGACAGAGGATGCTTACTCCTCCTAGGCACCTGATCCCACCTCTGGTATGTCAAGGGATCTGTTGTATGCCCATCTCATCTCTCTGATTTGTATTTTCTATAGGAATTGCGAGATTGAGTACTGTTCATTACCTTAGCCTTTTCATGTATAAAATGAATGTTGAAATCCTTCAATATCATTCAGAATCTACACAATGTTATACATATGCAATTTTGTCGTAGCTATTTCATTCTGTCTATATCGCGTCTAAGTTTACAATGTAAAGATAAGTAACAGTATTTGATCTCGTAATTCCTATAACAAATACAAGCCTGCGAGATGGGCAAACACGGACCCCTGGACATATCAGAAGTGGGATCGAGAGTCTAGGAGGAGTAAGCATCCCCTGTCGAACGGTCACACCGGCCTTGAGCCCTACATCCCGATCAGGTAAACGGAGTAATATATAAACCATTTTTATAAGATTTTCCGATTATCGTGAAGATCATTTTCATCTGATATGTCATGATATCAGGTTTTGTGATTATCGTGAAGATCGTTTATCGTATTGGGTGTTTATCAGGTTTTCGTGAAAATCGTTTATCCTGTCCTGTTGTGCGTAATTCTATCCTATCATTCGTACATCTTCTATCGTTTATTATGTCAAGAATAACATTTCGTGTACTGTAGAAAATATAGGGTGCAGATTTGAACTTGAAATTTTATGAAGTACAATACTGGACGGCAATGGTTGAAAATGACTGTGATAGGCAACATCCATAATCACAGAATTCAGTCCGCATTCTGGTTTTGAAAACCCCAATTATTGCCTTGCCTTAGCGTCTTCAAATAATCTACTAAATCTTTCAAAGTTTTTTGTGTATATGATACTGACGTATCATAGATCACCACAACATGTCAAAAAAGAATAGAACCATGCACGTTTGAAAAATATTTTACTTGACGAAAACAAAGATGTAATTGCATGTACATCATAATATACAGAAATGGACGGAATAAGTCAAAGAACGACATGCCAACCTCCAGATTCCCAACAACAAAAATACATGAGGCCAATTATAAGACACAAATGAAATAATGATATTAAAAGACGAAGGAAATTGATTGCATTGTTTGTTATTTAAATAAAAGTCTCCATATAAAAGCAAACACCACACAGTATCTAGGCTAAATCTCTAAGCGGGCCTTTCGTTAGTCCCTGTATTATACATGATATAAAACTCAACAAGGATCCGCTATATCTGATGTTTTGAAGTCTGAGACTAGGGCTGATGTCCCGAGTTCGCAGCATGCTTTACACATCACATATACACTGAAAAACCAGATTTTATAGACTAATACATAAATAAACTAAAATAATTCACAGTTCCAACAAATTCTATAATCTATTTCAGTTGAACGTATTAAATCAAGATTTGTGGTAATGTCATACTGTAACTTTTGAATTTACTGAGTGGATGTCAATACAAAAATTACAAAACGTTCGTTGTCATATTGTAAATTTGTATTTACATCCACCCTTCAAATTCAAAAATCACCAGATGATAGTCACATGAATGTTTATAATAGGGCGTGCATTAAAGTCAGGAGGGTACGAGATGTTCAATAGACATACATTCCGGCGTTCAAACGTTCTACAGGAAAGTTAAATCAAACTGCTTATTGCATTTATATTGGTATTTTAATTTGTTATACACAGGCCACTGGCGTGGCAGCTGGAAATAATGTAAACTTGTATTGAGGCCATCAGTCACACTATACCTCCACAACTTTAATAAGTTTGAGTCCACACTCGATAATGCTGGCAGTGTAGTTTTCTGTCTGCGATATGAAAGGGTTTTGGGGATTTCTTTTTAAGTCATCTGGTACAGCGCGCTTGGATACTTTCGGTGAACCGCGTAACACCTTCACTTTTTTTATAAATACATATAACAGACACAGTGCAAAATGTCCACTAAAACATAATCCTATATTTAAACTGAAAGATTTTTTCGTTAAATAGAAATATGGATTTTTATTCAGTTTTTCTGTATTTATAATTAAGATAATCTTTATCTTTAATCAGGTTTATTTTCTCATCCGCTATTGCATATTTTCTGCCGTTTTGACACATTTTATTATTATATATATCATCGTATCTTTCATAATCAGATCATGTGCTGATTTCATACTCTTTAAATGTGTAGTGAGCCACTTTAATTTTCATAAGCATTATGAACCAGCCATCATTATGGATCAATTTATTAATTATTATCCAAAATTTCAATCAAATTGATAATTACAACATTGAATTAGTCCCAAGTCTCCATTACTTGTATCATAAATTATAAAATTGAGATATAAGTATAGGGAGATAAAAATGATGACGTGTAACTGTAACAGTCATACTGATTTAGAACTTTTTGATCAAAAATTCCTTCCGCCAAAAATGTAGTCCCTGCCAAACCCTTTTAAAATTTGCATGAACATACAAATTTTCAACTGGGTAGGGTTAAGTAAAAGGCGTATATGTCATCAGTACTGAACCAATAGCATCCGGTGTAGTTGTGCTCAAAACCTGAGGAGGTTAGGATGCACACATATGACGATGAAAATCAATATTGTTATTTACACTATGAAGAGCAATCAATTATTGTACAAATGGCTATGCAAATTCTCGAGTGCGACGCTAAACAATATATAATCAATCAATCCTGTTGTGAGATTTTTCTGTTTGCTACAGGTTTTCCCCGCTTTCCTTTACATAAACAAAATCAAGTATCTTAATTCAACTGGTAGAAGTTATGTCAAGACACGTATATATATATATATATATATATATATATATATATGTGTGTGTGTGTGTGTGTGTGTGTGTGTGTGTGTGTGTGTGTGTGTGTGTGCGTGCGTGTGGTGTGTGTGTGTGTGCGCGCGCGCGTGTGTGTGTATGTCTTTGTGTGTGAATATGTCCGTGTGTGATATATATATATATATATATATATATATATATATATATATATATATATATATATATGGGGGGGGATGGAGCCCCTGGGTTAGGTGGAAAATATATTGTAAAGTTCCAGTTGATAGCGCCGTCCATATAGCCACTAGACAGGGGAAATAATCTTCCCTTAAAGTTCTGGATCTCCGATTGAATCTTTCCATTTTAAAATCCTTTGTCAGACAAAATAATGTTTTATTTATGGAGTCTTGGCTTTAGGATTGATTTTTTTGTCCTTATGTCATTTGTATTTATGCCGTTACATATACCATGAAAACAGTATAGTGTATATCGATTTATCAGGACTTGAAAAAGTATTAATCTGTCAATTTGCCAAACTTATGTTTACCGATTTTTACCTCAATGAGCGAACGGATTGAGCACAGATTCTAACAAACCTGACACTTCATGCTTCATTACGCAATTACCAATCGCGTAATAAAAGGTATACACCTTACGACATTTTGTTATGATACTAGAATAGGCCTTCGTAAGAATCCCCGAAATATTTTTGTATGGAAGAAAATAATTTATCGCTGAAGAATTCTCACAATTTTCAAAACATCCAATCAAATATAACACTTTCTTAGCCAAAATCGATGACTCAGAATTTAATAGGTTTGTACTCGTTAATTTATCGATAACGTCTCTTTAAGTTCACGTATACCGGGTCCCCACCCCAGGCTAGTTGTATTCGGCGCCTCCGCGCATCAATCATGGTCAATGTTTTACAGTGGAATTTTGCTGTGATGATAAACACTTACATGAGCTTAATTTTCTTAAGTTTTTAGCTTTTCCTTATCAAGGAAACTGATTACGCGAATATCGAGCCCAATCAAATTTTCTGGAGGTCCCTTGTCACAGCATTAATGACACGATAAAGATCCCTCACTGCTCATAGGCTGTAGACGTCTCATACCAGTGAAAGATATATAACCCACTGTCATCCGTCAAACTTACTCAAATTCGTGATATATATATATATATATATATATATATATATATATATATATAGAAAGAGAGAGAAAGAGAGAGAGATTATTTTACCCTAGCTCTGGCCTAGGCCTACTTGAAGCCAGACAGAGCCCCACCCCGTCTTTTCGCTCCTTTAACATGATTGCACCAAATGCCACCATAAATCGAAACCTTGCATACTTCATATATTCGTAATGGTGTAATAAAATTTCAGATAAACTGGATACTATCTGCGCTATATATTATAATGGATTTAAATAGACAATGGCGTACAGTTCGTTTGAATAAATCCATGTTAAACCACAAGCACTTTGGGAACGGATCACGCAACAACGATAACGACAATCTACAGATATACTTTTTTCTGATCTGGGATCGCCATATTTATTTTTCACTAATGTTTTGTAAGGCTATTTTTGTGTCTGTTACGTACTAGTCAAATTCTTACAATCATTGCTGAAAACGTAATTTTCACTGCATGTAATACGTAACAGAGACTAAAATTATATCCAATAAGTGTGGATTCCAGATCAGAAAAATAATAAGGTGGGATGAGCGTGTTGTATGGTTCACGTTTCAAGTACCTGTGTGTTGTTAAACTACCCCTTCTGTGACCCCACCACGTGCGACTTGCGGTAAAATATCAAACCCGATACTTAAAATTAAAAATAAGCGATAAATTTTCTTCAGAAAAAATTGTGACGTACCGAATACATGTCGCCTTTTTTCTGCATACTTACCAGACATATCCACACAAATATCCACGGCCAGAAAAGCAAAGTTATAATCAGATTCAAGCAAGTTTCTTCATGGAATCTGCAAAACAAAAATAAGTTGTTGTTTTTTTTTAATTCAGAAAGCTATCGTATGTCGTTGTATACATATGAAATGTGACCGAAGTGTGCCTTGAAAACAATAATGATCTTGTAATTTACGAATAGTTTACTGTATGTTATATTGCTTTTCTGCTAACTTGATTATAGAAAGATCCTTAAATGGTTTATGAAAGGGTTTAATTGAAAATTTATAGATGCGCTTTATAATTAGCGCACACAATGAAATTATAATTTTATGAGTAAACTGAAGAAAGTAATATCATGTATTTCTCAGTGTTTTCTCGATTCGTAAGCCTTTTAAAGATACCGGGCTCGACAATTAATACAATTCGAGACTTCCTTCTGACAAAGGCGGGCGACCAGACAAAGTAAGTAGATTATTGATAATTTTATTGTCATTCATATGCAGATACCCCTATGACTGATTTATCTGTTTAAATATAGTTTTATTCAATTGATGAAATATCTCACGTTTTGACTCTTCAATTTAACTTGCCAAGTAGTGTGTCCTTTATTCCCGGACGGTATTCAATCTGTTCTAACATACATAACGTCCTGATCTCTTTAGTTATCTGTAGCAACAGACCAGATCGTGCGCACCCCTTGTTTAAATGAACCATTGTGGTTTTGCTATGCACACGATGTTTCCCCTTGGTCATTGATTGGATTGCAAACAGCACTACCTTCCTTTCTAGAGCATTGATATGCAGTTCCTTTTCTGAGGGTGTCCATCCTCCTCCCATCGTCACTGACAAAGTAGGACACACTGCATCCGTCCTGTTTTAAGACATCTCTCTCCATGGTCTCCATTATCAAATCCGGGCATGCTGACATCCGAATTTGTTCTCCATTCCAGTGCTCTACTTGTTGAATTCACCAGTTTATCTTCTATTTGCAAGTTTAAGGGAGTATCATCAGTCTGAAATTTTTTCTACATTTTCAGGACACACTTAGTTTGGAACATTTAAAGTTCTTTTACACACAGGAATGAATCACTGCTTACATGATCGAGTTTAGTGTTCTTATAAGACTTGACAATTCGTGAAGTGAGACATTGTTTAGTTGGCCTATACAGGTTTGTTTTATATTGGTTATCTTCATTGCTGACAAAGTTATCTCCCTTTTTACTGATCGTATTGCGAGATCTAAACTTTGGTGCGAGCACATATTTTCTCCCGATTTATTAGTCACTCTAAATTGTGTAGCAGCTATAGAGGTTGTCTCTGTCTCTTACCAGCCCTTTTTGAGACTGATTTAGCAACAATATATCGTCAAAGTAAATCACAACGCGGACTCTTTTTTGTCTCAGGATAGTGACTGGTTTCATTACTTTTGTGAATAATCTTGAACCTAATGTCCAAAGGACAGCCCGCAATACTACAGCATCTGCCTCTTGTACTGAAATATGGGAAATTCCCTGTCATCTCTAAATCGGTATGCAGAAGTATATACGTCTTTATGGTTTACTTTGAATTAATTTAGCCAATCTCAGTTTTGTACGAGATTCAACATAACCTGAGAGTCTTACACTTTAATGTGATTGTACACCATAAATTAGTCCAAGACCTTCAGATTTAATATTGGTTCCATTCTCTTCTTTGAGTGGACAAATAAGTGGATGGCAAACTGGTTCTTTGTTTGTGTCTGAACAATTTCTACTGCCTTTTTCAACAAATTTTCTCCTAAATTTTTACAGCCATAATTTTTGTTTCTTGATTTGTTGATATTATTTTTCTATGTTCTTAAAGCGATATTTCTTGGAAATCTATTTTGGTACGTGAGGTCCTCTCCAATAGATTTTTGTTTTGGGCGATTATTCCCCAGTTTTTTTGGGGAAAACACTTTAACCCCCCCCCCCCCCCCCCAGGGGAATGCTGTCTTGATAGATTTCCATAAATTTCATCCGATTCATTGTAGCATACATTCTGATCAGATATAAGATTTTGGTCGCAATACTAAACGTATTCTCTCTTGTACTTCCGTATCTATCTTTGTTTTTCTTAGGAATCTTGTATCCTGCAAATCCTTCTTTCTTGGAGCCTTGTGCTATCTGCCTCTCGACGTCTGGGTAGTTCTGTCCCCACGTCCCTACTTGTTGTATCCACATGTGGGCACCACTCGAAAAGGCTGCTAGTCTAAGCACCTGTGGTTTGGCTGCAGTTCTCGCGAGATCTCTCTAGCTCGCTTCTTACGTTTACACCTTCTCTATAAAGGTTTGTAAAATATCTGGCCATACAAGACCTCCGTTTCCTGGACCAAATCATGTCAATGTGGTTTAAGGATTTCGTTAGCTTTCTTCACACCTTTCATGGTTTTGGCAAGAAAATTAACCCTGCCTTCATAAAGACAGGCAGCATTTGCATTTCCTACAAAGACAACTGTTTGCGACACTAACTACGGGATGTCCATAACAATACCTATATCACTTCAATGGTTTCCTGTGACGAATGAAATATACAATCCTATTGTATACTTTCAAGGCGCTACATAAATCAGCTCCAGCACACACCCAGGAACTGGTTCAGGTCTACCGCCCGCAGCGTACACTCGGTCGGCCACGTCTGCGGATTCGTGTTCCTTTCTAAAGTCACGCACTCATACTAAACTGTGTGGTGAAAGACGGTTCGATGTGTCCTCATCCCCCCTGTGGAACTGCCTCCCACTGGATCTTCGATTTCGAAAGTTCATAAGTTGTTTTTAAGCATAAACTTAAACCATCTTTTTAAACTTGCATTTAAAATGTAATTTTTGGCATAAACAGTTGTTTTCACAAAAACAATCTTTACAAAAAACTTTACCCCGTGGGGAGCCGGGTTGTTAGAATAGATACTCAGTACCCCTTGCTTGTCGTAAGAGGCACAGTAGGTGTGGCACGTAAAAGATCCCTCCCTGCTCAAAGGCCATAAGCGCCGAGCATAGGCCTAAATTTGCAGCCCTTCACCGGCAATGGTGACGTCTCCATATGAGTGAAAGATTCTCGAGCTGGACTTTAAACAATATTTAATCAATCAATCAATCAAAAAAACTTTATTCATAGCTACTATGTTAATCTCAGTTTAATATTAGTTCATGTCCTTTTATATATTTATTGTTCTTTGTTTTAATTTGTTTTACATGTCAAGCGTTTTACAAACACATTTCTGTTATTTTCAGCTAGTTCTAGTCAATAAAGTCATCTACAAAACCATTGAGTGTAAGAGGAACACAGGTTGCATTGGGTATTCTCCCGATATCATTTGTGAAATTACTATACAAATATTTTTTTCGGTAAGTTATCATGTCTCCCATCAGCTTGTGCGACTAATCTCCCACTGTGGGGTTAAAATGTTCAGTGTCCGAGTGTGCATGGAGAGGTAATGCGTCAGATTAGCCTCATTAATTGTCTCAGGGGCAACTCCCTCATCGCTAAATTCTTCCACGTTTGAATCATGTATAGATTCATAAGAATCACACTTTGAGGACTGTTCGCCATACTGGGTCCATATATCAGGTACGCTCATTGTCCCTATTACAAACAACAATCTGCCCTAATAAATGCACACAAAAATGTTAAAAACGTCATCCACACGAGGCGTCTGCTCGAAAGTGAATCCGATGAACGAAGGCCGTCTCGAGTCATTTTGGACCTCATGCCCTACATTTTCAGAAAGCTTGCGAATCGAAAAAAAAAATGGAAGAAACATCATTATACCTTACACCAGTTTACGAAATAGAATACACGTTTTCCAAGTATATGTTGTAGCGGTTAACGTTTTCATACAAATGTTTGGCTCTTACAATGTTTGTCACATGTACATTCAATATATTCAATTCGCCTCGTGATCGTGAGGTCGTAGATTCGAGCCCTACTCGTAGCTTGGCCGCGACAAATCTAAGACGCAATAATACATAGTGATTGGTCCCTCGCCAAGAGCTTGACATTTAGAAGCAAGAATCATGACCTTTTGGGTGAAAGCTTTGAAAACTAAAGTCTCTAAACAGAAGTTGGTATAATAAAGAACTTTCACTTGGTCTTCGGTGCAATACATAGTCCAGATGTGTACCACTTCACCTACAGCTGGTGACGTTTCGATATGGGCGAAATAATCTCAAAGAGACATCTTTCTGATTTGTATTTTCTATAAAGTATTCTGTTTGTTACTTTAGCCTTTTCCACCGTAACTTTAAAACTAACAAATAATACATTATTCTGCAATACATATTCCCAATCGCATTCTACAAAATGCGATGATTTAAACGGTGTGCAATCAGCGGTAAATTGATATCATTTACAAAGACCTTACTGAAAGCTCATAAGATTACCTTGACATCGCTAAATTAAAATTTGAAATAGACGCCAATTCCATTTTACCCCACAAAACACACACACAAATACCCCCCCCCCCCCCCCGATGCATTTGATGGTTGTCGTGGACAAACCCACAATGAATTGGAAGTAGTGAACCATCACAAATTATGACATTCCTTCAACAACGAAATGATCACTCACAAGATAATGTCTCCATGACTGCCACGAGACTTTAACTCATTTAGAAAAAGTAATTATATAGTACACAAGTTTTTCGATTATGTACATACCTTTTCTTTCTCTCATTTACAACCACACTTGGACCTCCTCCCTGTACCACAACAACATTGGATTGCTGTTGCACCACCGGGGCCCCGTAGCCTGGCTGGGGATAACCATATCCCGGCGGTGGCGGACCGTATCCCCCACCTGGAGGAGGAGGGCCGTATCCCCCGCCCGGAGGAGGGGGGCCGTATCCCCCGCCCGGAGGAGGGGGGCCGTATGCAGGGGGGTGCTAAAATCAATAACAGTGCGTCAATGTACATGCCTATATACACACATTTAGTTTGTGACACGTCTATCCATATATCAAATGGAATATGGTTCTCTATCAATATTTTTGAAATAAAATTTGCACAACAAAAACTTAACATTTCGATGTTGTTTCGTAGTTTGTATTTAGCATCTCGTTCAATATGTCACTATTTCCTTCATTTAAATCATTATTTGCAATGGAGAAAAAAACACAAAAAGGACTTAAAAATATTTATATACTTTCTTTCAACCCTGTTCTTCTGAATCTTCGGGATAAGGTACATGTTTATGATGCTATTCACAAACTTTGCTTGCTCTTAATACAAGTTGTTGATGCATATATATATATATATATATATATATATATATATATATATATATATATATATATTGACCAAAGCAATTCTTAATTGATATTAAAAGTTTTATAAAACACTAAACACTGCGCTAAAATGGAACTTCGATCTTCAGCCAAGAGAAATAAACACACAGTCCTATCATTGGAGACGACACGGAAGTTTAAATTCTTAATAAAATTAAATACTTATTCACGCAGATTTACGAGGCCTACTATTTCTAAACCATAGAAATTTCTTTAATGATCTACTCAAGCTAAGAAGCTCTTTGAATTTAAAGGTAATTTTTCCAATCCTTCATGTTTTTTTTTTTTGTTTTTTTTTTTTTTTAATAAAAACGCTACCTTTAAACATGCCAAATAAAGAAGTTTAATGTTAACCTCGACAACACTCCATGGAGATTATCAAACAAGTGTTACTAAACAGACAATACCCATATATGGTGAAAAGTAATTTTGTACTTGAAAATATTGTGCATGGTATATATTGACAATACGTAAAATACAGTGATATATTTTTTCCTCAAAAGGCTATTTCTATTCTTTAATCATATACAACTTCCATTTACAAATCAAGTGTGAAGAAATCAGTTAGCAGTTTACATTGTACACCGATGTGAATACTTACAGCCGCCATTTTAAAACGATCCTTGGTTCAACACTGAAACGGAAATGAAAGATTACCGATATTTAGAAAACTAGCGTGTAGTTTTGTTAGGAGTTAATCTATTTACAGGAATAACTGTTAGGTTTAAACAGAGACGCTCACTGGTCGGTGCCCACACTGAAAATGAGGGGTGTTTAATACAAAGTGCGCAGACAGATTGAAATACCCTGCATTTAAAAGCACTGCTCTGTCATGTGTTTGTTCTAGCGTCATATTAGCACTGTCCAGTCCGATATTTGGGTACTGAGCTGATTGCATTTAAATCTCAGAGACCAAATGCAATTATGTCTACATCAGTTGTAGATATTCATTTTAAAAAGTCATTGGATAAACTGACTATGTAAGATTATTAAAGCAGAATTGTTCAGCGTAGTCATTTTGGGTCACTTTTTTCCGGTTGCACTCCAATCAAGACATTTTAACAGAAAATGGTGAAGATAAAGAAATGTTCCATCTCATAAGCTGTTTTAAACTAGGACTTATATTTTTACAATTTTCCTTACTAGAAATGCTATTTATATTCTGTTTTGGAATTGAAATCTGGCCTTTTCATATTTTCAAAGTGCACTTTCTTTTAGTCCAATACTGCTCTTAATCCGGTCCCCCTGTTGTTGAGTTTCTGTTTCCATCTCGAGTTCGTATTAATAATTTTGTATAATTTTTACAGTTAAGCGCATTTGTCAATAAAATAAAACTCAAGTGCCGAATCGGTCTGAGCATGCTCAGTGACCAGCATTTTAAAGGATTGTTGAATGAAAACCACAATGTTAACTAATCAGTCACTTTCAATTTGAATTCCTGGAATTAATCTGTAGCCAGAGTTGTCGTTCTTTGCTCTCATTTACACTTCTCTCTTTGTCTCGGGTTTTACAACATAGTTGTCATACCCACGTTAAAACATTTTAAAAGTAGGGTAGGTGGGGAAGGAGCTGCCGAGGAAGTTCATTTTTTTCGAAAATGACTATTGACGAGCAATAAAAAGCAAAACAAAACTTACATCAGTCAAATTTAGATTTTGTGAGCTGTCAATTTCTAGAATCGGTAACAGTCTTACTCTGGGGTGCAACCAATATAGTGAATGTAACTCACTTACAAAATAGTACAGTTCACACACACACACACACACACACACACACACACACACACACACACACACATATATATATATATATATATATATATATATATATTTCTGTTTTAACATTTTTAAGTCACAGGTAGATTGTTAACGGAGATTTCATAGCCCTTTAATTACAGAAAAATAATCAATATTTGAAATGAACACACTGAAATATGCTTTCTTTGATGTTAAACAAAATTTAGAATAAACCGCATACATTAATCTTTAATCAATTGTATTTCACAAGTCATGACACTGTTCATTTTTATTCCGATTTCCCTTTTATTGTATCCAATAACAGTCTGGGTGAAAGCGTTCCGTTCTCGATAAGAACCGTTCCGTTCAAATCGCTCAGCGTTCATTTCCCAAACAAAACCCTTTTTTTTAAACCGCTCAGTGTTCATTCATCTTTCACTGGTGTAGTTGTACTTTTAAGGGTTTGTAGATATAGAACTACATTTCTAGTTTTTGCAATCAATTCTTAATTGGAATCAGGAGTGTTAATTTTTTTTTACATTAAAATCCTTAGGAAGGGAGTGTTTGAACAATCCAAAATGGCAAAAACTAACCAATTTTGATTTAAAAACTTTTATGCAAGTGATTTGGTTTTTTAATTTTTTTTTTTAGCAATCCCTTTAACCCGCACTCTAGTATCTCTACCGGAACCAATGGTTTTCGAACATCAACATTACGAAATTTGATTGGGCATTGGTCTCTCAGTGTAGCATGCTGGTAATTTCTTAAATTAAGATGTGCTCTTTATTGTGGTCTTAAATAAAATGCATACACAGA
Organism: Ostrea denselamellosa; assembly: GCA_024699665.1. NCBI lineage: Eukaryota > Metazoa > Mollusca > Bivalvia > Ostreida > Ostreidae > Ostrea > Ostrea denselamellosa. Next base: position 3,606,976 of record JAMZEH010000012.1, read on the forward strand.
TGTGAAACAAAAAACTTTACTTTAATTTTTTAGTCAAACGATACCTTCACACCTGTTTCTACTAGCTGAAATCTAATTATATAAAATATCATCAACATTTTGTGAAAAATAGCTTATTTTTTCTTTAAATATACTGTTCCAATTTCTCAAAATTTAAATTTTCGTAAATTGACAAGTCTAGATACCGGTTTTATGTGTGCCACAATGATTGTGCAATAGTAACGATAACAGTCAGAAGTGGAAGTCCAGCCCGCCATCTTCTGGGAACACGTAACCAGTCCCCGATTGCCATCAATGCAAAGAATGGTCTTCGTAGCATAGAATTGTTTCTGAACACTGTTATGGTAAAAGTAATATAAACCCTTAAGAAGTGTTCCTTTTGTTTTCTGGGGCGGGGAGGGACCTTTCCTCACAGCATCCTTTAACGAAAGCACTAGTCGATGGACCATACAATACAAAGAGATAATGCTCGGTTTCTGAGTTTTGTGTAGGGCTCTAACACCTGACTTTTGACCCGTGTTAACTAACACACCATCACAAGAGAATGTCACTGACTTTTAACAATCGCAAGACCAAGGAAGTCTGATGTTATTCTATACACACCAGCAAACTGAAATGCCAATAACTACCGCTACACATGTCCCTACAAATACAATTCTTGCTCCATAGTGCTTGTGTCTGTAGGGCATTACTTATAACACATTGAAAATTCAACTTGCTGACACTTGAGGAGACTCTCGGAAACTCTGCATGTGCTAAACACTTGACAAATTCTACACCCGAATCTCTGGCTCTGTGTGTATTGCATAGCTCGATTCCCTTTCTTTCATCCAATCACATAATATTGGTCTGTTATTCATCACTAAAGCAGGGCATGACCTAAACATTCTATTTAACCTCTCGTGCTATTTTTCTTTAAAGTTATCAATGGTTTTTCAATCCACACGTCAATGTGAGGTGGCAATATAAAGAAAAAATATCAAAAACTTATGCAGAACAGCCTTCCGTGCTTTGGTGAATTCCGCTCGAAAGAACATTACCTTTTTAGCTAATTAAAGAGCTTGGCAAGTTTTGTTGCAACGGGACCCCCGAGAGGGCAGGTACAACCAATTAATAAATCTTATTTCAAGTCATTCGCCCATATAAAATAATCAAAATAATTTTAAACATCGCGAATTTCATTAATTACGCTTGTTTTCAGCAGCCTTCTCTGCAACCTCAGATTTCTACGTCTTTCAGTTTGTTTAATGGCGCACTATTTCGCTTTCCCATTATTTTCTTCCTTTCATACACCTTTGGCCTCTGATCATGGATGATTCTTCTTCCTCTTTCCTACGATGTACCATGTAGCTCTCCGTTACACATTCACAATTCACCAATTATAGGTGAAGTACTACAAATTTAGACCCTTGATTATAATCTCTCTGTAATGCTATGGTTATGTTTTACAATTCTAATATCCCTGTAATGCCATTTTTATACGTAATTGTTTGTTTAATTAATTGTCTGTTTGTTTTACGTCCAATCGAGAATTTTTCACTCATATTGAGACGTCACCAGGTGTAGGTGAAGTACCACAAAGGACCAGGACCATGCTTGACCAAATTTGGCCTCATGCCAAAAGCAAACAAAATTGTATTAAAAATAAACTCTTACATCTACTCTTTCATAAAATGCTATTTGTTTTCTTTTGGAGGGTATAGAATTGGTGATATTAAGGTCTAAACATATGATGTTGTTGTATGCAATTTGATGGTTTTTCACAAGTTTTGACGTTACGTCAAAAGGTGAATCCCAATCATTCAAAAAGTAAAATGCTAGTAATTATAAAATGTGTATGGGCACATTTATTTAAATAGTATTTCCATAACAAATATTTACATGTCTGTTTGATGAAGTGGGCAAAGTGGGGGGGGTTGAGGGTTATCAGCAATTCAATTACGGGTTGGTCTTTTAAACTTGCACCATGTGTGTTTATTGATCTATTGTTGAGAATAATACAGTCATATCACAAACATACTCCATCTTGTAGAAATTGAAATAAAAACAAAAGAATTTAGAATCAATGATTGATTGATTGTTTGTTTGTTTTACGTCCCGTCGAGAATTTTTCACTCATACTGAGACGTCACCAGCTGTAGGTGAAGAACCAAAATTTAGACCTATGCTTAGCGCTCAGGGCCGTGGCAGTGAGGGTTCTTTAACGTGCCAACGCTACCGTGGCACGGGACATCCGTGTTTAAGGTCATATCCGAAAGACGCGTGATTCTCACTTCTAAATGCCGAGCGTTTAGCGAAGGAGCAATCACTACCTATTTTTCGTCTTAGGTTTGACGCGGCCATGGCACGAGCGGGACTCGATCTCACGAACTCCCGGTTACGAAGCGAACGCTCTAACCATTGAGCTACTGCGACCTGTCATATTTATAAGTATATTTCATTACAATTCTATTATCCCTGAAATACTATATTGATAACTATATTTCATTACAATTCTAATGTCCATGTAATAACATATTTATAAGTATATTTACTCATAATTCTAATCTTACTCTAATACCATTTACAATTATATTTTATTACAATTCTAATATCCCTGTCGGACTATATTGATAAGTATATTACATTACATTTCTAATGTCTCTGTAATAGCATATCTATTAATAAATGTCATTACAATTCTAATCTCCCTGTAAAACCATATTTATAAGGGTATTTCTAATGTCTCTATAATACTATATATCTCAGTATATTTCATTACATATACTGAGATATATAGTATTATAGGGACATTAGAAATACCCTTATAAATATGTATATTTCATTACAACTAGGGGGCCTCCGTGGCGGAGTGGTTAGAGCATCGGGCTCAAAATCACAAAGCCTCTCACCTCTGTCGGCGCGTGTTCGAATCTCGGCCGGGGCGTTATGTGAGCAAGTTTGCCAGTTTACTTGCGGAAGGTCGGTGGTCTCTTTCCAGGTACATTGTATCTGGGTTCTCTCCTCCACCAACAAAAACTGGACGCCACCAGATAACTGAAAACTTGTTGAATGTGGCGGAAAGCAATAAATAATCAATCAATCAATATTTCATTACAATTCTAACATTCCTGTAATACTGTATTTATACAAATTTAGGTATATTTCATTACAGTTATAATGTCACTCTCATAGCATATTTATTATTACCTTTTATTACAATCCTGATGTCACTGTAATATCAAATTTATAAATATACTTCATTACAATTCCGATGTCCGTGTAACGTTTATATAAATCTAATGTTCCTGTAATACTATAGTTATAAGTATACTTCATTACAATTTCAATCTTATTGTAATGCCATATTATTAAGTATATCTCATTACAATTGTGACGTCCATGTAAGGCCATATTTATCAATATATTTGTATTTGTATTTGTAAATACATTTCATTACAATTCTAATGTCTATGTAATGTCAAATTTATCAATATATTTCATTACAGTTCTAACGTCCCTGCAATACCGGTCGCGACAGCTCAGTGGTTAAAGCGTTCGCTTCGTGTCCGGGAGGTCGTGAGTTTGAGCCCTGCTCGTGCCATGGCCGCGTCAAACCTAAGACGTAAGCATAGGTAGTGATTGCTCCTTTGCCAAACGCTCGGCATTTAGAAGTGAGAATCACTGGTCTTTCGTATATAACCTTAAAAACAGAGGTCCAGTGTCGCGGCAGGCGTTGGCACGTTAAAGAACCCTCATTGCTACGACCCTGAGCGCTAGCCATAGGTCTAAATTTGTGATACTTCACCTACAGCTGATGACGTCTCAATATGAGTGAAAAATTCTCAATGGACATTAAAATTGTAATGATAAATAATTATAAATATGGCATTACAGGGACATCAGAATTGTAACGAAATATATTCATAAATATAGTATTACTGGGACATTAGTATTGTAATGAAATATACTTTAAAAATGGTATTACAGGGACATTAGAATTGTAACGAAATATATTTACAAAAAATAGTATTACTGGGATATTAGTATTGTAATGAAATATACTTATCAATATAGGCTGTCAGGAACATTATATTTGTAATGAAATGTACTTATAAATATAGTATTACAGGGACATTTGTAATGAAAAGGAGGCAAGGTAAGATTGGCTATTTCCGTCCCTAGAATATGGTGACACATTCGTGCTATCACTTGTGAGATAATTATTGTCAACTTGTCAGTTAATTATGTCGACTTGTTAAATGATTATGTCGATGTGTTAGATGATTATGTCGACGTGTTAGATTATTATGTCGACGTGTTAGGAAAACATCTTTGTTCATATTTCCTCTTTATCTGACGTACCTATGCCATTTGTTGATACCTTGTCTTGTACACGAAACATCAACATATCAGTGATATGAAGTCGAACTGTTCATGCACTAAACTACATTATTGTCTGGTCTTGGTTGTAGTAAAATGAACCTGATGACTTGTAACTTTCTTATCGCCCAAAATCAAGTCAATAAAATGAACCTGACGACTTGTAACTTTCTTATCGCCCAAAATCAAGTCAATAAAATGAACCTGACGACTTGTAACTTTCTTATCGCCCAAAATCAAGTCAATAAAATGAACCTGATGACTTGTAACTTTCTTATCGCCCAAAATCAAGTCAATAAAATGAACCTGATGACTTGTAACTTTCTTATCGCCCAAAATCAAGTCAATAAAATGAATCTGATGACTTGTAACTTTCTTATCGCCAAAATCAAGTCAATAAAATGAGACAACTAACATACAAACTGTGTATATACTCAGGAAAGGATGCCTTTACCGTAATTGTGAAATTCATGGTTCTCAGGGGTTCTGTTGCTAAAGTGGTCTTTGTGATTCATGTAGTGAAAATGCATTATTTCTTTAAAAGTCTTCTTCCCTGAGAGTACGTGGCCATTTTGATACGGAACAACTTCTTGGTAAAGACAAAATGAAGTGAATTCATTGTCACTAAGTGATGGTGTCACTGCTTTACAACGCTACACCATGGCTTACAGTATTTACTCGAGGACATCTAGCAGACAGTTGGAGTGTATAGTTTGCAAATTCATATGCAACTTGTCATTAGGTTGAATGCTGTCTGACGTGTGTCATACCAGTTGTTAGACGGTTTGTTGCATGCTGATTTTGGATACGGATTGATGTGTTGCCTGATCAAGATGGTGTGTGTGTGTGTATGTATATATGTGTGTGTGTGTGTGTGTGTGTGTTTATGTGTTTGTATGTGTGTCTGTCCGTCTGTCTCTGTGTGTGTGTGGTGTGTGTGTGTGACGTTGTGTGTGTGTGTGTGTGACGTTGTGTGTGTGTGTGTGACGGTGTGTGGTGTGTGGTTTTGTTGTGTGTGTGTTTGTGTGTATGTATGTATGTATATATATATATATATATATATATATATATATATGTATGTATGTATATATATTTTTGTGTGTGTGTGTGTGTGTGTGTGTGTGTGTGTGTGTGTGTGTTATGTCTGTCTCTCTTTGGTACCTAATCCCATCTCTGGTGTGTCCGTTCCTACTCTCAATATTATATTCTTTATGGAATTTATGAGATTGATTAACGAATTCATTTCAAAATTAAGGATCATCTCCATCATGCATAGCTCTGATCCTTTGTCTGATTTGGCTCCATTATTTGGTTCTTTCAACTCTTGCAAGTTTGTTCTTATTTCGGATTTCCAACATTTTTGACTTGAGCATCACTGAAGAGACATTATTTGTCGAAATAATAATCAAAATCGGTAATGTTTATGTTTTATATTGATCTCTGTTCATTACCTCCATTTTCCATAGTCATGATGAGCAAAGATGGCTGTACTGAAGTTTTCAAATTCTTGGGTTAAGGGGTCTGTTGCTAGAGTAGAATTTAGGGTTTTTAACAGTGAAATCTCATTATTTCTTTTAAAATCTTCTTCAATCCGGGACATCAAACAGTGAAACGTAGTGATAAGAAAGAAAAATCTTTTTTTCAAAAATTTGAAATTTTAGGCTAGTTCTGGTGCTAGGGCGGAACTTTATGGCAAACATAATGAAACCGTTATCCCGTGGAGATCCGGGTAAAAATAGGTCCTCAGTAAACCTTGCTTGTTGCAAGAGGCGACTAAATGGGACAGTCCTTCGGATGAAACCGCACAAACCAAGACCCAGTGTCACAGCAGGTGTGGCACAATAGAGATCCCTCCCTGTTCAAAGGCAATAAACGCCGAGCATAGGCCTACATTTTGCAGCCCTTTACTGGCAATATTGACATTTCCATATGAGCATATGAGTGAAAGCTTCTCGAGAGGGCCGTTAAACAATAAACAATCAATCTTAATAGTTTTAAAATTGTTACCAGTACTACGGTCTTGTCACAATAAACCTCATTTAAAATCCCTAGTATTTGCCATTCAAAAAATAGTGCCAATGTTAAGGTTTTTACAAAATAGTTCATACCCAAATGTCACGGTCACAGGGAAAAAAATTGGTACGACTAGAAAGGTCTTGTCAGAAGGAATACTAGTTTAAAATATGAAAACCATATTACTTACCATTTAAAAGAAAAAGTAATGATAACTAACAGTATTCAATCTCGCAATTCCTGTAGAAAATACAAACCAGAGAGATTGGTAAACTCGGACCCCTGGTTACACCAGAGGTGGGACCAGGTTCCCAGGAGGAGCAAGTATCCCCCGCCGACCGGCCACACCCGCCGTGAGCCCCACTAAGGTTAAAGTTTTAAAAAGTGGGGCAAACACCAAGGTCAAAACTGTTGGCACCAGCGGAAAGGTTTTATTACAAGGAATACTCAAGTGAATATAAAAGCCCTAGTACTTACCATTTAAAAGTTATGACCAAGGTTAAACGTTTTAAAAAGAAGGTCAAACACCAAGGTCAAGGACAGTGTCAAAGTTTTTATTACCAACGGAAAGATCTTGTCACAGGGAATACTCATGTGAAATATCAAACCCCTAGCATTTACTGTTCAAAGGTTATTAGGAAAGTTAACGTTCCAATCAGAATGACAGACAAGACAAAAACAATATTCCCCAATCTTCAATCACGGGGGCATAAAATGACAGTGTAAATGTTGGAAAAGAGGGAGTATCATTTGAAAACGACTAGTTGAGATTGAGAATAGAGAGACGGAGTTAGAGGAGATAGTAGATAATGTGTTAGAGTCAGATCTAGGAGACAGTAGACAATTTGTTAAAGTCAGATCTAGGAGATAGTAGATAATGTGTCACAGTCAGATCTAGGAGATAGTAGATAATGTGTCACAGTCAGATCTAGGAGATAGCAGATAATGTGTTCCCGTTGTAAAAAGTGAGCAAAAATCCACAGTTAGTGAAAATTATGATATGAGTAAGAATGAAAGTGAGAGTGACGACTGTGTATAAACGAATAATAGAATTGGAAATGGAACTTGAAAATTAATCATTACAAAAAAGAAAGTCCAAACACAAGTCTTTATCTGCTTTGGTTTGGTATTATCGGCATTGTTTTACAACGTTATTTATGTGAAAAAAAACCAACTAGTTTATAATCTCTTTTGCTTGTAAAAATCGCACAAATGCTAGAAATAACCAATCGTCTTTTGAAGCTTGACTGTCAATATTGATACAAAACTGTTATTTTGAGGTGATGTGGTATTGTCCTTAAAAAGTAATATAAATATTTTTGTTCTTTACAATTTTATAAATGAAACTTACAGACTCAATCAGTCACTTCTTACAACTGTACTATTTGTTAAGTCAGCATTCATACTGGTATTTATTCAATCCCATGGCATACTGGCATATTATAAGGAGAGGAACTAGCAAGAAATTAGTACTTGTTCCTAATACTTCCGATTTATTCAATAAAATATGTTCAAACCAAAATGAAATTTGTGGCAATTCAACTAAAGCTGGTGAAATTTAGATATGAATGAAAAGTTCTCAAATGGACTGTAAAATGACATACAAACAAAAAATTATATACAAACAAACAATTACATACAATTACATTGATGGGACGGACAATGGTTCTATAGTGATGCATTAGACCATTGTTCCATCGTTATGGTAATATGCAATCTTCGTCGCGCTACAAATCGATGATACCATAGCAGAATAATTACACAACCCTATCCATATTCAATAAACATAATTATAGTCAAAATGCAACTGTATAATATCTAAATGCAAAGTTAATAATTCTCATATTTTCCTCGATACAACTTGGAAACATTTCTGGTTTAAACTTTGTAGTTATATATTAGAATAAAAAATATACTGGCTGTTAGTTGGGTTCCTCCCTATACATTACATAACCCAGATAAAACCACGGGTTACCGTTCCTGACTTGCTTTTGCCCTGGTATGTATAACTGCACTTCCACGTCTATCGGATGTTTTTTCCTCTCTGTTTTCGTGTACATAGCGTATAGAATATGCTGCTCTACATTCATGATCCCTAGACTTAAATATCGCATCACAGCCTTTTTATATTGATCGTGAAACTTCAAAATGACATCCGGTGTACCCAAGAAAAGTCCTCCGCCAATCCAATTCAAATTCTCTAAGATAATAGAACTAGCATTAGTCTTCTCCAAATCAGAATGGTTAACTCGAGTTACTGCAATGCAAGATTTATCAAAGTTGTCTGGAACCTCCATCCAAAATTTCCTCTCACGGTCAACATCGTCCCTAAAATATCCTACATCCAGCCAGCAGTAGAAATCTGTATCAAATGGACGTTTATTCACAGCATTGGCGAGAACCTCTTGCTTAGAATGGGTTATACTTGTATATTCCGGGATAAACGTGTTCGGGTAATGGCGCGGATACCCAGGAGAGGAGTATATTTTTTTGATTTTAGGAATTATCTGAAAAGTCCATAATTGGGATCCATTAATATGCACTACTTCTGTAAGCTGAGAGGAGTTTTTTCTAAGTGCTACAAATAAATCCGCGATGGTTTTATCGTCTGTATAGAACACCACGGGATTTTTCAGATACTGGAACGTCTTCAGCCACAACATGTAATCGCTAGGTGCTCTTACTTGATCTAGACTTCCTTTAGCAAAACGTCCTATGTTAAAGTATGCTGTGACAACTGTAAGGCTTCTATTTGTACCTTTCATCGAGTACAGAAATTCCTCTGTTTTACTCTGTAAATAGACAAATTGAAATATTAAACAATAGATCAATCGATCGATAGATAGAGAAATCAAACATAATAACACTGTAGTTTAATACCCAGAGGCCCACAGGCCTTATCAGTAACCTGAATGTTAGTTAAACGTATCACTAGCCCCAAATATGAAATTCCTGTTCTACGTAGCTAGGCTAAATTCTAAAACTTTATGTATTCTTAAAACCCGAAAGTGCTTATTTTGATAAAAAAAAAAAAAAATACATAATTTATGTGACATTAACAAAGTATAACTAATTTGGACCCGTTCAAGAGTCAAAACCCTGGGATTGCGAAATTCACAATATTTCTGCTTTTACTATATAAGCCTTTGGACTTTATACTGTGTGAAGTCTTTCAAGTGATAAAGACAATAATCACTATTATAATTTTAGCCCATCCTGGAAGCAAACGCTTCCCCTGATGTCATGAAATTTACAATTTTGGTAAAGGGCGACCTACTCCTTCTAAATATCTCCTTATCTTAATTCGGTATCAATAGCATTAAAGAAGGTATTGTTTAAATGTTTTACAAGTATACACTATATATACCTATTCTGGCCGCGCCCCGAGATAGAACTTCTCCGAGGAGATTTACAATTTTGAGTAGAGGTTTTCCTACCCTACATGGCTATGCATTTAGTTTTTCTCACAGATGTGCAGTTATAGAGAAGATTTTTGTATATTGGTCAATGTTTGGAGGTGTTTACTTCGCTCCCAAGGCCGAGGGTGTGGGGTGGGGGTGGGGGTGGGGGGTTGGTTGTTACATATGTCACCCTTGTCCCTGGTATTTCTCAACATAATTTGATGATTTCTACGTCAATCTTTTAACACGTGTTCCCATATTTCTACAATAAAATCATTTCATTCCACAGAAACGTTTTCTTTGTTCTCAAGCGAGATACTTCCGTCAGAACAACTTGCTGGAAGAGCCTATTTACACTGATATTTCAGGGCCCGAGCTATTCAGTTATTCAGCACTTAGCCACCTTAAAAATAAAATTTTCTGATTCGATCTGAAAAACGGAGGCCCTGTGTTGCGGCAGGCGTTGACACCTCAATGCTATGGTCCTGATCGCTAAGCATAAGTCTAAATTTGTAACCCTTCACCTGCAACTGGTGGCGAATTAATATGAATTAAAACTTCACAACGGGACATAAAACAAAGAAGAAAAAAAGAAAAAGAAAAACAAAACAAAAACAAACCAAATACAAAAACCCCAAATAAACAATCAATCAATTTTGTTAGTAGTGTTATATAAGGAAACACTTTGATATATATATATATATATATATGTCAAAATTAATTTTGGTCAGTTTTGGTAGATAATGAAATGGAACTCAGAAGTATTCGTATCCTTTTATCAGTCATCCAAAACATTGCTTAATTTATTAAAAAAATATGATTCTGATTTCACCCACAAGTACTCTTAAGTTTATAATTAAAAACATTCTATAGTGCCTCTTTAAAAATATCACTGCATTCCTTGGATACAATCTGTTGGTATTCCCCTAGGCACAAATTATGCTCCTTTATTAGCTGACATGTTTTTGTATTCTTCTGAGGAAGAAAGAATTTATCTAAAGGCCCTTACACGAGATGAAGTAAGTCTTGCTGTGGCCTCCAGCTGCTCGACGTTTAGATACATCGACTTTTTATACACTAACAGTATTCACTTTCAATATATCCAGATGAACTCGAAATAAAAGACACGACAGAGTATTCCATACGTACTTCACATTTGGATATTTTGATTTTACAGGGGTCTGTGTTTGTCCTACTCTAAATTTTACATGCATGATTTAAGAGATTTATTATTAATTTTATCTTCACCTATTTCATTACCACTATTTAAAAAAAAAAACAAATCAATCACCTCAGTACAACTGTAGGATACTATATCTTACAACACTGGACCAAAACTTCCTCTTACAAACACTGGACCAATACTTCTTCTTACAAACACTGGGGTCTCCGTGGTCGAGTGATTAGAGCATTGCGCTCAAAATCACAAGGCTTCTCACCTCTAGTCGGCACGGGTTCGATTCTCGCTCGCGCTGATATATATGAGAAAGTTTGCCAGTTTACTTTCGGAAGGTCGGTGGTCTCTTCCCAGGTGTATTGTATCTGGGTTCTCTCCTCCACCTACAAAAACTGGATCCCACCAAATTACTGAAAAATTGTTGAGTATGGCGGAAAACAACAATCAATCAATCAATCAACTTACAAACACTGGACCAATAATTCCTCTTACAAACACTGCACCAATACTTCCTCTTACAAACACTGCACCAATACTTCCTCTTACAAACACTGCACCAATACTTCCTCTTACAAACACTGCACCAATACTTCCTCTTACAAACACTGCACCAATACTTCCTCTTACAAACACTGCACCAATACTTCCTCTTACAAACACTGCACCAATACTTCCTCTTACAAACACTGCAGCAATACTTCGTTTCACAAACATTAGACCAATGCTTCCTCTTACAAACACTGGACCATTTCTTCCTCTTCATACACAGAAATTTTAATTGTACTAAAGAGATCACAAGTTAATTGTACTGAAGAGATCGCAAGGTATTTTGTAATTTTACAAATACATTGATTTACAGAGTGAGATATTCGTAGCTACTCTACTGAAGAGGATAAGGAAAGTAATTTTAATTCATTGTTTTGCAATTGACCCCATGCCTTGTTAGCAGCTCATTATGGATACATTATTATACTGAATGCAATTCATAAAAAAACCCACCTGAAGTTTCAAGTAATATCTTAGGGCGCTGAATGGTGTAGACCGAAATATCACATTCTTAATATCCTTATACTGATCGATGTTCAACACTGCAATGATGTTCAACAGGCAACACACAACAACTATACCCCCGACCTTCCTCATTCTATATACTGACTGCAACCTTCAATGATAAATAATGCAATTGTAGTTCTTATCAATGTCTTAAAAATTCAAAACATGATATAAACATTTTAAAATTTGAAATCTTAAACCCCCTCTCTCTCTCTCCCCCTCTCTCTCTCTCTCTCTCTCTGTGTGTGTGTGTGTGTGTGTGTGTGTTTCCAAATTTTTTCTTCTTTATCCTACATTATATAAAGAATATCCATCCAAAACAACTAAACAATATTCGAGCATTGATCTTATAAATGTTGTATACAACTTTGATTAATGTTTTGCCCATTAAAAACTTAAGTTTTCTTTTGTTCAGGTTTATATAAAACTTTGATTGGAAAATTTTGATTAACAAAATGAAAATTTTAACACACACACACACACACACACACACACACACACACACACACACACATACATACATATATATATATATATATATATATATATATATATGTATATATATATATATATATATATATATATATATATATTCTATGGTTTCAAAAAAGATCATTATTATCTCCAACATGGAATAACTTGTTATCAATATATAACATTTGCGATCTCACACCCTTGTCAATAATGCTAAAATTAAGTCCTCGCTAAAAATTCTGCTGATACGGTGTAGTGGGGGACCAGCTCCAAGAAAAGGAGTATCTGCTTTATTTGAGACAGATGAAAGTTGAGTAAAATATTTAATATTCTAGCTCCTTTAACAGGGTGGGAGATATAAGTGCATACTTTGATTTCATGACGTAGCAGTGGTTTATAATGTTTTGAATTAAAGTTTTGACAATGGATTACTGATCCTCCACCATTTATTGGGGGAGGATTGATTTCTCTATCATCGCGGACATTTTGTGGTAATAATTATCGCTTAGGAATTGTACCAATAAGCCTATCTCGAAGTTGTCTATATAATTATCAATGTTGTAAATTGTGTGTATTTTTGTTTTATAGTGGATATTTCAGTTTACGTATAAATGCTTTATCTGTAGATTTAATCATCTATTTGTTTATTTCCTTGTTTTACGTCCTTTCGAGAATTTTTCACTTACACTGAGACGTGACCAACTGTAAGCAAAGTACCACAAATTTAAACATATGCCTAGTGCTCAGGGCCGTAGCAGTGACGGTATTTATACATATGCCTAGTGCTCAGGCCCGTAGCAGTGACGGTATTTTAACATGTCGACATCTGCTGCGACAAGTAATCCGTTTTTAAGGTCATACTGGGATTTATTCAATATGGATAATGCTGGTAATATTGTGTTGGTCTTGTTACCAGTATTTACAGGTACTTAATGTTTGAAGACTAAGTATTCAGTGGTAATTTCTTCGGGCTCAGCGTTCAAATGTTGTACATCTGCGCATGATATCTAAATTCTATTACTACATTCTATGGTGGTTATAACGATCTAATTCGCCATTAATTACAGCCTTTCATTGGGTCAAATGCTGTCTGAAGTGTTTCATACTAATTGTTAGGCCGTTCTTGTCACACTGATTACGGATTACTCCGTTTACTTGATCAAGATACAGGGCTCACGGCGGCATGACCGGTCGACAGGGGGTGGTTCCTTCTTCTAGGCACCTGATTCCACTTCTGGTATATTTGTATTTATATTCCTTATAGGAGTTATGAAATTGATCACTGTTGATTGTCTTCAGGTTTTCTTGTAAAGATTGGTTTGCATATCACTTGTTCAATATTTGAAAAAGCATAAATAATTAATTGAAAAAAAACAAACTTATCCATTACCGGTATTTGTGTGCATGTGTCTCTGATATTTTTGCTGATATCGTGTTTACTTTTCCTAGGCAGCTGGTCCCACCTCTAGTATATCCAGAAGTCCATGTTTGCCAACTCTCTAATTTGTATTCCGTGTAGGATTTATGAGACTGATCACTGTTCGTTATTTCGTCTTATTGAGAGAGAGCAGACGTGTAAACAACCGAAAGGCTCGTGACTTTATAATTACCGAGCGTTTGGCGAAACAGCAATCCCTTCTGAAGTGGACATGAACTCCCGACCCGCGAAACGAACGCTGTACCACTGAGCTACCGCGACCGGTCCTATGGAAATTGCTTTCTTAGGAATATGCTATCAATACAATCATTTAATGTACATATAAAATTAGAATATATTTCACTGATATTTTCAGAATTATATACCTTAATACCCCAGTCAGCTTGTAATAATTCCTCACTCAATGCTCCCTTAAACTTGATGTTAACTACACAGTAATAAACCGCATACTGTTGTATAATACAGTGCAACTAATTAACACCTATGTTCTATTTTTAGAACGAAGTCTGTCAGAATTGGATAGAAAAATGATGTAATACGTGTTTGCCATAATACTGTATATTTGCTAGATATTTGTTTGAGTATAAATAGACTGTAAATGTTGCGGCAGCGGGTACTGTACAGGGTGGCTTTCGGATTATATCTGGAGACAGAATTAAAGGCATCTTATTCATGTACTCGTAATTAATCTGCTATATGTTAGTATTTGTGATCTGCGGGTAGAATAGTAATATTACTAACTCCTTTTATATCGGCGTGGACAGCTCAGTGGTTAGATTTTCATCACCTAACTTGTAATGTAAAGGTAACGGTTTCGATACCCCATTATTCCAAAGATTTTTCTCTCCTTCTTCACTACGGTACTGCCCGTTTATACAGCGGAGCTGAATTTACATTTTATCCTTGCAACAACCAGGAATTATCAAAGTATACTATCTCTAAACAGACATGGTAATATACCCCCCCTTTTTTTTTTTTTTTTTTTTTTTTTTTTTTTTTTTTGTAGAGACGAGATAGAAAGCAAGTGAATTGTAACTGAAATTTTACGAAAAATTATATATCGCCGAGAAACGTCGCGTATGTTCATAAGAACTCACATAACTCAGAGATACTGGCAGTATATGTCGTTTTGTGAGGTTAACTCCATAATGACAAAAAAACCCACATAAACTTTTATATACTCACCAGTAACCTCAGTAGGGTTGCTTTGGACGTTGGACGTTGTGCAGGGTAGTCGGATCTGCCGCAGGGAGCTAATCAAAAACACAGACGAAATTAGCATTAACACTAGCAAGTGGCAACTAAAACATACACACTTATTTCTTTTAGTACTTTATATACGATTTAAATAATATCATAAAAAATAAAGTTGAAAGTCGACTTTTAATAAAATTATCCATCTCCTTTGATTATAGCGCGTTACAAAACATGGTGTCCTCGTATTGAAAATAATGATGAGTTTATAGAATTCTTCAATTTATTTCAACGTCCATTCAAGAATTTTTGCTCACATTGAGACGTCATCAACTGTATGTGATAAGCCACATTTAGATCTACACATGCAGTGCAGGGCGATAGCAGTACACCGACGCCTGTCTCGGTATGGAAAGACCGGTGATTTTCTCGGGATTTAGAAGTGAAAGTCACAGGTCTTTCCATACCACGACAGACGTTGTTATACCGCTACGGTACTGAACAGCATATGTAGATCTAAATTTCACTTCTAAATCCTGAGACCGGTCGCGGTAGCTCAGTAGTTAGAGCGTTCGCTTCGTAACCGGGAGGTCGTGAGTTTGAGCCCTGCTCGTGCCATGGCCGAGTCAAACCTAAGACGTAAACATAGGTAGTGATTGCTCCTTCGCCAAATGCTCGGTATTTAGAAGTAAGAATCACAGGTCTTTCGGATATGACCTTAAAAACAGAGGTCCCGTGTCACGGTAGGCGTTGACACGTTAAAGAACCCTCACTGCTACGGCTCTAAGTCTAAGTACTTCACCTACAGCTGGTGACGTCTCAATATGAGTGGACAATTTTCGACGGGACGTAAAACAATCAATCAATCAATCTAAATCCCGAGTGCTTTGCGTTGGAGCAATCACTACAGTTCCTTGTTTTCATGTCGTAGGTTTGACGCGTGCAGATTCAAGTTTGTAAAAATCATGGTAGGGTGGGGCCACAATACGGGAGCAGTTTTATATACATGTACGAATATATAGGAAAAATCTTCTCAAAAACCACTGGTCCATAAAAATTGAAATTGAGATTTGAAAGGTGACAGTGAAAATTCAAGTTTCTTTAAATCATGCCCCCCCCCCCCCCCCCGGGGGAATAGTGGGGCCCTATAAGGAATCAAAGTGTTATATGCTGATAGGTGGAAAATCTGTCTAGTTTCTAGTATACCGGTCCCCAAAAGCACGTGACTGTGCATGAGCAGTTACTTCCCTTGCGTTGCTAAGCTGAATGTAAACGCCGCTATTCGCACTTTCGCCTCAGATTCTGATAAGTGAATATCGCGTAATAAAAATAAAAGCGTTTCAGTGTAATTAAGCGGTATGTATATATACCGATTATTTATCCCCGTGGGAATCCGAATTAGAATAGGTCCTCAGTACCCCTTAACTGTCCTATGAGGCGACTAAATGGGGCTGGCCTTCGGATGAAAACCGAGGCACCCTGTCACAGCAGGCGTGGCACGATAAAGATCCCTCCCTGCTCAAAGGACATAAGCGCCGAGCATAGGCCTAAATTTTGCAGTCCTTCACCGGCAATGGTGACGTCTCCATATGAGTGAAAAATTTCCGAGCGGGACGTAAAACAATATATAATTAATCAATCAATCAATCAATGATATTGGTGTTGAGGCATCTCTTTGTTAAGTGAATTCATTTTTAGTTATGTTGTGATCCTTGGGACCCTGTGACAGCCGTTTGCTAGATCCTGTAAGTAATTTGTCACCCAGGATATTTCCACGTCCCTAACATTATTATTATCAATCATTTTAAGTCCAGCCTTCATAATTCTGTGCTACTATTTTATTTTTCTCTAAATTTTGGTTACAGGGCTCTTTCATAAAAATTCAAACAAAATACGATTTAGCTGTTAAATAATATCTTCAGATGGATTGGTATAACATCTTGAGTAATAAATATACCAGTTTAGATATAGCAAGAAATTAATTACAGTGATACGACTAATATGGTAAAATCCCCCCCCCCCCCCCCAGCTTTAAATAAAACACTTATTTTTCGTTGAAATTAATTTTAACCATGTCTTGTAATTTAATGCCAAATTTATGTCCAGTACTTTAAATGACTTTCCCCCCGTCAAAATCTGTTAGTTATTAGTAGTTTTGAGCTTTGTCTTTTACTCCCAATCAAAATCACAAGGCCTCTCACCTCTAGTCGGCGCGGGATCGAATCCCGCTCGCGCCGATATATGTGAGAAAGTTTGCCAGTTTACTTTCGGAAGGTCGGTGATCTCTTCCCGGATACATTGTATCTGGGTTATCTCCTCCACCTACAGAAACTGGACGCCACCAGATAACTGAAAAATTGTTGAGTGTGGCGGAAAATAACAATCAATCAATCAATCCAATCCATTCAACTTTTGATTTGCAATAGTCTACTTATAGTCCCCGTTTTTTTACTTGAATACATTTCATTCCTGAATAGAAACGTGGCAAAATGATTCATTTATATCGGATTGTGTTCGATGTTTCTTCTCAATAAGAATTCCGTGTTCTCTCATTTCATTAATCCATTTTGCCCATTAGCGTATTTGTTCTCCATTCACTTTATCTCAGACAATAAGCACGTATGGTAAATTTACAAGTAACGGGTAAATATGTATATTTGTCATCTATACACAAACATATAAGGAGGACAGGAAGGTGATTTATTAAATAATATAAGATAAAGAACATTAAAACACAGACTTCCGGTTGTGCTGCACGCTTGAAATGGCTTAATTTTATTCGTACGTACAAGCGAGGTTAAAAATGAGATTAAAGCCTAAACGTTACACTGGGAATTGGTAGAAATCAGGAGACGACGAAATGATATTTTTTAATACAAGGGCCAAATCATATATTTAAAAACCGAGACAATGTGAGTATGGACAGAAGAAATTCGGTCTGTAAATTGATGGGGGGGGGGGGTGAACGAGACAAGATAATCAAGTCAAGCACTCTAGAAAAACGCAAGTGTAACAAGACAGTCAGGTCAAAGTAGAAGAGGTAATTAATAGTGATTTAAAATCGTTGTTTGTGAAGCTTATCGATAAACGTGCATCGTCGATGAACGAGAGTGTGAAAGCCTTAGGGCACAAGGTAGATTCCATAACGAAAGGGAAGAAAGATATAGCGTATGAAAGGGCCAGGATATTAGATTATGGAACTTGAAATGATGGAAACTGAAAGAGTAGAACCGCTGGAGAATAACATTAGTGCATTAGAGTCCAAGATAAGTGAACTTAAGAAACTAAAAAATAATCTGGAAAATAAATCTCGACAGTACAAACTTCTTTTCTATGGTGTCCCAAAAGTAAATAAGGAAAATACTGCTGAATTGATTAACAGGTGTCTGAAGGAAAGTTTGAATATTTCAACTGATGGTCTTATCATCCGAAATGCACATCGCAATCCGAAAAATTCTTGTAACAATTGTAAGACAAGGGCCCCAGAAGCAATCATTGTGAAATTTGTTAAGATGACAGGCTTCATCATGCAAGAACCAGAACTCTCCCCAAAGACCTGGCAATTAAAACGGACTTACCAAAAGTTGTAAAGAAAAACAAAAAGAGAGAGTTAGCCCAGCAAATGAGAAGATAGGAAAATATGAAAACCCGGATCTTAGAGACAAAGGATAACGTAAACAGTTATGAGTCAAGGATGAGGTAGAATGGAGTCTTATGGATTGTTCACTGTAGAATTCTCTCCCAATATTGTACATGTTGTCAATCTGTCGTGATTATTCATAAATCATATGTCACGAAGTCAATAACTTAACTACAATACTACGCAAGCTATACTGATGATACTAATTACATCCATACTAAAATATAGGCACTATACTTTTATATGATCTATATTATATAAACAAAATTTACGCTTTCATAAGTTTGACCGTTATGTACATAGTCAGTCTATAATATATGCATACATCTTGTACCCACCCATGCGTTCAACAGAATACCGAATGTACCTCCAACACAGAAAAGCTGGTATCTCGGAACTTGCGTGATTGTGTATCGTTGCTGATGTTTTTCGTTTTTTCCTTCTAAATTCGGTGTATTATATCTCATTTTGATAACACGTGCAAGCAGTACTTAAGTTGATGTTTCTAGTATGAATGTAGAGTGTAAGTAGATGAAAAATGCACGTGTATGCATTATTTATGAATTGTTGAGATATATCACACTTTAGTATAACTTCAGTTAATTGTAGGGGTTTAAATGATGCTATGAAAAGATAAAAATGTCCTTACTTATCTTAGAAATCTAAAACCATCTATTTACTGTCTGCAAGACACACACTGCACAGAGAAAGAAAACAATGATTTACGCTGAATTCGGACAGGACATATTGGTGAGTGCAGGGAGAACATGGTAGGCGAATGCTGACTCCTATAAATAACAGTGTGGTCAAAATTGCATCGATACCAAAGTTTTTTACCTGGTGGCCTTAACATTGACCTTTGGTCTGCTTTTAGAAAAATTCAATATAAGCCACATTTTTCAAATGGTAAGAGATACTGCTTTTACATTCAGCATTTGCGTTTCTTTTCAGAAGATATCTCCAACGATACCAGATTTATCGACCTTGTGACCTTGACCTTTAACCTAGTTTTCGAAATTATATAAAAAAACTTTAACCTTCCTCATATCTTTTACATCAGAAAAGGTAGACCTTTCATGTGTAGTTTGTGTATTTCTTTCATCAACATCATAAGATTGACCTTTGACTACTTTTAGAATTGATTGATTGATTGTATACTGTTTTACGTCCGCTCAAGAATTTTTTACTCACATGGAGACGTCACCAATGCCGGTGAAGTGCTGCAAAATGTAGACCTATGCTCGGCGCTTATGGTCTTTGATCAGGGAGGGATCTTTATCGTGCCACACCTGCTGTGACCCGGGGTCTCTTCCGAAGGACCGCCCCATTTATTCGCGTCGTACGACAAGCAAGGGGTACTTACGATTTATTCTAACCGGATCCCAAAGGGGTTGTACTTTTAGAAATATCCAACATAAGCGATATCTTTCAAATGGTAAGAGATACTGCTTTTATATTCAGCATGTGTATTTATTGTAAAACACCTTTCCAACGATACCACGTTTGTTGGCTTGGTCACTTAAAACTGACCTTTGACTTACGTTTAGAAATTTTGAATATAAGAATCTATCAAATCGTAAAACGTACTGCTTTTATAATTAACATGTGCATTACTTGAAAGAAGACCTTTCCAATGATATCAGTTCAGTTGACCCTATGACCTTGACATTAACCTCTGACCTAGCGTTTGGAAGTTTTCATTAAAACCTTAATCTTTGTCATATCTTTCACATCATAAGAGGTGGACCTTTCACATTTGGTATGTACCGTCCTTCTAACACCACCTTCCATTGAAACCAAAATAATTGACCTGATGACGTTTACAAATCTTGCAGTTCCACTTTGTTGTAATCAGGGGGCATACGTGTTTTACAGTCACATCTTAATGGTTCTAAAATAGTTGGCTGCGACAAATATCTTACCATTACACCTTCCTTTCATTATAAATGGCGAGGTTAAAACGTAGAAACTGAGCGGCGTTAACTGTATATTGGGCACCAAATATCGATACATATAATCCTAGAATCAGCAGTAAATTTACAATGGCCATTCCTGTCGCTTCATTATTGGTGCGATTGGATTTGTCATTGAGGAGCAGATTTTTGTCAAAATATCGCCGGCTGAGTTGCACACCTTGTTCATCTATTATGATTTGTGATATGACATTTTTGATAACGGTTGTTTCTGTGCGAGATATGTGTATCACATTTGAATAAAAACGCCCAATATTTTATCAAAAATACACCCGGAATACCCAAGGAACTGACTAAACCATCAGAAATGCATGGGAGACCGAAAGTCCCATCTACAAGCACCTTTGCGTTTACCTGATCAAGATATAAGGCTCACGGCGGGTGTGACCGGTCGACAGGGTGTGTTTACTCCTCCTAGGGATCTGATCCCACCCCTAGTGTGTTCAGGGGTACGTGTTTGCCCTCCTCTTAACTTTGTATTCTTTATAAGAATTATGAGATTGATCACTTATAACAGATAAATTTACATTATTATGTTGAATACATGAACCATTTCTCAGTGAATACATAACACTACACTATCATATTGAAGGTAATTACCAATACAAACAATACTAGCAAGTAGGCAAGTAGCCTTTGAACTTTGTGATGAGACCTAAATTTATATTCCTACGCACCATGCTATTACGTTCCCGCCAGCCCTTCTAATCGGAGTATATATAATATATATATATATATATATATATATATATATATATATATATATATATAATCGAATTTGTTATATATTTTATTATACTACTAGGGGCCGAGTGGTTAGAGCATCGCGCTCAAAATCACAAGGCCTCACAGTCTAGTCGGTCCTGGTTTAATTCTCGCGCCGAAATATGTGAGAAAGTTCGCCAGTTTACTTTCGGAAGGTCGGTGGTGTGTCTCTTCCTGGGAACATAGTATCTGGGTTCTCTCTTCCACCAATAAAAAACTGGACGCCACCAGATTACTAGAAAATTGTTGAGTGTGGCGGAAAACAAATAAACAATCAATGACAATCTCCCCATTTTTTAAATAAGGAGTTGTTGAAAACATTTCATAAATTAGCATAAACCCAAGAATTATTAAGGTACGTGTGGAGTTTTCAAAAATGTTTTTGTGCTAGAGTATTACTGTAGTGACACTTTGACAAACAGGAGCAATTTTAAGAGTATATAACATGTTGTGATAGTAAACGAAAATCCAGGTAAGGTCTTAACTTATCAGTGTCTATATTTATATAGATATAATTAAATGCGCTTTGATTGTATATTAGTAAATGGGAGACACAACATAGATTAAGCATAAGTTTTACGGGTGCACACACACACACACACACACACACACACACACACACACACTACCCCTCTCTCTCAAAGTTTATGACTTACTAGCTCTCTTTCTCTCTCAATTATTGTCAGGTTCCGGAAGCATTTGCTGCAAAATCATCTCTCATGAGTACTTTCAGACTTTTGATTATGCTGTTCTACATGTTCGTTACGTTTAGCGGTGTTTGCCTGTGGCTAATGTCCAAACTACTATATGTACCATCAAGATTATTGGAGTGAATGTAAAGAATGTAAGCGTGAAAGTTACGAATAAAACCACCTAGCTCCTCTCTCACCCCCCCCCCCCCCCCTCCGATTTAAGAATATTAAAAGACTGTGGGGTTTTTTTTTCTTCAGTTGCAGAACATGACTTCCCCCCCCCCCCCCCCGATTTAGGATTTTTATGCTTATCAAAATTTTCTGCCAACCTAACTTCAAATATTTGTCTTCCGGCTCCCCCAGTATTACGTACCTGTATCATGATATTTACAAACGTGGAATTTGTTTATACCATTCAAAAATCACAGCAAAGTTAAATTTTGTAAACGTTAAAAATACCCAGGGGGGGGGGGGGGGTAGAGAGGCGGAAGTCCTGTTCTCAATCCTGTTCACAATGACGTGTGTGTCTCGAACATCCATATTTTACCTGTTTAGATCGCATGCTTGTTTTATTATTTGAATTCAAATAAAATCTTACCTTCTGTAGATATCCAGCGATGATGTACAGTTCTGTGCAGATTATTTCACGTAGATGTCACGGAGCCTAGCGGCAAGATGGTTATCTATTTTCATGTGTTATTCACTAAATGGCCAATGCCCACCTTGATTGAAATATTTACAGTGTGATACAAAAGTTAGACATTGCACTCGAGTACACCCGTATTAGTCAAATTCAAAATCTTCATCGTTTTCCAAAGGTTGTAGTGGGGCTGCTACCGGACGAGACGTTGACATTATGTTTGTCTGAAAATTTTTGAAAAATAATGATACAAAATAAAAAAGCCGCAAGGCATTAGTTTGGTCCAAACATTAACCTTCAAAATCCCCCCCCCGGCAAGCTGGTCCTTTTCACTAGAGAGGGAGGGGATCAGCCAGTATATTTTACGGTGTATGTAAAAATGACTGACTTTGCCTTTAAAAATAACGGAAAGTGAACGTTGTCAAAAATCGTTCCCTGCTGTTACTAAGTGCCTGAGAAGGGTATAGGGCCAAAATGGAGAAGAGTAAGCTTGTTGACAGATTTTCATCTAATATCTATAGAATTTTACAAATATTCTGAAAAGCAGTGTGGAGTGGGAAGAGACTACCCCCCCCCCCCCCCCCTTTACTTCTACAGATCTAAATATCAATTTATATTTAGTGTAGTTGTGTTTAATATAACGATAATAGGATAATTGGATCAATCATTTCACTTTCATGATATCTTTCATAACTGTCAATTCTGTGAGGTATAGGCCCTGTGATTCATTCCGCGTTTCCTCGATATGCTAGCCGAAAAGCAGTGTGTTGCTGCTTAGTGTTGAAGTATCATAGCATTCAAATGTTGAATTACCGTAACTCACAACAGTGTCTAGAATATTTTAATGTTTTATTTTCTTGCAATATAAAGTAAAGCATTGAAAAGGAAAGTGTTGCTGATCTTACAAAACAAATGCGAATGTGATTGAAAATGTTGCTAAAAAAGAATTAAAAGTGTGTTTAACCTGGAGAACTAACTCTCCCCCCCCCCCCCCTCTCCCCCTCCCCCTCTCCCTCTCCATTACATTAGGTAGCTGATTTTTGTGAATGTTAGAGTTTGTGTAATGATACATTGAATTATCTACCTTGTTTTACAGATAAATATATGATAAAATTCATTACCTTTCTCATTTTTATTACATAGTTTACAAAGTTTACATTCTCTAGGTATTCCTCTCCATCTTACTGTTTCTATACGTCATCTGGTAATTTACAAAAATATTTCAACTGTTTCTCAGGCAATGTACGTGCTATTATAGCACATGTGAGTACTTTTCTATATAGACTGTATAGTTCTGTAATTGCTTCCTTTTAAGGAATTATATCATCAGCCCAACATTGTTTGAATTCATCATACAAAATGTAAAAAAAAAAACCCACCATATTTTAAGTCACTTAAGTGGCTGTTAATTCTGCCAAATGTAAAATAATCCACAAGGATTCGAAATCTGTTTTCCAATGACACCTTAAATACATCAACTATTTCAAGAATTTCATTGTTACATTTAAAAACCAGTATTGGTGTATTAGTAGTAGAACTATCTTTACCAAAATAATGATTTTGGAATTATTACTGTCGATCTTAAAGTGCGATATTTTACAATATTTATGAAATACTCAATACTAAAGCTCTGTGGTGTTTCTAACAATAATATTGAGTCATCTGCATACAGTAAAGCAAATATATTTAGATACACATCTAAGTCATTTTCTAATTTCTCACACAATTTTGATCTTTAACATTATTTGTGTGCATCAATTCTTCTACTCTGTTCAGATATACAGCAAAAATAAAAGGTGACATGTTCTCCCCCTGTCTGACTCCAATATTGCACGAGAACAATTCCGAATGTAAATCATTCATTGACACTCTTGATTAATGTCATTGTACATATTTGTTATAACCATGAAACATTTTCCATCTATGAAAAGGCGAAGATAACGAACAGTGATCATTCTCGTAACTCCCATATGATTGATTGATTGTTGTTGCTTTCCGCCACACTCAACAATTTTTCAGCTATCTGGTGGCGTCCAGTTTTTGTTGGTGGATGAGAGAACCCAGGCACAAAGTACCTGAGAAGAGACCACCGACCTTCCGAAAGTAAACTGGCAAACTTGCTCACATAAGGCCGCAGCCGAAATTTGAACACGCGCCGACAGAGGTGAGAGGCTTTGTGATTTTGAGCCCGATGCTCTGACCACTCGGCCACGGAGGCCCCTTAACTCCCATATGGGAGAGTTGGGCAAACACGGGGCCCTTGATATACAAGAGATGGGATCAAGTGTATAAGAGGAGTATGCATTCCCTGTTGACTGGTCATACCCGCCGTGAACACTATATCTTGATCAGGTAAACGGAGTTATCCGTTTTCAGAATCAGGCGTCAAGAACTGTCTAACAATAATGGCAAATTGAATCGTTATAACGACCATACAATATGTGAAATGCTGACTTTAATCAAGATTATTGAAACCCCTGTAACATCAACTTGTTTGTCAGTACCCTGTCTTTTTAAAAAACCGATCATTTGCAGAATGGGTTCTTGCGTATCGAATCAGTTGAGAGATATACAAACACCATGTGCAAGTGATAATGGAATATTGCTACATAAAAATTGGGAAGTTGGCGATGGCGAAATTGAAATCATCACGTTTGTCATAAAGTTGAATTATTATTTTGTTGTTCACACATATTTTCAATAAAATATCTAAGTACAAACAAGATGTAGAAGACTGTGGTGTCTTTTATTTCAAGTTCACTGGGATATATCGATTTGACATATGAATGAAATGATTATATGTTGATTGATTACATATTGTTTAACATCTCGCTCGAGAATTTTTCACTCATATGGAGACGTTATCATTGCCGGTGAAGGGCTGCAAATTTAGACTTATGCTCGGCTCTCTGGGTATTTGAGCAGGAAGGGATCTTTATCGCTTCACACCTGCTATAACACGGGACCTCGGATTTTGCGGTTTCATCCGAAGGACCGCCCCATTTAATAGCCAATTACGACAAACGAGGGGTACTAAGGACTATTCTAGTCCGGTCGCCACAGGATTAAATGATCATTGTTAATAGATAATAAGTCGTCAATATATCTAACTGTCGAATTGAAGGCCACAGCAAGATAATTTCTCTCCTCATGTGGAAGCTTTTGAATAACTTCTGTTTCAGAAGAATATAAAAACAGGTCCTCTAACAAGGGAGCACAATTTGTGCCCATGGAAACTCCAACAGACTGTTGGAAGACCCGATCAGCAAAGATTACGAATATATTGTCAATGAGAAACTCTAGCATCTTTTTAATATTTACTTCAGAGTACTTGTCCATGTGTTTAGCAAAATAAAATCAATATATTAGAAGTACAATTGCTGGATATTCCACTCGAAATTCTTCAAATTATTACCAAAATATAGGTTGGAATTTTTCAGCAAATCTTTTATTCCTGATATCGTTAGAATCTGTTTCTATTGAACGAAACCAGCTGTATTAGAGAAATACCGTGCATTACTAAAAAAAAAAAATACAGAGCTCTCGCGATTTCCCATGGAAAAAAATTGGTTCTGCTTCGTTCCGTAAAATATTAATGTCCTTGTGAATATTTTGGTACTAAGCAGAACGGAACGATACAAACTGAAATCAAAATTTAGTTCTGTTTATATAGATACTCTTTTGCTATACGAATCCTTCTTTCTTTTTAAAATTTGTAATAGGGGTTTGCGTGGGCGAGTGGTTAGAGCATCGGGCTCAAAATCACAAAGCCTCTCACCTCTGTCGACGCGTGTCCGAATCTCGACCGCGGCGTTATGTGAGCAAGTTTGCCAGTTTACTTGCGGAGGGTCGATGGTCTCTTCCCAGGTACATTGTATCTGGATTCTCTCCTCCACCAACAAAAACTGGACGCCACCAGATAACTGAAAAATTGTTGAGTGTGGCGGAAAGCAATAAATAATCAATCAATCAATCAAATTTGTAATGAGATACCATCTGCTAACGGAACAGTTAAAATAATCAAATGATGAACAGGAATGCGATCTGGGTATAATTTAACCCATCCAGTAATAACACAGAATCTAGACATTCGAAAGTTGAGTTAATATTAATTAACACGAAAGTGGACATTTTGTATTCCATCAAACCCTTTTTCTAAACATAAATTAGAGTTAGGAATTTTAAAATAAACAGCTGGTACAATTTTTCAAAGGTTTATAATTTAGCAGGATTCGATAATATACACTACCGCCATTTTGCATTTCTTGATATTGGTGATGTTTACCAAACACAATTTCGTTCATATACAGTCTTAGATCCACCATTTTATCTTCACTGTAGTTTTTCAAATAATTAAACAACGCGTGCAATTTTACACTGAAATAGATTTCAAGAAAATTATGATCCTTACCTGCTGGGCACAAAAATGGTGTAAGACAATTCGCTGATATTTTTAAAAATTCTAATTATTTGGTTCCGTTCCATTACACAAAGTACCTGTATCAGTTAGGATATTAGTGTTTGACGAAGCGGAACTGAACTATGTGATTTCGAATCATACGTCATATATATTTGCAATCCAGGTTAATTCAAAGTCTTTGCTTTTTGTTATACGTCATTGGTAAATCAAAACGTCCCTTCTACAATGCCATATTCCCCAGAAATGTGTTTCATCTACTCTGAATAGCTGTAGACGCATTCTGTTCTCTATGGCGTTTTATAAATATACACCTTCTAAAACAATCTTTGACCCTGTTTTGACAGATTTTGTATGTTTTCTTTATTTTCTTATCATTTTTTTTGGGGGGGGGGGGGGGTACTTTTTCAAATTAAACAAATGATTCCATCCCCATCCGTTAAATACCCTTACCCATGTAGGTACTGGTAATAGTCGCGTTTCAAGTCTGTCCAGAACACCGTTTTTATTCCGCGTTTAGTCACGCCAGGTGAAAGATGTTCCATAGCGTAACTTCTGGTATTATTGTTTACCAACGAAACGTACATCTCATGTTCTAATTCGACCAAATCTCAATACTTACTAATTCAAAATCATAACTCTGATTGTGGGTAAATGCTCCACGACTTGCGCATTTATTCATATGCACACACAAGAATACATTCTCCGCTCACTTGACAAAGAACTTGATATCTTCAACGAACACATTTGGTACATGTAATGCATATTCAATACTTAATAACAATATTAATGAACATATTGAATTGGTTAACAATGACCACGTAATATGAAAGTAGAAGTAGAAGAAGGGTGGGTGGGTGTAAAGCGTGTCAAAGACGCAAATTGTTGAGTTCGAATGACTGAAAAACAGAGCATGCCAGTCATGCTCAACATAACCAGTTCAAAAGTATTACTTCCCGTAAGTAACCTCTTACAAACTATAAATAGACATCCACGTGCTCGATAAAACTCGTTAGATTTCAGAACCTGCAATAAATATATATTCTATATTACAGTATACCCCGCCGCCATTTGTTACCTGTTTCATTGTACGTTGAAAATGGAAGACATTGATTTGGTTTGCTGGCAAGGTTCCAGTTTTAAGGAAATATATATGGCAAAAAACCATTCAGTGCAGTTTGGGACAGAAAATTGAGCTTGATCAACTTCGTGAATTAGCAAGCGGACGTTTGGTGTCCATGTAGTCATTGAGAGTCTCTTCAGAGGTGAGGAATTCGGTGGATGCACTCAATTTGGACAAAGAAATCATAATTTCGTTTGGCAAGTGAAAAAAATGTCATGATTTTTTTATCCAACTCGTTAGGAGTGATGACTTTTTACTATAAATACTACACAGTTTTCGATATACCTGTTCTTGGACTATTCCGCTCAATTATTTTATTAGGATTAACCATTTTACGATATTTGAGTGTGATGGAGCTTCTTTAACATGTTTACCTGTAAATAAATGTTGAACTGTTTATTAGACTTTTCATTTCCAAGGAGTAAGTGAATCAATTACCTCGATTAACGCATTAAGTGTATCACTTAGTTGATTTCTGCAGAAGAATAGATTGATGAATTTATGTGATAATCGCTCGGACGTTACACACGCTCTGTTTCTCAGTCATTCGAACACAAAGGTTCTGCGCTTTTCACACGCTTTACACCCATCCACCCATTCGTCTACTTATACCTGCATATAAAAATGATCTGATGAGTCTAAAATTGAGTTGTTTTGATACTGTTAGAATGACTTGGCAGCTTATGAAAACATGTTATCTCACACTGCAAGAATATTTTGAAAATCAGTA
Organism: Ostrea denselamellosa; assembly: GCA_024699665.1. Lineage (NCBI taxonomy): Eukaryota > Metazoa > Mollusca > Bivalvia > Ostreida > Ostreidae > Ostrea > Ostrea denselamellosa. The sequence goes on from JAMZEH010000012.1 coordinate 3,636,068, forward strand.
TTTTAGATTTCATTGAATATGCACCGAGACATACAATTTTAAAATTCACTTTGTCAGACAATATGAATTTTAAAAATTGTGCGAGTCAAATGCATATTTAGGGAAATTTAAAATACTGATGTTTTAAAATTAATGGTTCATAACTGTGCAAATATCAAGTGTAATAATCTTTTTTTTTCTAGGATCATCCTTAGGACCTGTGTAGATGTCACCAATGACTGAGCATCGCCTTAGTATAACTATGCACTGCTATTGTTTGCAAAATAATAAACAAGTATAGGTCAAACATTATCTCAATTTGTGCAGAATAAAAATATGCAATAAAATATACATCACAGTCACTGATTCATAGTCACAGACGTGTTTATCCCGCCTATTTGGGACTCTGTAAACGGCTCCTGGCACAGCGATGTCCTCCTGCCCGTGTCCGTCTACATGTTTGGCAAGTTAACTCCTGCGAGCCTGATAATACAAGTACATACATAAAATTCTCTTATCACAAACGAAACCAAAAAAAAAAAATACAATACAAATACAAGGAACACTGCAACACTTAATATATGGCCTATATCTTATAGGATATTGTAATCTGTTGATCAATAAATCTGCCTTTAGCACGAAGATATACACAATACACAACCGCATCTACTATACTGAATCCGAGATAACTGCTCGAACACACTACACACGTGACACTTACCATCTACAGAATGATGCAAGATACATGTGACTACTCGAACATTCTCAAATACTGGTAAACAGCGATAAACATGCACATATTATTGTACTTTAATTGTATATCGAACGTATTTCACAATACCTACCAGCATTTAAATGTAACAATGCTTACACCATCAGAACACTCAAAGATACAAGAATACTGAACATTTCAACACTATTTACACCTACATAATGCAACTTACCTCAAAAGCACCCCATAAATACATTATACTCTGATTGTTATAAGAAATTACTGCTATCTGAGCATGAAGGATTTTATATGAGGAATGTCGTATGAAATTATAATTATACATCATGTCTCAACGACAACCCGCGCTCGCATGACTTGTACGCACTGAAGTATAGTGAGTTATAGTAAGCCAACTGAATACCTGTCCAGGTGAAATATCTGAGGCACATCACAGGTAATTTAAAGAATTAAAGTGGGGACGTAGAAGTGGAACATAAATAGAATGTGGTTAGAGTGGGCTTCCAGTCAACATGTTCAACAGCAATTTGTATTGACAATTAGCAAAGTACAATATTTTCTGAAGATAATTTGTTTCTTCATTTTAACACCAGACAACATTTGTAAAATCAATTCTGAATTTTGAGTATATTATTCATTTGTTTTCAATATTTTAATATATATATGTATATATATATATATAACTTTACAAATTTTAACAACTTTGATCATTGATTGATTATTTGTTTGTTGGTTTTTTTTTCTTTTTGCGCCACAGTTATCTGGTGGCGTCCAGTTTTTATAGGTGGAGGAGAGAACCCAGATACAATGTACCCGGGAAGAGACCACCGACCTTCCGAAAGTAAACTGGCAAACTTTCTCGCACATATCGGCGCGAGCGAGAATCGAATCCGCGCCGACTGGAGGTGAGAGGCCTTGTGATTTTGAGCGCAATACTCTAACCACGGAGGCCCCTCAAATTTGATCAAGTTACAGGGGTTTTAAAATTCAAGAACTACAGCAAAATTTGGGACTTGGATAAAATCATTAATGTACTTGTGAGCACAAAGCAATGTATGTTGTACAAATACTTAAAACTAAAGTGTGTATTCAAGAGAAAACAAGCACATGCACTTATGTATTACGTATTATTTTGTTGAAAGACAATAATGTTGCATAAAGTTTGTGAAAATGTCATTGCTGATTATTCTTGGTTACTCTTCCTACGTGAAATATCGTGGTTACTCCGTAAATATTTAATTTCATAATGAAAATATGTACACAATGCAATACCAATTTTATAACGTTACTCATTGTGTTTGAATTTTCTTACAAATCGAAATTTGATTTAATCATTATACATCATGGATAGCTATGAATATTTTACATGTGTTTAATATATATATATATATATATATATATATATATATATATATATATAATATATATATATATATATATATATATATTATATATATATATATATATATGTGTGTGTGTGTGTGTGTGTGTGTGTGTGCATAAAAAGTCATAATTAGTCTTTTTTTTTCCTTTGGAGTCTGCAAAAGTGAGGAATTTATATTTTATATGTTTCAGGACAAAGTTCGAAAATATTATAATAAAATTAGAAATTAGAAATAAATAAATAACATTGAAGAAAATGTTTATAGGCTAGCTGTCAATAAAACTTTATCAATTACAGACTCAGTCACTCTGAAGAATATTACACATTTACCAAACACAAGAGACATATGAAAAAAAAAATTAATCCATTTTGAGAACACGATGTTAAATCACGACGGATCAAAATTGTCTCGCAGAAGGAGTTTTATCCATTTTCTTCTAACCGATGAAGCGTTCTTTTTTGAGGGAAAAGCAAAATTCTGAACATTTGCATGTAGCTGTACTTCCCTCTCTTGTCATTGTTTGATGAACACCCTGGTACTGCCTGAAAGTACCAATATTTGCCAGAATTCGTAACGGATGAAACGTTGCTAATACTAATAAATCATACCAAACGTTGTCCTGTGGAACAATTTTGCTCTGTCACATGATCGGTGTGACTAAACGCGGAATAAAAGCAGTGTTACACTGTTCATCTGCAAATAAGTATTCTGTAATGGGACATATATTCTTGAAATGTTTAAGATTAATCTTTATATTATAAATTTCTAAACATACAATCAAAGCACTTGTATGTACAGTGGTAAACAAAATACCGTTAAGCACAAGCAATATAAAGTTGCTGCGATTTGCAAGGGGAAAATTCTGGTTCAGTTTCGTTCCGTGAAATACCAATATCAGTATGAAACGAAACGTAACGAAAAAAAAAATTAAATTAAAACTTAAAACAAATAGTCTTTTAACTCATGTAAGTCGAAGTCTCCAGTGAGCTTTTCTGATCAAAACTTTCCTTTGTCCGTCGTTGGCATCGTCGTTGCTGTCGTGGTAAACTTTTCACATTTTCATCTTCTCCAGAACCACTGGACCGATTTCAACGAAACTTGACACAGAGCATACTTAGGTGAATTTCATTAAAATTTGTAAAATTTGTTTAATTAAAGGGCAACGCCCTTCTTCAAGGGGAGATAATAGCGAAAATATATTGATGAATTTTAAAAATCTTCTGCAGGATCAGCTGTCCAATTCAATCAAACTTGGTACAAATCATTATTGGGTGAAGTCCATTCAAGTCTGTTCAATTGGAGGGTCATGTTCCCTTAAATGGGAGGGTAGTCACAAAAATGCAAAAGTAGGGTTGGGTCATTTAAAAATCTTCGTCTCAAGAACTATTGAGGGGGGAAAGTTCAAATTTACATGAAGCTTCCTGACATAGTGCAGATCCACGTATGTTAAACCTATGACCCTAGGGGTAGGGTAGGGCCGCAATAAGGTGTCAAATTTCATTTACATGCAAATGTATTGGCAAACTCTTTAAACATATTCTCAAGAATTACTGGACCAAAAAAGTTCAAATTTACATTCCAGCTTCCTGACATAGTGCAGATTCAAGTTTGTTGACCCACGGGAGTACGATGGAGCCACATAGGGAATCAACGTTTTACATGCGAATATTTTGGGGAAAATCTTTGAATATGGGCCAGATCACCGAGGTGAGCGATATGAACCATTGTCCTCTTGTTTTAAAATAATAATGTTAAACCATCTGCTAACGAAGCAGTAAATTAATCCAAGGATAAAGAGCTGCAAATCACAACTGAAATCTACGCTCCTCCCTACTTTCACCCTTGGCTTCCTGCGAAAAACTTAACTTGTTTCTCATAAATATGCATGACGCAATTCAACCAATCGATGACATTCCGAGCAAAGGTTAGTCGGAAATTGAAACTAATCAGAACACTTGTTCTTCCACTACATCCGTAAATAACCAAATCTGAACCTGTCTGTGTATGTATACGGAATTATGGCGACAGCATTAAGGATTTTCTACATTGAATCATTAACAAATGAACGAACAAAAGTGTTGGCGTATTTGATGAAGAAAGGTGATGTTTTTCCTTCACTGAAATAAGGCGGTTTGAAGCCCCGTTGCTATCAGGCCTTTTCAATGAAATTATCAGAGACTAACGATGACAAGTTTGTGTATTGATAATAGTCCCCTTCCTATCTAGCCCGTGGGGACCCGGGTTAGGATAGATCCCCAATACGCCTTGCTTGTCGTAAGAGTTCGACTAAATGGTGCGGTCCTTCGGATTTGACCCCAACAATCGAGGCCCCGTGTCACAGCAGATGTGGCACAAGAAAGACCCCTCCTTGCTGAAGGGCCATAAGCGCTGAGCATAGACCTAAATGTTGCAGCCCTTCACCGGCAATGGTGACGTCTCCATACGAGTGAACGACTCTCGAGCAGACGTTAAACACCATAAACCAACCAACCTTCCTGTCTATTATGAAAGAACAAGTGGATTGTCTTAATTCTACAGAACCAACCGCTTCATATGTAGGAAAACTGACCCACCATGCCGCAATAAAAGATGGTAACATGTAATTTGTATTTTCGCCTCCGGAATTTCTTGTTATGAAAGTCACATGGCGGATGTTACTGATATAGGCGTCTTATACATAATCCAAGTATTTGTTCTTACGCTTCGTCTTCTTTCAACTATAGTTCAACTGGACATGTCATTACTGGTGATGTTGACAACCTCCACAAAAACCCTTACAAACAAAGATACATCGCTGGATCTAGTAAATGTTCTACCAAGTCCCTATCTTTTCTCCTCATGAAAATATTGACTGCTGTGAAGGAGAAACTTCAAACGTACATGTACTCTGCCACTACATATGCCAAAAGTGGTGTTAATCAAATGTGGATTCTTAAAAATTCTAAAGAACTTTAAGTGAATTTGAAATCACAAACCTTTTCTCAAATTAACAGCATTAAAACGATTGATTTTACAACACTTTATACGAACATACCTCACGATAAATTAAAGACTAGACTTTTTGACATCATAGACAGTTGCTTCCTCAACAAAAATAGTAAAAGGAAATATTCATATTTAGTGATTAGGCATCCCAAAAATTATTTTGTTAAACACCACTCTGACTCCACGCACAAGTACTCTGAAGTTGATATTAAAAAGATGCTAGAGATCCTCATTGACAATATTTTCGTAGACTTTGGTGATCCTGTCTTCTAACAGTCTGTTGGAATTCCCATGGGCACGAGTTGTGCTCCTTTGTTAGCTGACCTGTTTTTATATTCTTATGAAGCATTCCAAATAAGTAAATTTTATAAAGATTTATTTTAGGTGAAAATAGAAACATTTTACTGGTGCTGCATGATGGCGTGGGAGAGGGAACGAAAACTGTAAAATTAATGAATCAATCTCAACACATGGGTATAGAAGTCATCTTTTTGCTGCAAAATATCCCCCCCCCCCCCCCTGGAAGTACATTCGCACCGTCTCTTTGAATGTCCCATTTCATTGTTTAAGAATCCAAGAGATGAGCAGCAGATGACGACTTTAGGCAGACGATTTTCCCCTAACCAATCAAAGTATTTGTTAGATGCATATAAAAAAAAGCGACTGACATTCCATATTCCTATTTGTGTATGACGCTCTATCCAGGTACAGCTAAAATAATATCGTATCTTCCAACAATTTTCCAGGGGAAGAGACGGCATTATACTGGCCTATGTAATGTTATGACTGCGTATGTTAAAAAGCACTAGGAGTTTCTCTGGTCGTCGTCAGCCGACAAGGTTCAAAGGCTGCGCATACTCCAAACCCTGACTGACGATCAATTTATCATTTTGGTGGAGATAGTGTAGAGAATTCTTCATAGTGTTTGTCCTCTAAGTAAAGAGGAAATAAAACTAAAGAGTATAAAAACACTTCTGTGGAAGTGGATAGAAAATAATAACCGATCGTGTTAAGAATGTCTTGCTTCAGATTCAACAGACCATGTCAACTCCACCATCATCAGCGTATTGATATTTGTCTGACAATGACAAATGAGGCTGTTTTAAGAGCCTATATTGAGACTTAACCCGAATATCAAATGTACCTTTAATAATAATAAATAAATAAACGAAAAATAAATAAATAAATAAAATAAAATAAAACAAACGTAAACTAGATACTCAGCGGAGAATTAGAATAGATCTGATAATCAAGTTTTTCCATCGTCGCAAACCACGGGTTACAGTACCGTTTCCATTTCATTCCACGTAGAATCAATTTCCTAACCCGCGATTTTAACGATTACTTAACTTTCCAGGTCGGTGGTCTTTTCCCAGGTACATTGTATCTGGGTTCTCTCCTCCACCAACAAAAACTGGACGCCACCAGATAACTGAAAAATTGTTGAGTGTGGTGGAAAACAAACAAACAAACAAACAAACTTAACTTTCCAGCTGCAATCCAAGGTGGTCTTCCCGACTTATTTTTAGATTGCATTACCTATTAATACTTCGAATCAGTTTTGGTTCGACATAACATTTGCTTTATTTACAAACATGGCGGGGAAGTTATGTATCGTTGAAACTTGTTCAAAGGAGAAATGATAAGAAATGAACGCAAGAAACGCGAATACTCCCAATGTAATGCACACAAATCCGTCTTTACAAAGAAAAACGGTTATACTGGATGTGCAAAACCCTGATTTTTCAGAAAATTCGCCAACAAGGGCAGAAATATTAAAAGATTTGAACGAGCATTTGGCTGTTCATGCGGAGCGGATGCGGTTACTTAATCGCGCTGAAGAAGGATTAATTAGTGATAGCTTCAGTCCGTATTCAGGTCGGCAATCTAGTCCAGGGGACAAAAAGGATGGGTGTGTATATCACTGAGTTTTAGAAATACGATTTTGACCGACGCCGTGACTAATAAAATTTGCCTGTCCTGAAACTTCAAAGCTATCCAGTCAAGTTGATAATGAAAACTCAGTGTGGTAATGATAGATACGTGAACTTCATACTCGCTCTGGATAGTGAGTTAACCCTTTAGGTTGAATGGTAGAGCACTGGACTGTCATGTTGGAGATTCTGGGTTTGATTCTGAGCAGAAACACAATCTCTGCTACATTAGCCTATTAAAGTGACTATTTGGGAAACGTTTCAATGTTGATAAAGCAAAAATGAAATATATGTGTGTTTCCAGTTTTCCAACCCTACCTATAGTTTTGCTGCCGACCCTAGATATTTTATTGATGAAATATATAAATGAAATAAAAATCCGGAATTTTTCAACAGGGAATTTGTTCTTTTCGTGTTTGAGATTCTCTGATTTACATTTTGACTACTGTGGACTTTCAAAATACCTGAAAAGTATTTGTAATGTATATTGACCTGTATTCAAAGCATATAAAAAACTTAGATTTCAAATAAAATGTTTTAATAAATGAAATGTTTTACCTACCTTTTTTTTGGGGGGGGGGGGGGGGGGGGGGAATAGGAAATGCACATATATTTTATTTTGGCATAAGAACAATGCAAATAAAAATCCAAATCACTGTCTCTGGAAGATATGCTGAAACAATGCTTCAAAAAAATTAAGGGCTAATTTAAATCAGTAAAGCTGTTGACAAGGATTGTCAGCTAAATTTTATTTACAGTAATAATTTCAGTGTTCACAATATTTGTAGAAAAGGTAATGGTGGGAGTCTGAAGGAAATTTGACTTTTTTGCCAAATTTATATTTCAGTCACCCAGATTGGTTATCAATATTTTCTGTTTATTGTAGCTTTTGAGGTGTATATTTTATTTGTTTTGATTTCATTGTACAAAATGGGTCATTTAAATGCTTTCCTACAGTGATTTAATACATGGCTATTTAATTGTATTCAAGTTACTGAATGACAAAGACAACAGATGTAAAATTTCATACAGGGGTAAGGAAACCCAAGAGAAGATGGGCCGATTCTGAGGATTTATGTATAAATCAAATTTTTCCGTATTGGTTACTTCCTGTTTCGTTGATTTTCACCTGGGCATTTAAAATCTGATTTTTAGTAGCTTAGCTTGCTACTTAATTTTTTGGTCAAGTTTAAACCCTGGTACTGTATATAGAGAAATTTTTAGCTGTGTTTTGTATTTATCCATTTTACTGTTAGCTGTCATACATTACATGTTAATGAGTAAATTTAACACATAGTAAATTTAGATTTATTCAGTATTCTAAAATACATGACACAAAATGTGGGACTATTGTTTTTCAATGGGTATGAAGGAAAACGCAATTGGATGAAAATTTTCCTGTATACAACAATACTTAATGAACCATGAATAATTAAACAAGTAATTTTTAGGTCTTTCAAAAACATTGATGAACACGAACTTACTACCTCTAAAATCCCAGTGCCGGTTGCAAGACAAAAGAGAAAGGACAAAGAAAAGCAAAATGTTACGACCCTGAGACCTAGGCCTGAACTAATGAAAACGACAACGCTAGAACTTCATACAATGGAGAAGGTTTCCATGGTTACACAGAAAGTGGTTAAACAACAGACCAGAAAAGGGGTTCCTAAAGGCAAGAAAAGCAGTGTACAAATAAAAAACTACAAGGCAGACTATACATGGAACCGAGGAGGGAGGTTAAAGGAATTAAGAATAAGGTAGGAAATTTAAAAAAAAAAGTATTGGGTATACATTGTTTTCAAATGAGGAAGAGGGAGGTTAAAGGAACACTGAGAATATAGTTATCTCTGTTTTACTGCCCTCCAATGATTTTTAACCTATATGACGATGACACTAGCTGTAAATGAAGTTCTATAAGTTTTGACACTCGGGACTCTAGCAGTAAGGGTTCTTTATTGTGATCTCATCTTCTGATGAGTAGAAGAGATCGCCCATGGGTATCTGATGATGCATTTTCTAAGGTTTCATTTGAAAGACCCATGATTCACACTTCTAAATGCTGAGCATGGATTTTCAATACTTATTAGGATGTATTACTTTCAATGTATGGATGTGATTATGCTAATGCTTAAAATTTGTAGGAAAACTATTGTGTTAAACATGATGTCAAGATTGATTCTTTGTTTTATATCTCTTCCAGAATTTTTTAATTGTATTGATATGTCATCAGCTGTAGGTGAAATACCACAAATTTAAATCAATACTTAGTGCTCAAGACCGTAACAGTGAGGGTTCTTAAATGTGCCAACGTCTGCTGTGACATAGGAGCTCTCTTTTTAAGATCATTTAAAAAACTCAAGATTCCCACTTCCAAATATGAATATTTACATTTCCAATGATTTGTAGTTGATACCTTACCAGTTGTAATGTTAGTCATTTCCTCATGAATGCGCAGCATTTGTAAACAATGTAGGTGGATACAGATAAATATAATGTCTAATTTTTATTACTAGGAATTCAAATAGAAATGAAAGAAGAATGTAAATATAAAAAATTATTGTACAGTAAATTTTTGAAAATACATGAGAGTATGAACTGCAACACTTCACACCAGCATCCTTCATGAAATTGTGTAAGTGCTTCACAATCAACATGAAACTTTGAAGTATTTTCAGAAGTGGAGTTTATTTCTTAGAATTTCGTTCTATTTTCATCTCAGTCAGAATTCCCAGTATTTTCAGAAGTGGAGTTTATTTCTTAGAATTTCGTTCTATTTTCATCTCAGCCAGAATTCCCAGTCATTAAAATGAGGCACTATATTTATCAGGATTCATACGGCCATTGTTTACCACTGCAGCGCATTCATGAGGAAATGGTTATCATTAAAATATGTAAAAACATCAAAGGCAAAAACATTGGCCTTACGTAAATATTTCTTCAATATATAGTGTAAGACTGAAGGTTTTCAGTTCCACACATGAGTATAGATTAAAGGTAGCCCTCCATTAGATGCATGTATATGAAACGTGTATATTTATAATATGTAATTTAAATTCTTTGTACAGGCATTTGGCAAGAAAGTTTTCTATCCTCTGGAAAAGGAGAGTTTTTGGAAGAGTACTGCCGTCTGTTGCAAGGTATATGTTCATGTATGAGTACTCGTAGCGAGTGGTGTAATTGGTCATCTTGTATGTAATTAGATTCCAGTCCAGATAAATATAATACTACTCAGTGCAGATAAATATAATATTACTGAGTGCAGATACATGTAATATTACTAAGTGCAGATAAATATAATATTACTGAGTGCAGATAAATATAATATTACTCAGGGCAGATAAATATAATATTACTCTGTGCAGATAAATATAATATTACTGAATGCAGATACGTGTAATATTACTAAGTGCAGGTACATCTAATATTACTCAGTGGAGATACATATATTACTCAGTGCTGATAGATATAATATTATTTAGTGGAAATAAATATAATATTACTTAGGGCAGATAGATATAATATTACTCAGGGCAGATAAATATAATATTACTGAATGCAGATACATGTAATATTACTCAGTGCTGGTACATCTAATATTACTCGGTGCAGATACATGTAATATTACTCAGTGCTGGTACATCTAATATTACTCAGGGCAGATACACGTAACATTATTCAGTCCATATACATGTAATATTACTCAGGACAGATAAATATGATATTACTCTGTGCATGTTCGTTACATTGACATGTTTAACATAAATGTTTCATATCAGAACTGCTGATAGTCTCTTTAGATACAGAGACTATCAGCAGTTCTGATGTTAAACATGTCAGTGTAACAAACATGCACAGAGTCTAGATCTAAACCAAAGACTCGTCTGCTGATGACCTTTACGTCAAGGTTACTAAGCTGTGCAATCACAATGGACTGTTTACCTATAATCACAATGGACTGTTTACCTATTAGTTATTTGTTCCTATACAAGTTATTTTACTTATTTTATTGGTATTTAAATAGCATTTAGAGCAATATGGATTTTACGCTTTACAAAATAAATTTATTATTATTATTATTTAAAACTTACTGAGGATGGTGTGAATCTTAATATGATGTTCTACATAATTGACATCACTGATTAGACAAATTAGCCCATGTTTGTAATGTATTTACACCCCAATAATACAATCTTATCATCAGATCAAATGAGACACAAAGCAATACCTTCTTTATGCAAAACAGATATTTATTCCTCATAAAAATAACTTTTTTGACAGGCGTCATTATGAGATTCAGCTTATGAAGCAAGTATATCGAGAATGGTATGGGATGTGGTGGGAAATCAGGAAAGAATGGCGACTGATGGTCAGAGCAGAGTGTCATCACAGGTAATAACATCACTGGGTCAAAGGTCAAATGTTCTTAGAATATCACAGGTAATTCCATTACGATCAAAGCTCATTAACATCCCAGGTAATTATGTCACAGAGTCAAGATGCCAAAGGTTGGTCACTAACAAATGGAAATAAATGCACTTTCTTTACTTTTATTAGATAATGTGAGGTTCAAGTTACCTTAAGGTACACTGTAGATTTATTGCACACACACACACACACACACACACATATATATATATATATATATATATATATATATACACACACACACACACACACATATATATATATACATGTATATATATATATACACACACACACACGTATATATATATATATATTGATTGATTGGCGTTTTATGCCAACTTTGCAATATTTCAGCCATTTTACGGTGGATAAGCAACTGAAATATGGTTAGTTTTGAAAGTTGAAGTTTCCCTAACGGTCCCCAGTGTGCCTACTCTTTTTCGAAAAACAAGGAAACGATCTTTTACGTGCCAAGGGGGGTTGTAATCCTTGACACGGGGCACCCTTTAACGTCCCATCCAACGGACGGACACACATATATATTTGTGCCAAGATATGGACATGTCTATATACATGTATGTGTTGTAGGTATGTGGTGTGGAGTAAAGTATTTGGAGCTTGGAGGTTGTACGTACTTTACCAGAAAGCGACAGCTGAGAAAATGGAACTGGCCACAGCTATCAGTAAGTACTGTAATGATGCACAGTGAAGGGGACACGAGGGTTGTCTGATTCCTGTACTCACTTAAGACTGTAATATTGTATTTTCTGGGCTGCCTATTGTCTGCGGAATTTGTTGATAGGAAAAATCCGCAAAAATTACAATCTCCAAAAATACATCAATACAGTTCACATAGGTAAAGGGGTATAATGAAACCACAGAAATTGGAAACACAGGATATAATTCTGTTAGGGATCGGATTGCAAATTATTTCCACCAGCAGAAAATGTCTGTTATATGATTTTGCTTATTTTTGTGGTTCAAGAAAAAAAATTTTTGCTTGTTGGTTTGATGTTGATCTTGTATTTGATAGTTGTTCTCTACAGAGGTTCACGTTCACAAATCGGGGGAAATTTCTGTACTATGAAAATCTAATAAGCTAAGTGAATTTGCACCACACATGCATGTATGCAAGCTAAAGATACACACAAGTTTTTAATGAACGTCGTATTTACAAATACAGTTGTAGGTAATATGTTGTTGCCTATGATTTAAAGGTGAGTCATAAACTTGAGGCCTCATATTTTGTTGTTGTTAAAGTTTCAGGGAAATCAGTTTTGAGTGATAAATCTGCAGCAACCATTGTTATGTTATTAACAATCGCCTTCACCTGTGTGTTGACTCTATCTTTGTGGGAGATGGTTGGAAACTTAACTTTTAATTTGTTGTTGATTGTAGGTAACAAGGCTATTCTGACAAAGTCACTTCAGCACTGGAAAGAATTTGTGAATCTTCAGAGAGAGAAAAAGAAAGTCATTGCTAAGGCAGTGGGTCATTATGAGCAAGGGTTAACCAGGTACCAAAAACATGTTACTTAAAGTCTTCTACCGACAGGCTGATAGTTGAATGAGATGCAGCTCAGAAATGTTTTTTTTTGACACATTTAGGTTGTTGTGGATGAAATGGAAAAAGCAATACAGACTTAAGGTGGAGAGATGTGAGATGGAAGTTGTTGCGCTGCAGTTTTGGGCATACAGGATCCAGGCACAGGTTAGTGTCACATGACATACAGGTTAGTGTCAAATGACCGCATTAGTGCCACATGACATACAGGTTAGTCTAAAATGACCGCATTAGTGCCACATGACATACACGTTAGTGTCAAATGACCGCATTAGTGCCACATAACATACACGTTAGTCTAAAATGACCGCATTAGTGCCACATGACATACAGGTTAGTGTCACATGACTTAGATTGATTGATTGATTTTTTTGTTATTTTCCGCCACACTCAACAATTTTTCAGTTATCTGGTAGCGTCCAGTTTTTATTGGTGGAAAACACAACCCAGATACAATGTACCCGGCAAGAGACCACCGACCTTCCGAAAGTAAACTGTCAAACTTGCTCACATATATCGACGCAAGTGAAAATCGAACCCGTGCCGACTAGAGGTGAGGGGACTTGTGATTTTGAGCATGATGCTCTAACCACTCGGCCATGGAGGCCTTTCTCACATTGCTTAGAGGTTAGTGTCCCATGACTTAGAGGTTAGTGTCACATGACTTAGAGGTTAGTGTCACATGACGTAGAGGTTAGTGTCACATGACTTAGAGGTTAGTGTCACATGACTTAGAAGTTAATGTCTCATGACTTAGAGGTTAGTGTCTCATGACTTAGAGGTTAGTGTCACATGACTTAGAGGTTAGTGTCACATGACCCACAAGTTTGATGTGACATGATGTACATTCCAACTTTCATCTTGTGTATATACTGTATGTAAACATTTTAAATAATGAATTTACTGAATAAAAAGTTTTTATATTTTTGATTATGTTTATGAAATTAAGTACCATAAGTCCTCTAGTTGTTTCATTTACAGTTCATAAGATGTGTTTTGTTTCTTCACTGTGGATCACTATGATGAGTCACTTGTCATTTTCAGCACTGGTTAATTTGGGAAGAGAGACTGAAGAGGAAAAGACAGACCTACCATAAGCATGCACTGTCACTTCGACATTATCAACAGACCATAAAGAGGAGGTGTTTCCTTGCCTGGACTCAGTACTGGTTACAGAAACGAGACAGACACAGACAGAAAGGTAACATGAAAACAATGGACCGTTACTGTATATTCACTGATCTGTAAAAGATCTAAGTTTAGCTAGTTTTGTAGTGCAGATTATGAGACACAAGTGACTCTTGGTGACTCGGAATTTGATCTCTCAAAGTTCTTGTTTTCTTGAAATGAAGTCATGGTCCTGAAATTTTCTCATTTATTTCTTTGTTTTTCATTCTTGATGTCAAACCGTCTCTTAAGCATGCAGTTATTTGGACCTTACCTGGATAACTGTGAATGCCTGGGGCTGGCTTGGCGTGTTAATTAGGTGTTTATATAGGAGACATATCACCTGTATTGCCTGGGGGGGGGGGGGGGGAAGATTGTTAATTTTTAAATTGGCTGATTAAACTCTCCACCTGTGATTTGTTTTTGTTATATAATACAACTATAAGTAAAGTTTATGACTTGTTTGGGTTTGACAAGGAGACAAGTAATTTTGAGAATGTGATTCAGAGACATACCAAAGAAATATTGTTATTTATTACAATGCGTGATTTGTGTATAGTGACTGCGAGACTTCATTATGTAAAAAAAAAAAAAAAAAAAAAAAAAAATATTACTAATACCTCCCATTTCGACTTTAGATGATTATTATTTTTGTGACCTTTCAATTTATATAATGTTCATTTTTATATTGCCCTTGTTTTACATGTTAAGCGCTTTAGAGTAATTATATAATTAGATAAGGCGCTATATAAAAATAGTATAATAATAATAATATAATAATGTACAAAAAATTAGTCTTGTAAATATGTACCTGTACTGTGTGTGTACCTTCACAGGAGAAAAGAACAAATAAATGCCAAAATGTGTAAAATGCACTTTATCTTTGCAAGATAAGGTTATGTGTTGTTGAAATCAAGTCAGTTACCTTAAAATATGAAGGACAATGTGTCAAAACAATGCCAGGATATTGTAAATATGCACATTTGTTACTATAAAATCTGAACCACAATGGTCAGACCTTTATATTCTGGATTTGGCTCAACCTCAACTCAATCACTCCAAGTTTTATCAAGGTCCCATGTACTGAGTTATTAAGAGGCACCTGTATACACACACAGACAGAGACACACACATACACAAACACACACACACATACACACACATGCACACACACACACATACATACATACACAGACACACACACACACACACACACATATATATATATATATATCTTACATGGAAATTGGAATCTTCTCAGAAACAAGAGGAAGTTGATGTCAGTAAAGAATGACATGAGGTCAAGGTGTCACAAGCATACTATTATTTATCTAAACCTGATAATTTGACCTCTTGACCTTCAATGATTTTATAATTCTTTGTCATCAGTGCAATCTCCAAGGCCAGTGAAAAACAGGTTGTTATAACTAAACTTCATTGTATCACGATACATTTTTTCCCTTTTCATAGGAATTTGATTTAAGTGTTATAATTATGGTGCACTGTATCACCTTCACCCAGTGTTATTTTAGAATTGTTAGTTCTCAAACATTCATGGAGGCTGATGTCAATACTTACCCATGTTTTGACAGATTATGCAGATAAATTCTACACACAGAGCTTGAAGTACCACACATTTTATTCATGGCTGCAGCAGTATCAACTCCAGCAATCCATTAAGGCTCACCAGCACTACATTGAAGTCCTATCCTGTAGATTTCAGAGGCGCAGATATTTCCAGGCCTGGAGACACTGTATCCTTGTGTACACATCAATTTCAGTGCCACTTCGTTTCTCTTTATTACAACCCAAACTTTTATTTTATCGTTTTATACTCCATGCAGATGAGGTTTGGAGAGGTATACTGGAATTATCTTGTCTGTCCAACTGTTAATAAACATGATTTGTTCAGAGGATATCTTTAATGTCCATCAACAAATTTGATTAAAACTTTATGTATATCTTTTAAGAATAATAAAATTGTGCACCTGCTATTTTGATTGAGATTTTTTAACATTCAATTAAGTTGTGAATTTTTTTCCCCAATTTTAGGGGGGGTTATCATTTTCCAGAGTATATCTTTAAAACCAGGGAACCGATTTTATTCACACTTTGTGTATATATTATGTATATAATGTAGTTATGCACCTGTCATTTTTATTGAGATTCTATAGCAATCAAGGAAGTTATGGATATTTCATCTTACACGTTTTTTTTTTTTTTTCAACTGGCTCATATATATTGAATAGCTATCTATGAAATGATATTCAAAAGTCATATTAAGTATATCTTAAATATTGCAAGTAATGCTTTACTGCAGAAAATATAATATTCTTACAGTTACATTAATTGCTCTCAAGAAAGCAGAGTTCTTCTTCATGTCAAAGGATGTGTTAATTCTTCAATGAGCACTATTTCCTACATCCAATGTGCCCAAAGGGAGGGGGGGGAGGGGGTATTAGTCCTGTTAGGACCATTCTAGTTATTTCCCAGAAATAAAAGTCAGGAACACATTGTTTTCAGTCTGTTGGTCTACAACTTTATCCATTATTTCTTTCTAAGAGAGACTTCATACTTAATGAACTGATGTAGTTAAGGGCATGTGATATATAAAGGTCAAGGACTTATGTAAATCAGATAAGTCAAGATAATAATATTTTTTTAAATGTATCTTGTTTGGTAATTGATAAATTTATAGCTGTCATACATGTACACCATTGCTTGTCCATAAAAGTTCTTTGAGAAATTGAAATCAATTATTCCTAAATCATTTAAATTTTTCATCTCTAAAGGAATTGATATTTGTTTTCACCTTGACCTGGAGATTTGTAGATGTACTGATACAAGAAGAAGAGAGAAGAAAGCTCTATCAGGCTGTGACTCATTACAAAACCAAATTGATGGTATATTTTTGCTGACTTTTTACGTCTACTTTCATTTTACTATGACCAACTTTAATTCAATAGTAGATATTTTGTGATCATAACTATTGAAGAAAACACCTGTTGTAAAATCTGCAATATACCACTAGACCCAGTATTGATTAAATAATCTCCAGTAATTGATTTGAAATCATGACCATGTTGCTGGAGTTGATAGATTATAGCCTACAAGGAAGAGAGATTTTAATTGGAAAATAAAATCCTTGCCCATCAGTTTTTAAATTGAAAATCTGCCACCCAGGATTTTTTTCTATGTAACATTGTAATTACACGTGTTTTTCAATCAATTCTAGATATGAAGATGAATTTTATACAAGAATTTTATTTAGCTAGTTCACAAAACCTCTAGCTAGGGATGTTGCCATGGAACCTCTAGCTAGGGATGTTGTCATGGAACCTCTAGCTAGGGATGTTGCCATGAACCTCTAGCTAGGGATGTTGTCATGGAACCTCTAGCTAGGGATGTTGCCTTGGAACCTCTAGCTAGGGATGTTGCCATGGAACCTCTAGCTAGGGATGTTGCCCTGGAACCTCTAGCTAGGGATGTTGCCATGAACCTCTAGCTAGGGATGTTGCTATGAACCACTAGCTAGGGATGTTGCCATGAACCACTAGCTAGGGATGTTGCCATGGAACCTCTAGCTAGGGATGTTGCCCTGGAACCTCTAGCTAGGGATGTTGCCATGAACCACTAGCAGGGATGTTGCCTTGGAACCTCTAGCTAGGGATGTTGCCATGGAACCTCTAGCTAGGGATGTTGTCATGGAACCTCTAGCTAGGGATGTTGCCTTGGAACCTCTAGCTAGGGATGTTGCCATGGAACCTCTAGCTAAGGATGTTGCCATGGGACCTCTAGCTGGCAGGAGTAGTATCCTACTTGCAGTAATGGAGTCTTAGAAGATTTTCAACATTCCCACATTTCTTGAGGGGGGAAGGGGAATTCAGAATGTTAAAGATCGAGGAACTATATTTTCACAGGTGGAAGTATTCTTAAATCATGTAACAGTTGTTGGGATATAATGCCCTGTATTTTATTACAGTTGGGATATAATGCCCTGTATTTTATTACAGTTGTTGGGATATAATGCCCTGTATTTTATTACAGTTATTGGGATATAATGCCCTGTATTTTATTACAGTTGTTGGGATATAATGCCTTTCGGCTGAATGTGGTCCAGTCAAGGGTGAAACAGATGAGAAATGAGTTGGCAGTTCAACATTATTACAAATCAGTATGTTAATGGAATTGCATGTTTTGTTGATTGCAGCTAGTGTTTGTAGAATAATTCTGTTACATCAAAATACAATCATTGACCTAAATTGTGTAAGATTCAATAATAACATTATTTATATTCACTAAATCTTTTCTTTTATATTTCTGTTTAAAGTAATGAAATCATCGACAATATAATATTTCAATACTTAAATCTAATTTTATATTTTTTGAAAAGAAATGCATGAAATATAAACAATAAAACATCTTTCTTTTCGTGGGTTATGAATTTTTTTCTGCAGTGCTAGCTGCCTTCGCCTGATAAACAACAAAGAAAGCATTGTTATTGTTTAAGTGACTGACACTGACATACTGTAATATAATTTCATTCTGTTTGTGTGTACAGCTTTTGGGACATCACTGGCAAATCTGGCTACAGCGATGTGAGAACAATGAAGAAATACAGCTGGTTCACGTTACGAAGCAGGCACAGATTCATTATCAGTAAGAAAACAGAGAAATACAGGATAGAATCAGTCAAAGATTATCTCAGAATACAGGTATTAGTAAGAGATAAAAATAATCATAGAATGACACTGGCATCATTAAAAGATATGGATAATATCAGTCAAAGAATATCTCAGAATACTGGTATTAGTAAGAGATAAAAATAGTTATAGAATGACACTGGCATCATTAAAAGATATGGATAATATCAGTCAAAGAATATCTCAGAATACAGGTATTAGTAAGAGATAAAAATAATCATAGAATGACACTGGCATCATTAAAAGATATGGATAATATCAGTCAAAGAATATCTCAGAATACAGGTATTAGTAAGAGATAAAAATAGTTATAGAATGACACGGGCATCATTAAAAGATATGGATAATATCAGTCAAAGAATATCTCAGAATACTGGTATTAGTAAGAGATAAAAATAGTTATAGAATGACACTGGCATCATTAAAAGATATGAATAATATCAGTCAAAAAGACAGATAAAATCATGAAGAGGTAAAGATGTTATCAGTAAGAGATATAAATAGTTATTAGAAAATGGTATCAGTGAGAGATATTGATAATTATTACAAAACGGTATCAGTAAAAGATATAAATAATTATTAGAAAATGGTATCAGGAAGAGATATAAATAGTTATTACAAAACGCTATCAGGAAGAGATATTGATAATTACAGAATAGTTGCTGAATTATATCAAGAAATATAGATTATCAGTAAAAGATACAGAAATTGGTAAAGGATACGCAAATGATGTCAGTAGAGATCTGGCTAACTGTTATAGGGTAGTGTCAGTAAAGTTGCTAAAAACCTGTAATTATGTAGTAAAGATTGGTGTAACCAGAGAGCTACAGGTCATACTGTTATCATAACCAGCAATTTACTACAAAACTGTTTTCATACAAGATACAGGACTTATAAGTGTATGGATGCATTTCTGAACCATCTTTACAAAAATTTTATATACATCTAAGAAAAATTCCCACCATATTCTTGACTATACTTGTGTCAAGAGCCCTATTTAAACTGAAAACTCACAGCTTCAATAATTTTTCGTATTTACATAGCCATGTTAGGTTGAAAATAGATTTAAGTACTGAAATATGATCAGTTAGCTCACAATTAACTTTGACTGATGAATTCATGTAGGACTGTCCTCAAGAGGAAATGCTGGGATGCTTTTGTGCTGTATACAAGATACAGGGAGGAAAGTAAAGTAAGTACATATGATTCAACTAGTTACAGGTAAAGGTGAGTATGAGGCTGTTCCAACAAGTTATCTTACAGGTAAAGTAAGTAACTATGTGTTCAATCCAACAAGTTATCTTACAGGTAAAGTAAGTAGCTATGTGTTCAATCCAACAAGTTATCTTACAGGTAAAGTAAGTAACTATGTGTTCAATCCAACAAGTTATCTTACAGGTAAAGTAAGTAACTATGTGTTCAATCCAACAAGTTATCTTACAGGTAAAGTAAGTAACTATGTGTTCAATCCAACAAGTTATCTTACAGGTAAAGTAAGTAACTATGTGTTCAATCCAACAAGTTGTCTTACAGGTAAAGTAAGTAACTATGTGTTCAATCCAACAAGTTGTCTTACAGGTAAAGTAAGTAACTATGTATTCAATCCAACAAGTTATCTTACAGGTAAAGTAAGTAACTATGTGTTCAATCCAACAAGTTATCTTACAGGTAAAGTAAGTAACTATGTGTTCAATCCAACAAGTTATCTTACAGGTAAAGTAAGTAACTATGTGTTCAATCCAACAAGTTATCTTACAGGTAAAGTAAGTAACTATGTGTTCAATCCAACAAGTTATCTTACAGGTAAAGTAAGTAACTATGTGTTCAATCCAACAAGTTATCTTACAGGTAAAGTAAGTAACTATGTGTTCAATCCAACAAGTTATCTTACAGGTAAAGTAAGTAACTATGTGTTCAATCCAACAAGTTATCTTACAGGTAAAGTAAGTAACTATGTGTTCAATCCAACAAGTTGTCTTACAGGTAAAGTAAGTAACTATGTGTTCAATCCAACAAGTTGTCTTACAGGTAAAGTAAGTAACTATGTGTTCAATCCAACAAGTTGTCTTACAGGTAAAGTAAGTAACTATGTGTTCAATCCAACAAGTTGTCTTACAGGTAAAGTAAGTAACTATGTGTTCAATCCAACAAGTTATCTTACAGGTAAAGTAAGTAACTATGTGTTCAATCCAACAAGTTATCTTACAGGTAAAGTAAGTAACTATGTGTTCAATCCAACAAGTTATCTTACAAGTAAAGTGAGCATAAGGCTGACCGAACTTAAACTAACAACGTAAAAGTAATTGTTTAATAGAAATTAGTTTCACATTGTATAAATTATAATACCCCTGATGTCAGGTAAACTATGCACGAGTCTTCATATTGTATAAATGTGCATACATATAAAACAATGTAGTGTTTTGTAGTACATGTCCCTGTCAAGAAAAAAATCTCTTCTATCTTTTGTCCTCATTCAATGATTCCGAACTGCACATTCTACTAGGTTATGTTAAGATCAAAAGGAATGCATTGGTCATTATTCTTCCATATACCTTCATACGTAATAACTGATTATGATATAATGGATACACATCTTAGTGCACTTTGTGATATATTGATACAACAATTAAGCCGATAAACTCTAGTAGTTGATGAATTATTTGATCTTATAAAAAACGTTTATCGACATTTTCTTGGTCAGTATGATGATTTCTCTGAAATCCAAGCATAAATCATTTCATGATCTCAAAAAAGTCAATAATTGTATATTATAAATGTACTCTAAGATGTTCAATAAATGAACAGCAGATAAATATTAAAAGTTTAATTCATTGTCAAATTCACTATTCCACCACATTTTCAAAATCACAAAAGATGACAGTTTAATGAAATTTAAGTGTACATGTGTATGATTATTGTGTATGATTATTGTGTATGATTATTGTGTGTGATTATTGTGTGAATATTGTGTATGATTATTGTGTGTGATACTACTGAAGTAGTGCTTAAGACAGAAAATTCTATTCATTATTTCATCTGAACTTTGACCTGTGATTTGTAGGCAAAACAGGTTCAGGCAGATGCTTTCTTCTTTGTTCACGCTTTGCCGAGGTTTGTCTTCCGTTGGAGGTTATTTGTGGAAATGGAGAAAATCAAAAGAGAAAATCAGGAGAAATGCTCTCAGTTCAGGAGGTAGAGTGAATTAAATCAAATAAAGAGCTTTCAGTTCAATGAAATAAAATAAAGAGCTCTCAGTTCAATGAAATAAAATAAAGAGCTCTCAGTTCAATGAAATAAAATAAAGAGCTTTCAGTTCAATGAAATAAAATAAAGAGCTCTCAGTTCAATGAAATAAAATAAAGAGCTCTCAGTTCAATGAAATAAAATAAAGAGCTCTCAGTTCAGTGAAATAAAATAAAGAGCTCTCAGTTCAATGAAATAAAATAAAGAGCTCTCAGTTCAGTGAAATAAAATAAATAACTCTCAGTTCAATGAAATAAAATAAAGAGCTCTCAGTTCAATTAAATAAAATGAAGAGCTCTCAGTTCAGGAGGTAGAGTCAATTAAATCAAATGAAGAGGATATAAATATTGTAAATTCAGAACTGTGTCAATATACATGTAGAATTGGAAGAGCAGTTTATGATGCAAGTGCTTCATCACCATTCATCAAATTAAAAGATATTAAAGGATGTTGTTTTTATTGGATTTGAATGTGGCATATCAATTCTGTATTTCAGAGAAAACTTGCTGGCACAGTTTTTCTATCAGTGGTATAACTCTTATGAAGAACACAGAGACTTCAGGATGAACTGGAGAATGGTATGTACATGGAAAATCTTCAAATGAGAGGAGAAAGGTGGGGGGGGGGGGGGGGTGATTAATATTAATTCAATATTGTTTTCATATCAACACAGGATAAATTTCACACTCTCAATGCCAAAATCATGCAGGCATATTGGTGGAGGCAAAAATAGTCTGAAATAAACATGTACAGAACACAGCTTCTTGTCAGAATCGTGCCTTAGAAAACGTCTTCCTATCTTACATACCTTATATATCTTAGAGAGTTTAATGAATGATACACTCTGTAGACAACCTTTGGGAAAAATACAATCTGCTTCTTGATGTGTGGATTCTGTATGGAAATTATCATTTGTTGTTGGTAATAGGAAGGACTGGATAAATTTGAGATAATTCAGAATGGCATAACTGACATACAATACACTTGTGTATACAGTGCCCTTTTTAATGTTGCTCAGGCTGTTTTACATAATGATGACTGCGTAAAGCGGCAGTTTCTGACCAAGTGGAGGAGCCGGTTACACTCTTGTCAGCAGGATAGAGACAAACAGGTATGTCACTTTTATTATCCTCTACTGATTGAAATATAGTATGTGATGAATTATTGTAATGAAGAATGGCAAGTAGATTAAGAAAGGTTGGTTGTACATGTATATATTGTTTGACTTTGGGCTTGAGAATTTTTCACTCGAATGGAAACGTCACCATTGCCATTGAAGGGCTGTAAAATTTAGGCTTATGCTCAGTGCATATGGCCTGTGAGAAGGGAGGGATCTTTATCATAACACATCTCCTGTGACAAGGTGTTTCAGTTTTTGCGGTCTCATCCAAAGGACTGCCCCATGTAGTTGCCTCTTATGACAAACTAGGGGTACTGAAGATCGATTCTAACCTGGGTCCCCACAGGATAAGTATATCCACTGATGATTGAAAATTAATCTTGGCTGCCCTCAGAGTATATATGCATGTATACATGTATGTCTCTGTGTTTTGAAAATACTTCTTTCGTAAAACACTTGGAGAGGTTTTGTACTTTTTGATTTGAAAGAATTGTGAAATGTATTGACACTGATGATTTTAACTGTCAGACTCAGGCTGTGCGTCACTACCACTGGTCGTTGTGTCGGAAGCACCTGCTAGCGTGGGCACACTACATTAGGGACCTCAGAAAAATGTAAGTGTCTGGTTTAAATGATAAAGGGCATATTCTTTCTGATTTCTTTGTTGGCAACTAATAGATGTTTTGGTAGACATTTTGATTTTGATTTGAAATTCATGACTTTGATGAAGTTCTGTAAAGATAACCTTTAACATATAATGACCAAACACTTAGATATATTTCAGCTGCTTTTACATAAAGTTTTGATACATTTGAAGGGAAACTTTGGAAGCAAGGGCAGTAACTCATCATTACAAGGCCACACTAAGGAGCAGGCTACAAACCTGGATAGAGGTGTCCGAATTTATCTGATTAATACATGTAAAATAGGAAATTCATGACGATTCTCATTTCATAGTAAACATCTAGAGAAATTGTCCAATGTTTTAATTTCAGTATACAGTAGAAATAAAGCATGAAAAGTCACAGTGGGCTAAAGCAACCAGATTTCATCAAATAAAGTTGTGTAAGAGAGTTATCAATGCTTGGAAGCAACTTCGAACCCAGGGGCAGCAGTTCAAGTCAGTGGCAGAAGAAGGGTACAGACAGAAATGTACAGTATGCAAAAGGTAGGAAGAGATCAAACACGCCGGTACTGACAGGTGTGTACTGTCATTGTCAATTCAGGGTGTGACACGGTCATGGTCCCCAGAACTAGTCAAATACATGTGAATGAAACAGATGTCACTAGTCCAAGGGCTGAAAGCCAGAAATGTACAACGTGTGTTTGGGGTGTTTTGCCCCCCTCTTGAGTGCACTTCCTGTATTTCCCACAAGATTTTCATGTTTTTTGTTATTATAAAGAATGTGTGGAAGTCCACTTTATGAGGACTAACTTGTCCATTATATAGAGTTAAGCATCATCTAGTCCCAGAATACAGGAGAGTAGCACAAGTTTTGAACCTTGTTAAAAGTCATGAAAGTAAATAATGGTTGTTGATTTTGAAATAACAATTTGATTAAATTTGTTTACAGCAGCATTGTTTACTACTGTGATGCTAATAATTGTTTCATTGACATTGTAGATGGGCATTTCACAGATGGCGGAACAATGTGCTGGACAACTTGAGAAATAGACAAGAGGATCAAGCCGCTGTTGTCCACTACAATCGACAGCTTCTGCACAAGGTGAAGCCTCAGAAAGTTCATTATCTACATCTGATTCTCAGGTCTAATGATGTGTCATTTAAAGGGCCTATTTGGAGGATTTCATTGTGTTGCTGTGAATTTGTTTTGTTTTAGCTGAATGTCAGTAATCTCCAGCCAATGAAATCTACTGACAGAAACTTTATCAGTGGGAAGTTTTCTGCTGAAGTAAACTCAGTGCCTCGGTCTTTTGCACTGGTAGAATTCTGATTAACATTTTAAATTCATTGATACAGTGTTTACACTAGTTTGATATGGTTGTGATTGAAATTTACAGATTGTGATGACTTGGCACCGGTATGCTGCTATTCATGCCTACAAGAAATCAGAAACCAGACAGTGGGTGGAGTCCACCAAACAGGCTCTGGACAGAAGTAGGGTACCAGTACAGTAAACTGGTTCACAGCAAACTCTTGTCAATATGACTATACTGTGACAGTAGTTAATTACATCTGGTATAATAGTTAATGAACATGATTGATTAATTCTTTCTGTGCATGATTTATTAGAGTAAGCAATGTTAATTTTGATTTGTGTTGACAAAATACATTTTGTACATGTATTTGTAATTTGTTAATGCGATGAACAGATACTGTATATGCATTGAAGTTTGCACTAAATTTGAAAATTTGAGTGAACAGAATCCTTTTTCATACATTTGATACACTGTCATTTCCCTGTTGTCACCATTTGATGCATGCACTTGTACTAAGTAGACCAAGTAATGGTTTGGAGGGAAGCAAAAGAAATGTCTCAGGTAATGAGAAGTGCATCATGTGGTTGCATTCGAGGAAAATATAAAATGTGAAGACCTTTCTGGAGGTTATGCTTTTTCTTACAGATAAGTTACAACGACATTTCTGGCAATGGCAGCGAGCTGGGGATGAGCGAATTCTACTGAGGTTCAAGTATGAACAAGCTGTCCATCATCATAACACTCGGATCCAGCAGAAGGCGCTGTACCAGTGGCAAGCCTTTACAGCTACATCTGTCAAGAAAAACGTATGAAAATCGACTTGTGTTAATTTTGTAACAAGGGGTAATCATGAATTAACTGTGTGTAATATTTTTATTTGGGCATCGCTCAGTTACAGTATATTTATATATTGCTAACCTGGAATCCACACAAGTACAGGAAACACTGAGATAATGGAGAGAGTATCATGAGTCTGTTTTGTATGAGCTAGAATAAGAAACGAGACAGTTGCTCAGTAAAGTGAGATCTGATTCATTTGAAGCACGTTTGGAATGTGCATGTATTCAGGGCAGGCATTGTGTCACTGCAGGATAATATTGGGATTGAGATATTCTGAGAAGCATGCAGTTGTTTTATAAGTAAACCATTTTTGGGCAATAGTGGCACCTAGAAAAGTTGATCATTGTTCATCTTGTGGTTGTTAGTTTGGCTTGTTTTATGTCCCTTAGAGAGAATATTTCACTTATATTAAAACATCACCAGCTATAGGTGAAGTACCACAAATTTAGACCTACTATTTGCTCTCAATATTGTACAACATAGCAGTGAGGATTAATTTATGCCTGCTGTGACACGGGACCTCTGTTTTTAAGGTTATGTCTGAAAGACCTGTGATTCTCACTTCTAAATGCCAAGCATTTGGCAAAGGAGAAATCTCTACCTATGTTTGTGTCTTAGGTTTGACATGGCCATGGCACAAGTTGGACTTAAAAACCAAAACAAAGCATATGCTGGAACTACTGGGTGATCATGACCATTAGTTGATAGATAAATTAACTGTAAAGAGCACAATGGAAGTTTTTTAAAAGTTGTAATGGATAGTCTTTTCAGAATATCTAGAAATGTGTACTAGAGGTAAATTGGTCCTCTACTAGTGTCTTTATTCTTTCAGTTGCGAGTGAAGCAGTGTGGATGGTTTAACAATATCAGATTACTGACCAATTTTCTGTCACTGTGGAAATGGAGGTACCAGTTAAAACAAGAAGAGAACCAGAAAACAGACATAGCATTGTGGCACTGGAGTCTTGTCCTGGAGAAAAAGGTTTGACAATAATGTTGCAAATGTTCTGGGTCGGTCAGAAGGTAGAAATGACGGGTGGTGGATATAAATTACTCTGTAGTTGTGCTCAGTCCTCTCAACCATTAATTGAGTAGGCTTGTTTAAATATTTTGGGTTGTCTGTCACTTCTACAGACTCTGAAGTGTGCTATTGCATGCACACCACTTGCATGGAATGGTGCAAAACAATTTTTGTATGGAAAGCTGAATGGTTTACACAGGACATTGCAAAGAACAAAATGGAGGCGTAGTAGCAAGCTTTGGGATTTGTAATAAAATTTATGAAAATTTGCTAGCAATACCGTAATATCTATTCACTGCGATACTCTGGCATATCGAAATATAAAGTGAACTGTTTATACATGTATTTTTATGGTTGCGCATAGATTCTGGTTGCTTGGTTTGGTTACACGGCTGACAGGAAGAGAAAGAAGGCACGAATAACTCGAGCTCTGGAGAGGCGACGAACACGCCAGATTCGTCAAGGCATCTCCCAATGGGTCATTGTGGCAACAGACTTGACTGGCATGAGGGCCAAAATTGCAGCGCAGCAGCATGCCAAGGTCAGAGTTTTGCCCGATATATTTCTTTTTCAATTTCTCACATTCCTTATTATTTCATACCAGGTCAGTATGATAGAGTCAACTTGTATGTAATAAAAGTAAGGGGGTTTGGCACCTGATTCCATTTCCCTCTTTCAGAGCACATGATCCTACAATACTGTGCTCATTTAAGGAAAATTTTATTTCCGTAATCAGCATTTTATATTCCGCAAAAATGTACAATTTTGATATGAGATTTTTTTTAAGCATACTTTGTGAAAACATACGTAAAGGGTATACAATATTAAAACAAACTATATGGCGTGTCCCACTTTGTTGCATTGTGTGTATTTGTTAAGTTGAAGGTCCATAACTCTTTCAGGAAAAGTTCAACAAATCCCGAACTCAATGTTGGTCTGTAACCCATTGATATTAAGTTTACTTATAAATTTTCAAATCAGTGCTTGCAAGGATAAACAATAAGAGTCGGGAAAGTTCTGACTCAAAGTATATGAAATTTGTTCATGTATACTTTTTTTAATCAGTAGCTGCATTGGATAGAAGAAAGAAAGTCTAAAAAACTGACATATCCATGAAATTTGATAAGTTCAAAGTCAATTTCTTTCAAAGTAGGTCAAGAAAACCCAAACTCAGACTTGCTCTTTAATCCATTGATACAGTGTATTCTGTAAGTTGATGTATAAATTATTCAATTCAGTAGCTGCAGCTAGGTTAAAAAACAGTCTGGAATACTGCCAGTTTTGTTTCTGCAGAGCCTTATAGGGAAAGGCTGAAATCTCTAATAATAACACAGTCTTTTAAAACTGTATTCCACCCCTCGGCATTTGGAGTAAAATTGTATGTGTATTTAAGTAGTGAAACTCATAGTTCCCAAGTTTGGGTCTCAGACTCAAGAGTGGAGATATATGGATTATATAATGATTTAGTCTTTGTCACAGAAAATTTACTGGCAGGGACTTGGCCTCCATCATTACATTGTATGTCACAAATAGATTTTTTTTTTATGTAGGATGCCTTTACGAAACATCAGTTGGTTCAGCGATGTGCATTACACTGGCGATACATCACAATGAAGAGGAAAACCCAAAGGGGAGACAACTCCAGCAGACCAAAAATTGAATCCGAGCAGTTCCAGCTAAAAAATATGGATTATGTGCCTAAACTAAAACTCCAATCCACAGATGTGCCAAAACAAAACAATACCTGTAAAGCATTCCCAAATTATCCACCTGTGTCAATGTCTCCACATCGATCATCAGAGAAAGATCAGGACTTTTCCTCTGTCAGGTAATTTTTATATACAGTACTTAGTAAGTTTAATTTTGCTGATTGATTCATTTGTGGGTTGCTGAATACAGTGGTATAATTGTTAAGTATAGGCTTAATTTGCTCTGTGTCATATCTGTTGGCCATTTGATGATCGTCTTTTAATATTTTAGACTACCGGGAAGAAGAAAGCCTCGTCATCCTTCATTCCTAGAAGAATCTCTAAAGAGAGCTGGTCTATTTTCTGAGGAAAGGTAATTTGATAGAGCTGATCACTGTAGATTTCTGTATAAAGCAAGTACTGAATTTGCTGAAATCTCTTTATGTCAATTTTGCAAGAATGAAAAATTGCAAGTGATATGCTAGAGGGACTTAAAACCTATTTAAATTAGTAATGGATAGGTAGAAGTGAAAAATTCTTCTCACAAATTAATGCAAATTGTATTTGCAAACACACTACTGAAGAAAGTGTCCTATTTGATTATACATGTAGGGTCTTGCCACAAGACATGTACAGCTAATTCACACAGTGTTAGAATGGATGGTGGTAGAGCTTCCATATTTGACATGGGTATTCCTTGTGACAAGACCTTTCTTTGTGTATCAAAGTTTTTGACCTTGGGGGTTGGACTAACTTTTAAAAAATGTGACTTTGTCTATTGTTAACTTTGCTACCAAATCAGGGCATTGGTGTTTCACAAACACATCTTGTTTTTACTGAAAATGAAGCAAGTGTTCTGTGTATTTTTGTGTTCTGCAGATATTTAAATGAATACACATATAGACATAAAATAGGTCCATAAACATGAATATCTTATTTTCAGTTTTCACTATAATTAAATGTTTAGTGTTTATTTGATAAACAATATAAACATGTCGTAAAATCACTTGCGATTATTTGAAACTTTTTTGCAGGTTACATTCTGATGGTAGTCATTATCAGCTAAGTATCCCCTGTGTTCCTGTAATGCCAGAGGAAAGCAAAATCCAGAACCCCATTCAATTTCCACCTAGTCCTCCTGTGTGTGCCTCCGAATCAGAAGCTGTGTCTCAGTTAGAAACTATCCAGGTTCCTCTACTGAATTTACAAGTCATGACCAGTCAGCCAGATGTACAGGAAAACACTGACTTTTCACAGGAACAGGATCGCCAGCTGTCTCAAGCTACAGAAACAGTCCAACATTCTGTTCAGTTTGGTGATATTCAATCCACAAAGATGAAAGACCCAGGGCAGTTTCAGCTTTTGACTCCTGACCACTTTCTCTCCCATCCAAATTATGTGACTCCGACATCTCAGAATGATATTTCCCCTTTGAGTACCCCAAGGACAGTTGACTCCACAGCATTAGCTGTCAGATCAATGATACAGACAATAGATAGTACTGCAGGCATTCCAGAGGTTCCCCACAGGGTAAATGATGGACAAAATTTGCCTTTGAATGAACAGATCATCAGGATAAGAAATCAGTTGAAAGGTTTTGAACAACAGAAGAGAAAGCTGAGGTATAAAGCTACAACACAAATTTTGCCACAATTCATAGATAAATCATAATAGTTTTATATGTACTAGGAAAATTCAGATCATTCAATCACAGAAACTTATAAAAAAAACAATACAGTCCAAAGTTTCAACTCTTTGCCATTTGTTAGTTATTTCCTCTTTTTAATACAGGAAGTTACAAAAGCAGCGCAAACAATTGTCGTCCTGGATAGTTGATGAGGAGGGGACCGTATCAGAAGTGGAAATGCAGGAAGTAAAGACAGAGGTTCGAGAAGTAAGAGTTACCTTCCATTAATCTTTAACTAGGGAGCACCAGCCATCCTGTTCCCTTTTTTTTTTTTTTTCGTGTCAGTTTTCCTTACAACCAGCACATTTTTATCTGTGATACTAAGTTAGACTGATGGAAAAAAAAAAATTTTGTGTTTCATATTTTTACAGATGGAGATGGAAATCAACTTATTAGAGACAGAGATTGAAAATCAAAAACCCGAATGTGGGCGGTTAGTTGACGAGGTTAAAACACTCATCACACTGATCACAGAACAAAGTTTAGTGTGATAACAAAACCTGAATTTGGGTTGTTAGTGGAAGATGTCAAAACACTCATTACATTGTAACAGTGTGTTTGAGCACAATTTAGTAATAATAAAACCAGAATGAGGGTGGTGTGTGAAGGCAGACAGAGCACTTAAAGATGTGGCAGACTGATGTCAAAACTAAGATTAAAGTGTTCATAGATCACAAAGACTCTACACTGTGTACTGTCCAGGTTACTCAAGAAGAAATGACTGATTTTTGTTGATATAAATTACAGTAAATTAACCATAGGCTCAGGTGAATTTTTGGATCAAAATTTGTCCATCTCTGCCTGGAATTCTTTTTGCATATAACTTTTCATTATATTAAATTCTTCTTGAATTCTTACCAATTTCAAATTACAAAAGGTAGTATCTCAAGGTGTAGGAAGTTCAAGTTTCTAATGTTTACTGAACCAGAACAAAAAAATACTTTCATAAAAGCTTCCTTAAATAAGAAAGACTGCTCAACCATGACCCAGGGGGCAACGGAGGGCCACAATTTTAGATTCGATGGGGGGGGGGATCTTTTCTAATATGAAAGTATCTTCATGTGGTGTGGATTCAGGATGAGGCCGAAGAAGAATGAAGTTTTACATAGGAAACAGGAATAATTTAGAAGTCTTCTCAATAACCACCCTGCTACAACTTATGTAGGGTGGATTCTACAACATAGAAATCTTAACACACAAGGATTCTTAGGTAGTGTTGATTCATGCATGTTCAAAACTGTCTCAGGATTAGAATTTGCATGAATTAGAATATTTAATAGGCGTAATGCGTGAATCCTCAAACACACACAGTGAAGAGAAAATTGTTTTCTGTTCAAACCATGTTTTCACTGTTAGGGAGCGATTGGGACAACTAAATAAGGCAGTCGAATTGAAAGTGAACTTAGAAATTCTACAAATATCTTCTCAAAAACAGCAAGTGTAAACAGAATAGAGACAGAATATTCAGTCATCTACAATGTGTATGTTGTGTACAAGTGGTACATTTACGTGAATTTTGAGATGTACTTCTCGGGTCACAGTGGGTGTACAATTCCATCTACAGAAAATCCAAGATTTTCCTTAATCTCTTAGTCTTTCCAATAACAGCATTATTATTATTGGTAAATTGAAGAAATTTAGTTTTAGGTCTTGGCTTATTACTAGACCATTACTAGTGTTCAAAACTTGTGAGTTTCATAAGAGTGAGTGGTTCGGGTAAGCAATGTGGTCCATGAGCATCTTATCCTGGATGTACAAAGAAAAACTCTGTATTTGATATTGCTCCTGAAAGGAATGAATCAACCTGAAACAGAAATGTGAGGAAAAGAGACATCACTCCCATTGACACGTATATTGTATAATTGTATAAATAATGCATATGATTTTGTATTTTATTTATAAATAGCTCATTATGTGTACTAAATGTTACTGCAAACCAACTTTTGTGTGAGAGAAATTTATTGTGAGAACCACCTTGTCATCGTGAATACTTCTCACCACGGAACAGTCCTTCTGTCCCGTATTTGTTTAAAACTTTTGTCACCACAAACCAATTTATCACTGGTAAATCGCGAATGAAAGTTGCTGCAAATAATTTGTTAGTCTACAGTAACTAGTCACCTGCTTGTATATACATATTTGTTCATGTTAATATATTGTTATATATTTTAAGTGGGCATTATCTTGCTCTTCATTTTGTTTTCCATGATTATTGTTTATTTGATTTGAATGTAATATATACATGTATTATCAAGATCTGATTAATGTAGATGTCTAAGTGCCAAAATAAAAACTATGTCATGTATGTTATATATTCCGGATGTTTAGTTAACACTTATTTTACTGTTTAATTTTAAAAGCATTGACTGTTGCTTCTGTAAATTTTCTGTAAATTTAAAAATGCAAGAAAAAGGCTCAGGAAATGTGTTTCTAGATGTGTAGAAGCTTACTATGACGAAAAGCTATCAATTTATTGTTGGTAATGAAAAATGGTAAGATTCATAGATTTGTAGTTAGAGTGTAAATGAGCCAACAAAATGTTTATCTTTCACTTGAATTTCCTCAGTATTTTTCAAAGAGCCCGGAAAAGCTGTTCAAATTGAGAAGGGAATATGAAAAGGTGAAAGGAATGAGAATTTTTTTTAAAAAGGTAGTTCGGAGAAAAAAAAAATCTGGAGTCTCTCCTCCTGAATTTTCTCTCCATTGTGTGAATGGTGTGGTTTCTACGCCAACAGAGGCTCCATACCCTTTCCCCCCCCCCCCCCCCCCTTTTTTTTTTTATTGTTGATGGTTCTGATCCCTTCACACTTACCGGACCCAAAATCGTGGTTACAACATCAACACTGTAGAGTTGCCATAGAAACGTACGAGCCAATGAGCGTTTTCCCAGGTTATCAATGGGTGGAGGGTTGCTAGGAGAATCAAGGAGAAGACAATATAAGTTATTGCTCTTCTGACATCTTGTATGTAAATAGTTATAGCTGTAAGAAACTAACGAAGAATTAAGTCCGCCATATTTCTTTCAGATATTCGGTCTTGCTCTGCACCTGTATTTACATTTCCAGTGATTTTTGTCTTTGATATCTTCGTAATTTTTATTATTAGGTTGAACTAGTGTTATAATTTCAGTTACGCAGCTTGTAGGCCCTGTTGAGGAAATGCCCATGGATATCTAGGATTGTGATTCCCAACAAGTTTCTTATTTTCTTGATGTTTGAAAAAAAAAATTCAGGTTTTTTCAAATTTTTATCAATTATATTTCACAGAGCTTTTGATCTGTTCTACCGTCTTTCACAGTTATTACACTTCATTAGACCGCAAAAACTGAGGCCCGTGTCACAGCAGGTGTGGCACGATAAAGATCCCTCCCTCCTCAAAAGATGAAAGCGCCAAGCATGGGTCTAAATTTTGCACCCCTTCATCGGCAATGGTAACGTCATATGTGAAAAATTCTCGAACGGGACGTTAAACAGTATACAACTAACCAACAACATACAGGGCGCATGCGTCGCAGCTTGGGGGTGGCTGATAATATATGATATCGTTTTCCACTTTATTCCACTGTATATCGAATGGCGAAGTAAACAATGTGTAAATCGTAATCATAAATCCCCAAGACAAATACAAGTTCGAGTATAGGGCAACATGGACTTCCGACAAAGTGAAGGAAGGATCAGGTGCCATGGAGGAGTAAGCATCCTCTGCTGACCGGTCACACCCGCCGTGAGCCCTTAGTCGAAATTAGGTAAACGGAATTATCCGTAGTCAAAGTTAGTATGAAAAATGACAGTCTAACAAAGGGTATGAAACAAATCATTCAACATATGTCCTTGAGACACTTTGTAATCGCAAACAAGGTCATTATAGCGACCGTAAAATTTGCGAAATGATGACTTCAAACGAAATTCGTTATAACCCTGCAACGTCAATTATTTTGTCAGTAGTTGACCTCGCTTTAAAAAAATCTCATTCGCATGGCATGCTCTCGCGTATCGAATCAACTGGGAGATATACACACCATAAGCAGGCGAAAGTGGTATATTACTTCATCGATATGGAAAGTTGATGATTGCAAAGTTGAAGTCATCACGCTTGTCATATAATGTAGTTGTCAGTCTGCCATTAGAGTCAATATTAAGTAAAATATCCAGATATGAAGCAGACACGTCAGATTGTGTAGTGTCCTTTATTTCGAGTTCATCGGGATATATCAAATGAACATAATTATGAAAATTATGATTGTTGATTGACAAGACGTCGTCGATATATCTATATGTGTGGTTGAAGGACATATATTTCTACTTAGTATGGGAAGTTGACGATGGAGTAGCTGAAGGCATCGTCATAAAGTTGAGTTAATTTACATGGTAGCATGATCAAGTGTGAAAAGACGCACCATCCATTCTTGATATAGAGTGTGGAAGAAATACGTTGCTGAAGGAAAATTCATAAACTTCAAGGAGGAAGCAGAAAAAACGAATAGGGTAAGCCCAAATACATATGTAGGATTGATATATATATATATATATATATGTGTGTGTGTGTGTGTGTGTGCACTCTAAAGAGGATTCTTAGTGACAAAAGTTCAGTGGGCATGTTCACGAAGCTATCTTAAAAATAGTCTTAAGACACGTCTTAAGACATATCTTATGACCACTCTGAGATATATCTTAGGATGTAAACCGAAGCTATCTTAGTCGTATCTTAAGTTATGATGTCTTAAGTTAGTGATATGCAAGTAAGTCCATGTCGAAAAATATCATTTGTATGAATAATAATATTTTAAAAAAAAAAACCACACACACACACACAATTTCACATTATTTTTTATATAGAAATGACAAAAAATATATTGAATTTAAACAAGATGTTTGTACTATCGATCAAAAATTTATATTTTAAAACAACGTGTCTACTGATTGTGTTTATGCAGTAATTTGTCCTTCAAGTGGTATACATGTATACGTATTCGCACCAATTTAGAATCGTCCGTGCGTTCAAACCTATTGTATAGATCTATAGCCACAATCATGGAATCACTGAGAAGAAAGCGAAGTCCAAATTTTTCGGAAAGTGAACTGCAAACGTTATTGAAAGAAGTGGAGAAAAATAAAAGTATTCTCTTTTCTAAACTTTCATCTGTGACCACAAACAATTCAAAAAAACGCGTCTGGGAATCCATCTGTGCGAAAGTGAATTCGTGCAATTCGACAGGACATACAAGAAATGTGGACGAAATAAGAAAGAAATGGACAACGTACATGTCCGAAACAAAGAAGAAGGCCGCAAAACAGAGGAGGGAGCTAAAACAGACCGGAGGAGGGCCACCACCATGTGATTTGACCCCTTTGGAAGAAACCGTCGTAGGAATTATCGGGGACACGCCTATAGATGGGATACCCGGCGGCATAGATGTAGCCGAGGTTACTGAGGAACCACCCGTACCCGAGTCTGAAGTGGAGTCCCCGGGCCCATCTCAGGTCACGGATTCCCTCAGGTCCTGCCAAGGCAAACGTAGTCCAGGAGCGGATCCAGGTAATATTTCCAAGGAAAGTCAAAATGTTTTAGGTATAAACAAGATGTTTCCAGGGGAGGGTTCCTACGTTTCCTTAATCATATAGAAAAAAAAAATGAAATTTTCAGTCCCGACCCCTACTCACGCTGTATCAACTGTAGGTGACGCGCGCGCGCGCGCGAGAGAGAGAGAGAGAGAGAGAGAGAGAGAGAGAATTGCCACTTTATTCTTGAGGGTCTCCTCAAGAAACGGTGGTAAACAACCGCCATATTTCTTCTCGAGTCAAGATAAGACAGCTTTTAGGATGTCTTAAGTTTATGACAAATTTTAAGATGCATCCTAATTTAGGATAGCTTCAAGAAACTGTCTTAAGACTAAGATGCGTCCTAAGAGTAGTCTGAGACATATCTTAGTCTTAAGATAGCTTCGTGAACATGCCCACAGGAACCTAAAGGATGGAAATAAACGGGACTACCCTCAATCCACGTATTCTCCGTATGTTTCTAAAGAATATGTGTGCGTCTCTTATCAACCTACCTAAATTGAGCCTTCGTAAACAATTGATTTTTTTTCAACAAATTACACAAAATGTCCTAGTTAGGGTATACGCGTTCAGGTCAAATGTACAGAAGCCCACAAGTGCATCTGTTATTTAAACGGAGAAAATCATCCCGCAAATTATTAAATAAAGAATATTATCTTTTAATAATGAAACTAAAGTATGAATTTCAAAGCGAATTATGTATTGAGAAATTCAAACTTCAAACAACAAAAATGTTACTTTTCTCCACAAAGAATTTGACAGCTCGCCATTTTTCTCCTCAGATGACGAGCTGTCTTCTTAATAAAGTCGTATTTTAGCCTGAACCAGTTCAGCTAGTGAGAAAAAAATGTCCTGTGTACCTAATATTTTAATTTGAATATATTTTATTCACATATAATGAACTGGATTGGGCAGCAGACACAGCCTGTTTTATCTCTCTCTCTCTCTCTCTCTCTCTCTCTCTCTCTCTCTCTCTCTCTCTATCAATTACACCACCAGACTGTTTCCCTCGTCAGACTTAACATACGCATCAAATCTAAACCGGATTCCTCTTGTTTCAGCTACAGTGAAGGACCAGCTGCGGGGTCAGGTCTCAGGTCTCGGACGAGCCCTCTCACGTAACGTGAAAGTGACACACAATGTGCTGGCACTAGGGATCGAACCTGATTAAAAACTTGACCAAAGAATTCACCAAACGTCATGGACAGGTAACAGTCTCTATCTCGAGTTATGCGAGTGTAAGGAACGATAACTCTGGATAGAGATTTGAGGCGGTAGTAGGCGATTTCCTTACACATACAGTGGTGGATGCAGGATTTCTAGGGGAGGACACATGTAAGAGTCAAGTATTAGCCGAAATACTCACCTGTTTTAGGAGCCAAATCTGGAGATTTACTCGCATTGTTTTGTAAATTTCTGGCGAATATGGGGAGACGCCCCCTCTAAATCCGCCAGTTTACCTAATAGCAACCAAACTGGTTCATTTGAGAAACACATTGTTGCATTTTCTACAATGGGTTTCCATATTCTACAAACATAACTGAGGTAAACTAATTTCAGCGTTTCCAGTTGTCAGACATGTTCGTGGCTGGGAAATCAGCCTTGATAACCGGGTCGACCAGTGGGATCGGAAAGGCCGCGGCCAAACTCCTGGCATCCAAGGGTTGCTCCGTTATTGTGACGGGTTCGAGATCTCCAGCAAATGCCCAAGAAGCTTTACAGGACATTCGAAGCACGTAAGTTGCTTGCAGAGAATCGGATTCATAGTACAGAATATTGATAAATCTATAAATTTTATCACGATATCTGTGAATTATATAACGAAAATCAAACATATTGTCTAAATTGTAGAAACTCAATTTTTTCAAAAACGACCCAGAAAACGACCTTGATAAATCAAATGCTTCCAAGTTCCACGTGATACATAATTCGCACGAGTCGTTACTAACGCGGGTTCAGTATATGCCACAGGAGTACCCAGCCCATTTGTCTTTTTACCCAGCCCATTTTTTTTAATTGCATATCCTTTGAGCTTAATGAAATGATAAGAACTATATTGAGTGTTTCCTTCTGAAGCTTGAATATACTTCCGTATTAAAACCGAATCTCTA
This sequence comes from Ostrea denselamellosa, assembly GCA_024699665.1. Classification (NCBI taxonomy): domain Eukaryota; kingdom Metazoa; phylum Mollusca; class Bivalvia; order Ostreida; family Ostreidae; genus Ostrea; species Ostrea denselamellosa. Next base: position 3,674,148 of record JAMZEH010000012.1, read on the forward strand.
TGGTCAATACGCAACCATTAAAGAAACAAGGGTATTGATTTCTCTGCAAATGAATATTTCCTAGATCTTGAAAAAACTGTAGATACAATCAAATTCTGCAGACAATAGTTGTTACACTTTCTAGGTCACTTGAGTCTGTCAGATGAGCTACTGCGATTGGTTGTTGTCCACATTTGAACATAAAAGAGACAAAATTTGAATTTCATAGTCATTGAACCCCTGAGGTGACTTAATACATGTACTTTAAATCTTTGGATCAGAAGCTTTGGTGTTAGGGAGACATGCATGCTTGATTATGAAGTTATGAAGTCGACTTTCCGAATTGTGAATTGTGAACCCTTTGACCTGAGGACAGGAATATATAAATCGTCAATGAAAATATGTTAAATGTTTGATTTTTTTCTTGTTTGTACCTAAGCATCTAAGAAACAAACATATATGCCTCTATCAAAATGTGGAAAATTATTACCACTGAATTCGGAGTTCATATGCGGAACTATACGGATCATATGGTGAAAGAAATCTATAATAACCTTTTCCAGTCCTGAACATCTAGGAAATGAACTAGACGCATAATTATATTGAGCATGAAGACTTGTGCGAAATGCATCGAAGTCACCGCTGGATCAGCTGCAGTATGGGGTTACAAAGATTATACAATAAAAATACAGAGGCTCAGACTCCAGGGCGGGGCTCTGATGACTGTATATGTACATAGTGAAATACGTTTATGTAAAACTCTCAACATTTAAACTCCCGACAACCAAGCACAGGAATCGTGTGATGATAATGGCCATGGAAATCTCCACCAAAAAATGTGAAACTCGTGGACCCTGTGCCGGAGATCATAACTCAAGGAAAGATTGATTGTTGTTTTCCGCCACACTCAACAATTTTTCAGTTATCTGGTGGCGTCCAATTTTTTTATTGGTGGAGGATAGAAGCCAGATAGTATGTACCTGGGAAGAGACCACCGACCTTCCGAAAGTAAACTGGCAAACTTTCTCACATATATCGGCGCGAGCGAGAATCGAACCCGCGCCGACTAGAGGTGAGAGACTTTATGATTTTGAGCGCGATGCTCTAACCACTCGGCCACGGAGGCCCCCTCTAAAGGAAAGATATCACAAACTAAAAATTCATCTTAATTTTAGATTTCTTGTTTTAACTCTGAACATCTAGCATACAAAATGTGCGCATATTTATAATTGTGAAATTTATAACCGGGATATTAATTCTACATTAGCTTGCTTATTTCGTCACTTTGTTGGTGCACACACTTCTACAACTTTGCCCAACTAATCCCTGTTTCGTACTTTTTGCAGTGACTTGCTATTATGTTCTCCATTTATTGGCATGGATGCTCGATACAGACAGAGTTCGACCCACTCGAGAATATTTCACTCATGTAGAAACGTTAGCAGGTTAAGTGCCACAAATGTTTATTCTATTCGTGACTTTAAGGACCGTAATAGTTAGGATTCTTTATTGTGCCATTGCCTACCGCGATACGACGCCCCCGATCTTATTTACATCCCAAATACCCATGACAGCTGGACACTTGGCGAAGGCACGGTTCCGTTGTTGAACGTTTCCAGTAAGTCTCATACGGCGCCGGGATCGAGAATCTATTCCGGGGCTCCCATTTGCGAAGCCTAACTACAAGACTACTGTAGGAACGGTCATAAGGAACATGTTATCATCAGTCTAGTTTTTGACATAAAGGACGCACCAGAACTAGAAAGAACCAAGTAGATTTCATCAGTCATTTTTGAATGTTGATGATATAAGTGCAAAACAAACTTGAACGTTATGTCTGCAGTTATGTCATTTAAGTAGGAAAGTCGATTCAGCATTATGACATCATGTGATTTCGCGGTTGTTTTTTTTTTTAAACTGGCTGAAACGTTTGGAGCATCTGTGGAAAGGAACATTGTTAATACAGTTTTTGGTAATATCATGTCATTTACAATATGTATGTTGTTATTTCTTCAAATTATAATGTTTTTGACAGGGCTGTCGGTAAGGTGCACTACATTCAATGCGATCTCCGGGAAAGCAACAACGTTCTAAATTTATGTAATCAAGTTGACCAACTTTTCCCAGAGGGAATCGATATTCTTGCAAACAATGCAGGTATGTATAACTCTTTCTTTTATGAGTTTCTATAATTCATTATTTGCATTTCCCCCTTTTTCGAGCCCATTGAACCGGGCCCAAGAAGGCGGTGGTTCCGTTTCCGCCAAATTGGCATTCATTCCGCCTCCGCTAAAGATGATCCTCCATCTTTAGCGGAAATGGCAGGGTTGCTATCTTGGTAGACCGCGGAAAAGGAAGCGCCGCCAACTTGGACCCGGATCAAGGGACTCGAAATGTGCCCACTATACAACTTACCAGTATCTTTTTGCCGAAATGAGGAAAAAAGTGCTGGATTTTTTTTTTATCCATTCTCATTTTATTCAGAGATCTGTACTTCTTCATAAAGGAAGATAAGAGACGTGTATAATCAATAACATTTTACTTAACTGCGAATGTGAGAAAACAAATACGAGCACTTACAAGACTGTAACTTTGCCATGGACTCCACTGATAAATCACGAGGAATTATACTAATGCTATCACTCTGACGGTTAGAGCTTATTCTTCGTGTAGAAATTGCTTTTCCAAATAGATAAAAGTACATGTCATTGCAAGTGAATTTCTATATGCAGAATTTTTTTTTTACATTTTACTTTTTTTTTTTCACCTTTAGACCATTCATACCATGTCTCGGTGAACTAAGAATATAGGAGTAACATTCGTGGCCATTAGGTATTACAGACGATACTGATCTATATCTAATAACCACAAGCATAATGTTCATTGAAATATACTATTTTAAAAAAAGTAGGGGATATTGGACTAACAAATGCAGATCATGAGGTCAGGAAGGAAACAAATGACAGCAAAACATTAAGGAAACATTTGTCAATTTATTTGACACCCTGTGTACAGTCAGAAAAGGACAGATTCTCCAGAATAAGGGTAGACACCAACACAGGGTCACATAGCAAATTTATCACCATTGTGAAGCAGAGTCAGTAGCGGTAAAACCCCCTTGATTGGCCAGACAAGCTCGGATTCGGCGTGACATACTCCTAACGAGACGTTCCAGGTCGTTTTGGGAAAGGTTATTCCATTCCTGTTGCAATGCTGCAACAAGTTCTTGGACATTGGCAGGAGGTTGTTGGCGTAGCCGCTGTCCAAGCATGTCCCAAATATGCCCGATGGGGGAAAGGTCCGGATTGAGTGCGGACCATTGTAATGTGGTGATAGTTTCCTGTTGGAGATAATCTATAACGATCCTGATCCTATGACATCTGGCATTGTCATCTTGAAAAATGAATCTGCGGCCATAACGAAGTTCAAACGACGCAACATGGGGTGCCAAGATGTTGTGCCGGTAGTACTGCCCTGGCACAAGTCCAACAACAACAAGGAAGTCTGTTCTGCCGGCAACAGTGATGCCTACCCACACATTTACAGATCCACCCCATACCGATCATGTCTAATGACATTAATGTCATGGAAACGTTCGTTACGTCGGCGCCAAACCCTACTGCGTCCAGGAAGTCCACAGTGAACCTCGACTCATCTGAGAACAAGGTTCCATCGGCGATTATCCCAGTGTTGATGGTGAAGATACCATTGGAGTCAGCCCCTAATGTGACGATTCCTCAAACAGGGAATGACACGAGGACGTCAGGCGTGTAAGTGAAATCTGTGCAGTCGATTCCTGATGGTCTGGCCACTCACTACCAAGCCAGTATCCCTTTAAAGTTGAGATCGTATCTGATTTGCTGTTACCAGGCCATTTCTCAAGGCGATAGTGCGAATGAATCTGTCCTGAGCTGAGTTGTTGCCCTTGGTCGACCGGATCGATCGTGATCTATCCTGAACAGACCCTGTGACACGATGTTTGGACTATAATCTGCTGACTAGGGAACATACCTTGCCCTTGCTACAGCGACCTGTCTTGTGCCAACCTGTAGCATGCCAAGGGCACGTAGCCACTCATCCTGTGTTAGACAGCGCATGATCTCTGTTTAATTAACGACTTCACAACTGATAATCTGATGCTTTCTATTCAAAATCTTCCTTTAGATTGGCTCTAACCTTCCAATTCAGAGATATTCAAATTTGTGATCCAACACCCTTGATTATCAGTAGCATACCGTGCAGATTGTAAGAGTGTGATCGATGTGTTTGGGTGATGAATTTCTTTGGAAATGCTTCCTTGTTACGGAACTATACAACATGGTTTCATATCCCTTTTATATGTGAATATTTTGATCACAAAATACAGTATTCCTTACTTTTTTGAAGAGAGAGAGAGAGAGAGAGAGAGAGAGCAACTGAACAATCGAAGTACCCCATTTGTGATTTTTATTATTAGGTTGAACTAGTGTTGTAATTTCAGGGGCGCAGCATGTAGGCCCTGTTGAGGAAATGCCCATGGAATTTTGGAACGAAATTATACAAGTGAATCTGACAGTTCCATTCATGCTGTGTAAACATGTCATTCCATCTATGAAGAAGAAAGGTGAAAATACTATTATTATACTTTCACTGCGCCTCGGGGGACAGTGATTCTAGAGGTGAATATTTTCAATGTTGCCCTCAACTACATGCATATTCATATTATTTGTAGACTTCTGCCTTGATAAAATTTGATCAGTGTTCAAATATAGCAATCAAAAAGTTATAAGATTTGAAAGTGGCAAGTTTCAGAACATCTCAGTTTCATTTAAAGTCAGTATTTCGCAAATTCTCTGGTCGTTATAATGATCTAGTTTGCCAATACAAGCTATTACTGGGTCAAATGCAATCCAATTGTTAGGTCGTTCTTTTTATGCTGATTTAGAATAAGGATTACTCCGTTAATCTGACCAAGATATAGGTCTCACGGCGGTTGTGATCTGTCAACAGGGGATGCTTACTCCTCCTAGGACCATAATCCTACCTCTGGTATGTTCAGGGGTCCGTGTTTGCCCTTCTTCATTTCGTATACTTTGTAGAATTTATGACGTTGATCATTATATGCTATGGTTACTTGTTCATGATCAAAAGCAAAACGATTACCACATTTAGATCAGAATGAATTTATCAAAGTGATAATTAGTTTTCTCTTGTTCATATCTTTCTCTACATATGTTCACTGTATAAAAGAATATGAAGCCACAAACCGACCACAGACGAGGTAATTATAGTGCCAGAAGTTTCATATAATATGCAAGTAAATACTATTCTTTTTTACTACAGGCTGGGGGAAAATCATTAACATTTCGTCAATATTAGGACTTTCTGCCCACACTAATAAGTCGCCGTATATTTCATCAAAGACGGGACTAGTTGGACTGACGCGGGTAATGTACAGGTTTCCACGAAAGTTATTTTTTCTCCAGTGCTGTTTTTGAGCCTTTCAGCCATGAATCCTAGGTAGGCTTCCAATGCCGTCCCCAGTTCTTCTAATGTAGTCATACATGTGCCTAACTTCCTTTACTACTGAGAGTAGGTTTTATTTCTCTAACATGTTGATTTTCCTAATGCTTCCTCTATTTATTTGGTATAATTTGCTTGATGACACTAAGAATTATGAAATACGTTCTGTTGTATTTTTTGATTTTATTACTATCACATTTGTCCTCGTGTTAGGCTATTGCTATGGATACAGCAGCTTTTGGGATCACATGTAATGCCGTTTGCCCAGCATGGACAGACACACCACGTATGTTTTAGTAAACGCATAAAGATATTGTATTTCTGTGTGAAACTTAAATTATTATAGTATGGAAATCACGTGATGCGAAGAGTAAGCTGCAATATTATGCGTTATGCCAATAATCTCATCACCTTCAGTCGGTGACATATGTTTTCTCGCTACAAGTCCAAGGCGACACGAACAGTATGAAATTGTAAAATCGGCACGACCTGCTCCATGTAACGTTCGATAATTTCGAATTCAGTATGAAGACGTACTGTTTTCTTCTTCTAAGCCTTTGTATTTAGATTTAGTGCTAGTTTGCATTTTTATTTTATTTATATGTTTGGAATTCATTTGACAATATCATATTGTTCGTGTCGTTGGTAATCTTAGTGGTTTATATAGTCTTATTTATATGACGTCCTATCTATATTCTGATCTATCACTGTGAATGATGTTTTGGTGTTTTATATATATATATATATATATATATATATATATATATATATATCTATATATATATAATTCTGATCTATCACTGTGAATGATGTTTTGGTATAATATAATATATATATATATATGTGTGTGTGTGTGTGTGTGTGTGTGTGTGTGTGTGTGTGTGTGTGTGATCCAGATGTATTGATGGACTTAGCATGGATAATTTGTAGTATTGTAGTACTTAAAGTAGGATTTAATTTTAAAAAACAAACGTTAAGAGCGTTCAGAACCTCATTACTAATTCTTTACCTCTAGGTAAGAGGTTATGTTTTATTATATTTTGATAGTATGTTCCAGACATTCGTTTCCATGCACATTAGTCATTAATTTCAATCTTCTGATTAAAAAAAACCCAATGTCATGCTTCAAATTTTGAATTTGTCAGGTGAATGTAAATAACTATGTAAACTACATGACGCTAGGCAATACTACAAAAGACGTCCATAAAATACGCTATGTCAACTTCACAAGGCAAGTGTCTGATTCTCCCGGGAGATAGCGAAGCTGACACTTGGCTTGCGAAGATGATACTATGTACCATTTTTGTGGTACTTCACCTACAGCTGGTGACGTCTCAGTATGAGTGAAAAATTCTCGACGGGATGTAAAAGAAACAAACAATCAAACAAACCATTTTTAAAGTATATTCTTTAAGTATATACATTTAGAATCACAAAAGATATGATAGAAAGGTTCAACACTTTTTCACGAGTTTAATGTTTGTTTGTTTAATGAATTTGCAGTTAATTAGTAGGGGCATTTTATAATAACAGTATCGAGTCATTAAGGGGGAGTATCATTTCAAATGGCGTGAATAAATAAAGAAATAAATTAAGCTCCATATTCACATCAACTTTCCATTGATGTATAGGTTCAATGTCAGTCACACTATTCAGAATCACTATATAGAATAGATTCTCGAGAGGAATGTTAAAAAATACACAATCAATCTATCTATTCAGAGTCTTCCAAATTAATACAGCATTGCAATTAAACTTGACCTTTCCAGACCCTTTCTACTTTAATTTCCGAATCCAACAACCTATGCTCGCGAGGCGTATTGTTCGCAAGATTCCTTACAGTCACGATGTTTATACTTAATATGAAGGCTATAGTTATTGTTGATTTTTCTACCCAAGTCATTTCTGTAGGATTGATCAGTTTAAAGGTAGACAAGCATCTTTCTCAAAATAACGACCATGCGAAATGGTTGAACAACTATACACACCATTTGATAGGTTCATAGTAATCATGTTATCCAAAAATAATCGAAATCTAATATTGTGATTGGCTAGCTACATTTGTACGTAAGAGATATACCGGCACTTTCAATTTCATAGAATTTCGAATATTTTGATTTATTCACATATGCTTGTTTTGTAAATGAAATTATTTGTAAATATATAGTTACAAGCGAGTTTTTAATATTGCAAAATTTCAAGATAGAAAAACATAACCAGAATTTAGAAAATAGATAACGAAATTCAAATTCTAAAGTTGTAGTCCCTGAGGTTAAGATACATGCTGAGAAAATGAACACGTCGCTGGAAGATGCAAAGGTATGAAAGTCACCGTTTTCCCTGTAAAGTAGCAATTACTTCCGTATTATGTTTATGTAAAATGAATTATACTTCTCTTATCTGATTGTAGAAAGACTTGTTCACGAAATATTCACCAACAGGAAGAGCAACAGAACCACCGCAAGTGAGTACTTTTTCCACCCTACACATAGTTTTGAATACTTTATACACTGGGTTCCTTTCACTAACAGCACGTTTCAGAATTTGATTTTCCCTACCCAAGATGATTAAGTGTATGCATATTCAGTAACAGACGGCTAATAAATTATCAAATTTACTAAGAACGTTAAACATTCAATATCATGTAGCACGGTATATTTCCATGGGGCAAAATTTACGCTTTCCAACATATTAACGTATTCGAGGGTACTCAGTGTCGTAGCCGAAGACTAGAGGTTCTTTATAGTAGAACAGTAGCATTGTTAACGCGTGGTTATGACCATGACATGAAAACGACGAAAATGAAACTCCGCGAAATTGAATGAGTGCACAGTATTTTACATTTAACCACAACTGAAAATAACATACATAGTTTAGTACTTCGGCCATATAATCGCAGCACAAAGTGTTATATATCATCAATACTATGGGCTTATTTTATATGAACAACACTACTGTACAGTGGCATATGACATTAAAACTAAAGATCATTTAATTGTCTGCAGATCGCTGGTATGGTTCTCTTCCTATGTTCTCCGGATGCTGATAATATGACGGGAACTGCCATTCCTATGGACGGAGGAGAAACCATGCATTGATTTAAGACCAATATTAGTTTACTAGTAACTGTTTATGATCAATGTGATTTTATCATACTTTGTTGAAATACCCTTTTTGTGGATTTCACGGCGGTTTCAAATAAATAATGAATAAAATAAATGATTCATATAGCACATTATATGATAAAATACCACTCTAGACGCTTCACGAACAAGGCGAAACACCGTAAGAGACTTACATAATATACTTAAACAATAAAATTAGCAAATTAAAATATCAAAATAACAGTACAAAAAATGATGATATTAAAAATCGCATGTAAGCCAATCTATGAAAGTGAGGTTTTTAAAAAAAAAAATCTGGAAAGCGAGTTATGAGTGGAGTACAAGTTTTACGCACAAAGGTTGGTTGTTGTATGTTGTTTAACATCCCTCTTGAGAATAATGCACTCACAGGGAGATGTCACCATTGCCGGTGAAGGGCTGCAAAATTTAGGCCCCTGCTCGTCGCTTATAGCCTTTGATTTTTTGATAATTTTCACATTACAACCTCTCCCAGTACTTAAACAATTCAAATAGGTGTAAATGCCCGAATGCTTGTAAAACCTATGCATCAACGTGCGTGGTCACCATATCCTCTCACATTCAACACTAGCCAATAACGAGGATTAAACATGGGTCGTTGAGATGAGTTCCGAATGTGTTACCGATGCGCCACCCGAACACCTTGTTTCCAAGGGAAAACAATGGAATTTTTCTATTGTGATTAGTTCTAGCTTTACTCATGTCAAAGATGCGTCAAACCTGGGATGGAGAAATAAGTAGTGATTGTTCATTCGCCAGACGCCCGGCATTTGAAGGTGAGAGTCGCGGGTCTTTTGGATGTGACCTTAAAAATGGAGGACCCATGTCCCGGCAGGCATTGGTACGTAAAGGAACCCTCAATCCTACGGTCTTGAGCGTCAAACATAGGTATTTCGCCTACAGCTGGTGATGCCTCAAATGGGTGAAAAATTCGTGAAGACTTGTTGTTTGTTTTACGTCCGGGAAGAATTTTACACTCATTGAAATGTCACCACTTGTAGGTTAAGCACCACAAATTTAAACCCATGCTTAGCGCTTACGACCGTAGCCGGGAGGGTTCGCTTGCCACACACGGGACCTTCGGTACCTATGTTTACGTCCTGGGTTTGACGCGGCCATGACACAAGCGGGGCTCGAAATCAAATGTGTGAAGAAGGGACACAAAACAAACAAATGAAAACATAAAGTGGACATAATATCTGAAATCAAAACTACTTGATCAGAGAGTTTAGCCCCTTTGTTGCTATATATCATTTAGATGCGACAACGTCAAACTGAACGTTAGTTTCAACATGTGGATTAATGCTATGGGGAAAAAGGGGTAGTGAATTTGAGACTTTATACCATCATGACATTACGTCTAGTGTGATTTTTATGGAAGGATCATTAAAGAATAATCATAAGTGTATCATGGTTAACATTTAATTGGATCTAAAAACAAAACCTGGACATATCTTTGTCCTTCCCTGTAATCTACTATAGAATAAGTCAATCGTTAATTCCTTTATAATAGAAACAAAATTCACCATAGCTATTTATTCACATGAAAAAAATGTTACAGAGCTTTCTTTGTACTGTGCCGCAGTATATTCAATAACTGGTGTAACTAAAATGTGTATCCCCCCCCCCCCCCCCCCCCCCCCAAAAAAAAACAACACTTTAGTAAATTTGAAATCACGAAGCTTTAAATCCAAGTGTATCAAGACGTACGCCTTCTCAATCCTTTACACATCATTCCTCACGGTAAATTAAAGATTAGGCAACTGATCACTGTTAGTTTCACTTTCACGTCCGCATTACAGACAAAATAAATACTTGGGAATATATTTTGATGAGACACTATAATTAAAGATGTACTTTTCTCTCTGTCTTACATATTATCCGTTATAAAAATCCGCAGAATGTTATATCAGCAAATTAATGGTGATACAGTTCCTATTAACTAAACAGGAAGAGTGAATTCACGGATTGTCAACTAGTCATAAAGGATTGCATATTGGATTTGAAAACTGAAGTGACAGTTTTCAGGATGTTCCACTGTGTTACGATATAGTTTGTAAGGGGAACAATATTTGTCTTTACGTTGAAATAGAAAGGAATAAATATGCTGTCAGAACTAGATAAAGGACCAGAAAGATCCAGAAGGCCAAAAGGTCTATTGCAGAAGTCACATCCTTCCATTCATACGAGTCGCCTTCCTTAATGTCTTCTTCAAGCGTCTCCTGATAATTGTTAGCTCGACGCTCCTTCTCCGACGCTGGAGAAATCGTCGCATTTGACGATCGGCAGGATTTGGAACACCGCAAGCATTTATCAACATTTACCATAATTTCAAAAACTCTTGACATGGGGATTGTTTCGTCTCTGTGATGCAATCGAATTTGTAAGGCCGTGATCACTAACACCATTACCCCCATTGTCATCTGAAGCAGAAGATAAATAGTTAAAACAGGGGTACTGTCTGAACTAACTGGTAGCTGGCCACTAATGATGGTTAAAAATACTGCGAAAGACAGAAAGACAGTCATTGCATAGGACATCTTTTCTCCAGCATCAACGGGCAAGACGAAAACGAGAATAGTTAGAATACCCAAGAACAGGATGGGGGCAATGATGTTTAGCACGTAATAGAGTGGCTTTCTCTTTATGTGGACTGAAAACGTAACCTTGGATTCATCTGAACTCTTGCTAACTTTGACATCCGTGTATGTTATTTCCCAAACTCCACTTTCCTTGTAGTTGGAAAGATCAATCCCTTCTGCAGACTTAAAAATCTCCACGTCCTGTACTGTGTAACTCCAAACAACGAAATCGATCTCGCACACTTGTTTATCATATGGAAAATACATTGTATCAACAGCACAGAGAGTTTGAAAAACCTGGAACGGTCTCCATAATATGCTTCCATCACTAAGAATGTCCACGTAATAGAAATATCCTCCAAGCTCTTCAAATTTTTTAAATCCGTTTCCAAGCACCAGGTCTGGTTTCCAAATTTCGTTCTAAAAATAGAATGGAAGTATATTCAGAATTGAAGAAAATACTAGTTGTCCGGATGAGATGGATATTTATATATTTAGGCATCGATAAGCAAAACGATTATGAATCATTATAAAGCACTGAGATTTTGAACAATCAAATAAAAACCTGGTGTTTGTAACGAAGTCTTAATTTCTGATATAAAAATGAATCAAATAGTGTCTCAGTACTCTCTCTCTCTCTCTCTCGATCGATCGATCGAATATTGTCATAGTATATAAGCAGACAACATAGATGTACAATATTACATACCATTGATACTCAGATTTATATACAAGTACTCTACAATTTTACTAACAATTCGTTAATATGACGGTAACATAGGTATCGTGTATCCAAAGTACAAAATCATGTAAACATGCTTCTGACTTTAATTATTAGTATTCAGTACTAAATGCAGCGCATGTAAAGTGTACGAGGCAAGGAGTTAAATGATCATTGACACAAGGTTAATATTACTTTTACTGTACTGTTACGTCACGTTATTGATTTCATTTTATTGGTCAGTTAGATAAAGGGTCAGAGCATCATTAGGGTTACTTCAATAGTTAAAAACCAAATACTAGGATATGAACAAGTGAAGATACGAGTAGTGACCTGTGATTAATCTCATAAATTTGATAAGGAATACAAAATTAAAAGAAAGCCAAACTTTGACCCCTGGATATACCAGAGATGAGATCAGGTGCCTTGGAGGAGTAAGCATACCCTGTTGACCGGTCACACATGCCGTAAGCACTGCATCTTGATCAGGTAAACATGGTAATCTGTAGTCAAAGTTAGTGTGTAAAATACTTACAGACTGGCATGAAACACGTCCGACAGCATTCAGCGTAATGATAGGGTGTATTTGCTAACTACGTGGAGGTCATTATAACGACCAGAGAATTTGCGAAATATTCTCTGCGAAAATTCTGCCTCATAAGAATACAAAAACATGTTAGATAACAATGGAGGACAATTTGTGCCCGTGGAAATTTTAACAGACTATTGGAAGACCTAATCACCAAAGACTACGGAAATACTGTCAATGAGGAACACAAGCATCTTTTTTATGTCAACTTCAGAGTACTTGTGCGTAGAATCCGAGTGGTATCTAACAAAGTAATTAAAAATAATTAACAAAGTGAGGTCCTGTTAGCATCAAATAAATACAAATATGTCTTTTTCAGCTTTAATATCTCCTAGATGACACCCAAGTATCTGTACTATTTCAAGGTAGAAATTTCGTTACAAAGGATATTATTTAATTACCTATTCAATTGCATATAAAAGGATAAAAAGTTTCTCTGCCTATAACTCAGCGCCCACGAAGACCAGTATACAACTTATAGTTGTAATGGCATGAGAGCTGAAAGATCGTGGTTCAAACATTGCGCCCACTCAGAAGCCACTAAGAATAAAAATCCTTAATATTTTTGACCCATTGATGTAAACTTAAAATTGCAAGAAATCCATATTTTAGTGATAAGTAGAAAGTGAATAAAAGACTCTAGGTTAAATTAAAAATCTTTTTTTTTAATTTTGTTTAATTTTGAAGCTATGCATTGTGAAAACCTCTCAAGCTATCTCCAGAAGAGATTTGGACTGGCTGTCGTCCAATCAAAACGTTGTAGGCGCGGTATAGACCTCGCATCTGTTGCAGTGAGACAACAGAAGAAGATTGTGTACGAAAACAATACACAAAGTTGATGGCAAGAAGAACAAATGTCTAAAGTTCTCGACAATGAGCAAAATATTAAAATAGAAAACTCATTAATTTGTTATTTTGTTCAATCTTTAAAATCCTACATCGTGTGTATGTGTGGTGGTGGTGGGGGTGGGGGGTGGCGACAAAAACCTCAAAATCCCCCCTCAACTTCGTTTTCGTGTATACTAGTAGTTTGCTTTTGCGGTCCCTTAAAGCATTTTCATCAATTAAGTAATATTAGAATAATTCAATTTTATTTATATTTTGTTTTTATCCTGAATCATGAATGTATTCGACGTACATACAGTACACAAAACTAAGATATATACAGTAGTACGGTACTGCTTGTTTACATCTTGAGTAATTCTCTTGCACATAGGTGTCGCTGCGCTACTCTCCGCATTCGGTAGAAAATTTCATTATAAATATTGACTGATTGTTTGTTCTTTTCCGCCACACTCAACAATTTTTCAGCTATTTTGTGGCGTCCAACTTTTTATTGGTGGAAGAGAGAACCTAAATACAATGTACCCGGGAAGAGACCACCGACCTTCCATAAGTAAACTGGCAAACTTTCTTACATATGTCAGCGCGAGCGAGAATCGAACGCGCCGACTAGAAGTGAGAGGTCTTGTGATTTTGAAGGCGATGTTCTAACCACTCGACCCCTCAATAAAATATATATATATATATATATATATATATATATATATATATATATATATATATATAATTTATGCATTTAAAATATAAGATACATTTGTTTAGTATCACTGGGATATAACATGAATTTGGTGATCAAAGCCGATCATGGTAGATTTAGTCACGTTTCAACGTCATATTATATCCCAATGAAACTCTTATTTCTTACATTTATATTTTGATTTGTGTTCTTATCTAGCTTTCATGCTTATGTAGCAAATGAATGAAATAACGATCGGGCAACACAAGATATAGTTCTTTAAATTTTTATCGAATAAATAAACCTCGTGCGGATCCGGGTTGTTAGAATGGATCCTCAGTATCCCTTGATTGTCGTAAGAGGCGAATAAATGGGCGGTCCTTCGGATGAGACCGCAAAAACCGAGGTCCCATGTCACAGCAAGTGTGGCACGTAAAAGATCCCTCCCTGCTCAAAGGACATAAGAGCCGAGCATAAGCCTAAATTTGCAGCCCTTCATCGGCAATGGTGACGTTTCCATATGAGTGAAAGATTCTCGAGCGGGACGTTAAACAATATTTAATCTATCAATCATCGAATAAATAATTGTAAACAATATCTAAGAGAATATGTAATATAAATGCTTAATTTGGAAGGAATTGAACAAAATGAAACAGATGTAAAATAAAGGTAATTTAATCAAGTTAACCCAATTTAAGACTAGAAGAGCGGAGTAAACTACATCCGTGAAGTGATTTGGTCAATCGGCGATGGAGAAATAATGGTATTTGCCAACTTGAAGTTGAAAACGCAATTTACGAGCACAGATTTCGACAGAAATTCAGAGAATATGAGAGAGTTAAGAACTCTTCTGTGTAGGAGGTGCATTTAGTGGAATTTTGAATGTCTAAGTGGGACATAGTGAACTTGCAGTCAGTGAGGAAGACGATAAAATGTATTAAAGCAGCTTCTCTTTAACTATGTAGAGTTTAGAAAATACAAAATACTATCGAAATACATATTTTACTATAGGGGAAATATTAAAACAATGTCACATTTGCAAATAATATCCTGGATATGATACCTACGAGTAACGAAATAACGTGATATAATAAGAATTTCATGTATTTCATTACTCCCTGAATACTTTTCATTTATTTAGTCTGTGTATCAGTCAAACTCGGGTGATGAAACTGCGTATGAGAAGCTTACTAAGCACAGTGATGAATATTTGCCCCACTCCCTTAAGTAAACAAACTGTTTTGCGCCTTACTATGTACAAGAGTTCTGCAAAGGGAAACAACTTGGACATATCTCGAAACCCCGTAAATCTCGTAATCCCGGGGCTGTACTAAAGAGAAATAAAACTGCTTTAACAATCCCGAAATAATGTCCGCTCCGCTTGATTGAGTTACAGTCAGTGAATATAATTTACTGATTTTTTCTTTTTTTGGTGGGGGGGGGGGGGGGGGGGGGTGCGGAGTTGTTCACAATAAGGATTAATTTTTACAAAAATTTGGATTAGATGGGTTTAAATTATAGTGCGAATTGGAGCCAAATTTTGCATTTATTGAACTCCTGCCTTAGATAATACGTTGTATACAGACCCATCAAAAAGTATATTTATTTTATTTTTTCGTTTCTGCGTACAGAAATGCAACTTGTTGATAAAATTCAAGGTCGATAATTCAGAGTTTTTAAAGAGGAATCGAATAAATAAATTAGCGAGGGTTCTACCTCTTCAAAATAATGATGTCGGAATGGGGAAGATATTCTATTTGATCGTTTAAATAGATTGATTGCAATACAAAACAGTGTTTGACAATGTTATGAAATTTGTTGCTGTTTAATACTATAATTGATAAATCCCTTTACTGATAATATGTACGTTCTAATTAAGAAATAGCGGACCTTTTCGAGATCATGCGAGAAGTATTATTCTGCTTCTTTATGTCCATAATTAGGAGCTAGGGGCGGATCCAGGAAATTAGAGGGGGAGTTGGGTTGCAACGTCGTGAGAGTCTGGGGGTCATCTTAAGGCGAAGAGTGAAAGAATGGTTCTCTTTTTATCGTTTTTATTTATTTATTTTTTTTTATTATTGTTTTTGTAAACAATGGGGGGGGGGGGGGGGGGGGGGGGCTTAAATCCGCCATTGGGAGCGTGGCGGACAATGATATAGATGTAAACTGCGTATCCGTGGTGATCTTTTCAGCAATTATTTGTGAATATCCCCTAATCAAATGAAAACTAACCATTGGGCCTGCGCATGCGGACGATTTTCACGTGGATGACTTCCAGATTATGTAGGAGCTTACTATTGTTGGCCAGAAGATTTTAAGTTTTTATGTAGGCAACCCGTAACACTAATTTCTGTAGTCTATCTTTTTACGTTTTTCATGCACAGCCAATCGCTAAAGTGATTTTGTCAAAATTAAAGAGTTCTAAGTGTGTTATCAGACTTTCTGATTGGTTGTTCCTGATCAACTAGTCCATGAATCTGCATATACTTAAAAATGCTTTCTTGACAAGTTTACACGCGGGTATCAATAGAGAAAGTTTGTGTATTTAGCAGGGAAAGTTTTATCACTTCTGGATCAGTTATTCATGTATTGAATTGTTTCGTTTTTGTACATCCATCTTGCTATAATTGCGAATGAATGCGCAAAAAAAAAAAAAATCTAATGATTGCAATCATGGCTTATCCTTCAACAGTGACGTCAGAGAACCAAAAGTACTAATATTACGCTTCAATGTTAGACCATTAAGTTAAAAAGATCGGAAATACGTAAAAGACTTGACGAGAATGTAAATACATTATGCTTTACATATAATCGGTTTTCAAATCGAGGCAAGTTACTGACAAACAATTTCATGTTACAGGGAGTCAACAGTCTGCTTCAAAGTCAGCATTTCGAAAATCCTATGGTCGTTATAACGATCATAATTTATAAATACGACTTGTCATTATGTCAAATGTTGTCACCTGTGTTTCATACCAATTGTTAGGCCGTTCATTAGAAACTGAGTTTAATTACGGATTACTCCGTTTACCTGATCAGGATATAGGGCTCACGGCGGGAGTGACCGGTCGACAGGGGGTGTTTACTTCTCCTAAGCACCTGATCACACCTCTGGTTTGTCCAGGGATCAGTGTTTGCCCTACTCTTAATTCTTTATAGGAAAAATGAAATTCACCAATGTTCGTTATCTTCACTTTTTCATTCTGATGACAAGATAATACGCCATAAAGCTAACCGTGAAAAAGTAGAGACGTTTCTATTATTCAGAAAACCATCTTTCTTACGCCTGTTTACAAACCTAGCACGGTGAGGAACCAGATTTTACCGAGCTTTACATTTCACAATGTTCTACAATTTTCATTCAAAACACTGTCTAATAAAAGTTTCATTTATTTCACATGTTCATTTATTCAGTTCTAGCAATTTCATTTAAAACCATCATAGCATTATGTACCTGAGGAAGAAATATTTTGGAGATGCCGTTATTCGTTGCGGGATCCCAAGTCAAAATGGCGTCATCCCACTGTATCGTTAGAAAACCAGACGTTTCTAGCTTCTCGTTCACTTCATCAACACCAATGATACTGATGAGATTAAAACTGACGTCCAGACTGACTGGTAACGATTGATCCGCCACCGGTCGAACTCTCTTGTCGTAATTTGATAGAAGACTGGTAAGGAGGGTCTTCACCTGTTGGGGGGTCTGACTGGAGACTAATCCACACACTGCTATCACGAGGTACAGAACGAACGCCATCATTTTAGAATGGAAACTAGTTACACAGTGATCAGTATACAATTATTTTATGAAACGAAGATCAACATGAAGAGGTATTAGATCGGAGTTAGTTAATTCCACAAGCTGAATGCTTAGCTCAATGACAAGAAATGAAATGGAAAGAGACTTTAAATATTTATGTATATCCACTGTCAAATAGTGTACGAAAAGGAAAATAATCAAGATTGAACTCCAGTTACCCTTACGGATATAGACATAAAGATCTATAAAGTTTCAGCATGTTTTTAATTCCACGTGCACAGAATATTTGGTATTTTTCACGTGTATCGATGTAGAACGAGCAAAGGTGAGAGAAAATAAAAAACCCAATCAATTAAAACCCGATTCATCATATTGATATGTTAAACTTTGTGAAATTGTTCTCTAACTATTACAGGTCATACACCCCAATGCAAAATCAGTTTTATGTGTTGGTAAATATTTTGATTTTATCACGTGAAACATACGTATTTTCCTCTCAAGCTCGTACCCGGCCCTGTTGCGCGTTACTTGAAAGTTCAAACAAAAAAATCTAATTTCTGTTAATATTTGGCCATCGAGTCTACAATAATTGGATAAAATAACTAGGGAAAATGTATAATAAAGGGAATTAATTAAGTGAAATGAGATTATATTGAATCAATTAAAGGTTTTTTTTTGTTTTTGTTTTATATATTATTTTTAATTTATTTCCTTAAGGTTGTTCAATTGGAGAACCAGGCAGACTTGGTGGAAATGTCAGTTGCAGGTTGAAATTGACAATATTCAACGAAATAGTTAAATGTATCATCAGAAATTAACCATATTCAGTCATATAAATGTATCTTCACTAACATCTTCAGGAGCTGATGGTAACCAAGTGGTCAGTGAAGATGAATCCGTTATGGACACAGGATGCTGTATCTAACACAACGAAAATCAACATCACCGGGTTAATAACAATGACACAGAAGAGCTACTCAGATGTTGGAAACATTCCTAAATCATTGTTAACAGCTTGCTGCATCTAGAGATTGCTCTAAGAACACTAAAGAGCTTCTACCAGTCACTTTAAGAATATCTTTTGTAAATATTAAATGAAATCGAAACTTTCTTTAATATAATCTCATCAACAGACACACACGTATACGGCGATTTTTTTCTCCATTTTTTTTCGGGCTGCATATCGCGTAATCCTGTTAGTGTAAAAAATATCTCGAAACGGGATGTGAATAAACTGTTTCCCTGCTATTGTCAAATGCATTGGATTCTGTTATGTTCGATTCTTATCCTGTACATAACTCCTTGTAACAGGTTAATCTCAGAGATTACCTGTGTAATACCGGTATAGTTGATGTGCCCCTGGATAACATAATTTGTCCATGTCAAAAGTCTCTATTCGTCTCTAAGTTTAAATCAAAAATAGAATGATATGAAAAACCTTTTTTAAAATTTTGAATCCTTGGTGAAAAAAAAATTGCGATCATACATGTAAGTATGCTCTTCAGAGTATACATGTTGGTGACTAATATAATACATATTTGTGTAAACGTTTCGGTTAATAACAGCAGTCTTTTATCGTATTTTCTGTTTACTCTTACGAGTATGTTTAAAGATCTATCTATAGCTGCAGCAGACACAGAATTCACACGATTTGGGCTTTTTTTTTTTTTTTTTTTTTTTGCAGTTTGTAGTATTTTTTTAAAATACCATTGAGAGAATAATATAATTTCATTCATTCCGCTACTGCAGACCAAAAATAAAAAAAAATATAAAAAGAAAAAAGAAAACCCAAACAAAACAAACAGTATATATATATATATATATATATATATATATATATATATAACTGTCGTAAAAAAAAATGCTGTGATCAAATTAAGAAATTCATTTAAAAATTAAGGATCATCTCCCTAATGCATAGCTCTGATCCTTTGCCGGATTTGGCTCCACTGTTTGGTATTTTTGGTTCTTTCAGCTCTTCTAACTTTGTTCGTATTTCGGATTTCCAACATTTTTGACTTGAGCATCACCGAAGAGACATTATTTGTCGAAATGCGCATCTGGTAACCCCAATACGTACAATTTCCGATATAGCCTAACCTCAGTAAGTACAAGTCCCGAGACAGCCTAACCTCGATACGTACAAGTCGCAATACAGCCTAACCTCAATAAGTACAGCCTAACCTCAATACGTACAAGTCGCAATACAGCCTAACCTCAATACGTACAGCCTAACCTCAATACGTACAAGTCGCAATACAGCCTAACCTCAATACGTACAGCCTAACCTAAATACGTACAGCCTAACCTCAATACGTACAGCCTAACCTCGATACGTAAACTTCCAATACAGCCTAACCTCAATACGTACAGCCTAACCTCAATACGTACAAGTCGCAATACAGCCTAACCTCAATACGTACAGCCTAACCTCAATACGTACAAGTCGCAATACAGCCTAACCTAAAATTTTCAATATGGTCGCCAATTCAAGAATTCAAGATGGCTGCTAAATAACGTAAAAAAAATCAAGGTTGTCAGATTTCAAGCAAATTTTGTTTCTCAGGTGAAATGAAGATCCAGAGTCCACATCTGGCATCGTTTTTTATTTCACCATTTTGACTTGGGAAGTTGTTTGGAGACATTTGTGTTGTCATCCCAACACAGTTATAGTTCGTTATATTTTGTTTTGCGTTAATAGATGCAATCATTTCCACATTCCAAAAGCTGGGTGCGGATTGTTGAGTATGTGCGATACTGGAAGAAGTGATTTCGGACCTGATCCTTGCAACTGAAAAAGGTTTACAGTCACTTGAAATTATCGAATGATTGATTGATTGTTTGTTTGTTTTACGTCCCGTCGAGAATTTTTCCGAACGTTTGGCGAAGGAGCAATCGCTACCTATTTTTCGTCTTAGGTTTGACGCGGCCATGGCAAGAGCGGGGCTTGAACTCACGACCTCCCGGTTACGAAGCGAACGCTCTAACCATTGAGCTACCGCGACCGGTTTATTATCGAAGTTGAATATCCAAATCCAATGTTCTTCCATGAACATACTAGTGTTTGATACGGTTTCAACTGTATCACAAACCTGAAAAACAATATACATCCCGTGCAAAGTTATTTTTCATAAATGTTTATATCCCCCCCCCCCCCCCCCCTGTTGTAAACTTCTACTTTGCCCCCCGACCCATCTTCACACCTGGAAAGAAACAATAGGCAAAATACTTATCAATACTTCACCGACAGAATTTCCTCAGTACCTCTCGGCGAAAATAGGAATTTAAATTGGAAAAACAGTAAATATCAGTATTTATGAGTACCGACAGAAATTATAAGTACAATAACAAGAATAAGATTATAAGTAATTATCAGAATTTCAGAATCAGTAATCATCAACATTTATCAGTGACAAATTGCATTCTCAGGACTTCAGCTAACAGACCCTAAATGATATCATTAGTACGTGAATTCTTTCTTCATTGTTCTGAGGGCTTCCGTTGCCGAGTGGTTAGAGCATCGCGCTATAATCACAAGGTCCCTCACCTCTAGTCGGCGCGAGTTCGATTCTCGCTCGTTCCAATATATGTGAGAGCGTTTGCCGGTTTACTTTCAGAAGGCTGGTGATGCTTTCCCGGGTATAATGTTTCTGGGTTCTCACCTCCACCTACAAAAACTGGACGCCACCAGATAACTGAAAAAGTATTGACTGTGGCAGAAAACAACAACAAAACTAACTACAGATATGTTCTTCTTTGCATTTTCCTCAACCATAAAAAAGACGATCAAGTAAGCATAGTATGTTGTTCTTTTCAATTCTCAACATTGAATTCCGGCTGTTTCCAAGATAAAGTACAAAAAGACACCAAGGGATATATTATAAAACATAAACAGTTCCAATATATATATATATATATATATATATATATATATATATATATAAACCAACAGAGAACTCTGAAATATACATAACTGCCCTGGTGTGAAATATTTAAAATAAAGCACAGAAAATGCACTATATTAAAAACGATGCTTGAGTTCCTCATTGACAATAACTTCGAAATCTTTGGTGATTAGGTCTTCCAAGAATTTATTGGAAGTCTCAGGGCACTAATTGTGCTCCTTTGTTAGATGACCTATGTTTTAATTCTTATGAGGCAGAAGAATTTTTTCAAAAGCTTCTACATGAGAAGAAAGCAATCATTTTCTGTGGCCTTTAATTAGACATTTTCGAGGGCTGTTCGATATGTGTATTGTACCACAGCGCAATAACGCTTTGCACGATTTCGTGGATCTTGATACTCGTGAATAGCTCTATTCAATACCTTTCCAACGGTATAGACACGAGCTTTGAGAGATCTACATAGTTTTAAACTTATAGTCATTTCAATAGAACCAGTTGTTGACCACTGTTGCAAATATGATTGGGAAACGGATTGAGAATTTTGAAGAAATTGGAGCTTATATAAAAGTTTGCACAAAACTCGGTCATATATATATATATATATATATATATATATATATATATATATATATCGCTTTTTCCAGCATATGATGCTCAAAACGCTTCACAATACATTCGGTAATGCATATTTTTACTGGGGGAAGTTTATGGATCTGATAAGGTATCGTATGAGACAGTTCATAAGTGGAGAAAGAAATTTCTGACTGGCAGAGAGTCCATCAAAGATGCAGCAAAATCTGGCCGACCTGTGACTGTAACAAGCAAGGCAAATGTCTCAAACGTCAGGGAAATAATTGAAAGTGATGGCAGGTACACGATACGTGATATTGCAAAGCTGTTGGCATATCGCTATCACGGGTGCATTTCATTTGAAGCGTATTTTGAAAGTACGAAAGATTTCTACCAGATGGATACGGCATATATTGACAGATGACCAAAAACGGGTACTGGTAATCAGTTCCCAAATTCAATTAAAGACAATTTCCAAATATTGTTACTGGTGACAAAACATGGGTTCACTATTTCGAACCAGTAAGAAAAATTGGAAACCAATTACGACTAATTAAACACGGTAGAAGGCCTGTAGTTGCCAAAAGTACCATAAGCACAAAGAGGGTTCTTTATTGCATTTTCTTCTCATGTGACGGTATAGCCGTACACATTCCGGTGCCGAAGGGCAAACGTTTTACAGGTCGGGATTTTAGAGATGTTATACTAAAAAGATATATAGAAATTTTATCATAAACGACGTCCCGAGTCAGGATTTAGGCATGTTCGTCTAATTCATGATAATGCTCCATCACATACATCAGAGTTTGTAAAGCAATTTTTTATGTCGGAGAAGGTTACCGTCTTGCCACACCCTCCATACTCTCCAGATCTAACCCCATGCGACATTTTCCTTTTTCAAATTCTTAGCAGGTCGTCGTTACAAGTCTCGACAAACCCTTGGCTCAGTCATCAGACAGTGTCTCAGAGGTCTACCTAAATCAGCGTACCGTGACGCATTTCAGAAATGGATTCAGAAATTGAAATTATCTTATTGACCATACACATTGATGACAAACTAATAACTCACATACAACTATATAAAGCACAGAAATTGCAATTAAGACTTAAATATACACACTGTAATATGTATATCTACTGACATTAGAAAACCTCATCAGTCCTTCTTGCATTATGAGTGATTTTTTCTCTTTTCTTATGTTAAACTTCCGGTGTAAACATCCGTTTTCATAACTGTAAAACGGTTTTGTGAATATTTCAATGCACCGTTGTAGATTAAAATACATTACTTAAGAGGGATGCATTGCATATTCTCCCTCGATGCATTTAATATGAAGTTAACATTACCTTGTTAACTTTGTCCTAGATCTCTACATTTTATCGCAACTGAAATCCTCCTATCTCAGTATTATGAAAACGACAAGCCGTACTTGACCTACATGTACAACACATAGCAGTTTTAGGTAGGCAATATTTCCATTTTTTTTATTATTTTGGAAATCCAAACAGAACAGGAATAATTCTCTTCTGAGCTACATGTGTACTTAATATTTTGACGGGTCAGGCATTAAGCATGACTATGCATATATGATATATTGAAATCTAGCTTCACAGTATCACAAACATAAGGTCTGTCAATTGTAACGTGTAAGTCCTTCACGTGTTGATTAATCTTTTCGTCTTCTACATATCTGTCCGTCCTTAACTACATTATTCTGTAATTATAACAGATACAGTTTTGAATCACGTGTATTCTACGTGAGAGCGTCATTTAAAACATACCATGGTCGCTACAGAAGACAGGTTTGATTAACATAGTTGGTGTTTACATTTTATTCTAGTCATGTTCGTATCTGGGAAATCAGCCTTGATAACCGGGTCGACCAGTGGGATCGGAAAGGCCGCGGCCAAACTCCTGGCATCCAAGGGTTGCTCCGTTATTGTGACGGGTTCGAGATCTCCAGAAAATGCCAAGGACGTCTTACAGGATATTCAAAGCACGCAAGTCCTCTTAAGTATCGTCTGCATTCTGATAATACGACACAAATATTGACATTATATAGACAGCAAGGTTTGATGTAATACAATAGCTATATATTGTTATATATTCACTTTCACTGAATTGTTTCTCTTATATTTCGTTTGAACCTAATATTAACGTCATCCTCTATCAATGTGTTTGTTGCAAACGATTTAGATTTTAGTACCACTTGCTTGTCTGCGTAACCATTACCAAATATGGAGCGTCGTCAAGGTCAAAAAGTGTTTTGGCTGTTCCGTTTAAAGTAACCGTTGATATTTTAGTATTTAGATGCAGTTAAATTTTTTAAAAATAAATGAAATTATAAACAATAAAATATGTCTTTCTTCGATGTTTTACCGGGTGATGAAGGTAGCATTCATTGCAGAAACATTGGCATAACACTCTAACGCGGGTTATGATTTTATTATTTTTCCTGCAGTGCTAGCTATCTTCATCACCGGATAAAACAACAAAGAAAGACATTTATTGCTTAATTGAATTTCAAAAGAGAATTACCAGAAATAGTCAATGTTAGAAAACAATTTTAAACCTCATTAAAGACTTGTTTCATTTTATTTGTGGACAGGGCTGTCGGTAAGGTACACTACATTCAATGCGATCTCCGGGAAAGCAACAACGTTCTAAATTTATGTAATCAAGCCGACCAACTATTCCCAGAGGGAATCGATATTCTTGTAAACAATGCAGGTATGGAAATAATATTTATCTATACATTGCACAATAATAAAAATGATAATAAGAAAAAAAGAAAGAAAAAACTTGGTGTTTCATACTTTCATCAAGATCATAAAAATAACCCAGGGCAACCGTGATAGTTCTGAACTAGTGACACGCTGGATCTGACGTCTGGCAAAATATACGTACAGGTACGTCACAACAGCAGATACGTCAATCTAATACGTCACAACAGAAGATACGTCAATCTAATACGTCACAACAGCAGATACGTCAATCTAATACGTCACAACAGCAGATACGTCAATCTAATACGTCACAACAGCAGATACGTCAATCAAGTACAAAATGCAGTGTTTCCGTATGTTTTTATTTTAGAAATACGGCTACACACAGACTCTAGTAACGTTATCACTCTTTTCGGACATTAGATGACGTAACGGTTACTATGACCTATTTTATCAGCAGTCATGATTTTGAACGGTTCTATAAAAACAAGGACATGTTAAACATCAATCGCAACTTCTTGAATCTTTCCGGCAACCTCTGGAAAGACGCCTCGATTGTATACGCTCACAGGAGGTAAGAAATTTTTACAAAATGGACGTATCCAACCATTGTGTAAATCACGAGTCAGTAACCGACATTCTTTAGACTGCCTTTAGAGAGAACTCATCGTTTCTAGCAAATATTTACGGTATTTTTTTAGGCGTTGGCACGTTAAAGAACCCTCACTGCTACGGTCCTGCTGACGTCTCAATATGAGTGAAAAATTCTCGACGGGACGTAAAACAAACAATCAAACAACAATAATAAGACGTTTCCAACTGTAGATGAAGTACCACAAATCTAGACCTATGCTTAGCGCTCAAGGCCGTAGCAGTGAGGGTTCTTTAACGTGCTACCGTGACACGGGACCTCCACTTTTAAGGTCATATCCGAAAGACCCGTGCTTCTCACTTCTAACTTCTCGCGTTTGGCGAAGGAGCAATCACTACCTATTTTTACTTCATAAGTTTGACGCGACCATGGCACGAGCGGGGCTCAAACTCACGACTTCCCGGTTACGAAGCGAACGCTCTAACCACTGAGCTACAGAGCACGAAATGATTTAATTGTGTAAAAAAGTCAGATATAAAATTTTAGGATAAAATGTGATTTTCAAAATATTATTTCAATAAATATGAGCAAAAGACTCCAGACTGGATGATTTGAACTGAAGATAGGCGATTCACTAACGCGATACTTTTATTCACGGAGCTATGCTGATAGACATACAAATCGATCGATGCAAATAATAATTTCACAAAACATTTCAATCGCCATGTTGTGACGTAGCGTATAATTGATGGTGTAATGAACTACCTTAAGGTCATGTCCCAAAGACTCATGATTGTCAACGCTTGCCGAAGAAACAGTCATTAGCTGTATCAAATATCTTAAATTTGACGCGGCAACAATACCCGGGCCTTTAACCACTAGGCTACAATGACGGCGGTATAATTCATGTGGTATTTAGGTGGCAGGGGACAGTTGTTTTGGTTCTGAAACATGAAAGCAACATCAAAGTCAGATTATGAAATATTAATGGAAAATCATATTTCATGTCAATATATGTATTTCATATTGGTGTAGTTAATAAATCATGACCTTAAATTACATGTGTGCCATACACACTGGTGCTGGTGCACAAAACATGCTCCGAGCAGGTGCCCATTTCTCACTCTGATTTTCTCTCATTTGGGCTATATCCGCGCCACCCAAACCCCATCAGAGTACCGTGCGAGGGGATTTAGACACTGTGTACAATCAAGAACTCTGTCTGACCTTCTTAAAAATCTACGTTTCATCCCACCATCCACCTTCCCTCTTAGGTACAGATCTTTTCATCGGGGGGGGGGGGGTCCAAAAGGCCGGGGATCTGTGACCTGCTTCAGCGGCGAATCTCCAAAATTTCCACGTTTTTACAGATAGTAGACTATGCGATATCTGCACCCAACATTGCGGTACGGTAATTTTCAAATTATGACCTTGAATTTTGAAATCGTCCCCATTGAGCGAATAAAGTCCATGAAGAGATTTGATGAAGCAATATTTAACGCGATGCTAGGGTGAAAGATGACTATATTTTCTTTCAGTTGGAAATGCCCCCCCCCCCCAACACCCCCCTCTAGATCTGCGCTTAATGTTGTACATCAAGTTTTACAATAAGCATTCAGTTACACTTGACATGTATCCTAAAATTATTTTACACTTTTTTACACATGTAATATCACTTCAAATATGAGGTATTTTCAATTTTTAAGAAATTCGACCGGGCCTATAGTGCGAAACTGCCCTTGCTACCTTAACGGGTTAAGTATAGTTAGGTTAACTTGTTCACATTCAGGGCCCGCTGCTACCTTAACGGGTTAAGTATAGTTAGGTTAACTTGTTCCCATTCAGGGCCCCCTGCTACCTTAACGGGTTAAGTATAGTTAGGTTAACTTGTTCACATTCAGGGCCCCCTGCTACCTTAACGGGTTAAGTATAGTTAGGTTAACTTGTTCCCATTCAGGGCCCCCTGCTACCATAACGGGTTAAGTATAGTTAGGTTAACTTGTTCCCATTCAGGGCCCCCTGCTACCTTAACGGGTTAAGTATAGTTAGGTTAACTTGTTCACATTCAGGGCCCCCTGCTACCATAACGGGATAAGTATAGTTAGGTTAACTTGTTCACGTTCAGGGCCCGCTGCTACCTTAACGGGATAAGTATAGTTAGGTTAACTTGTTCACGTTCAGGGCAGTGCTGTTGAAAATCGTATCATACGCAAAAGAAAAATAAAGATATAGCATGGTCTGTAAAATTTTCCAATCACTAAAGTAAACCTTTCTATTTCATATTATTCAGATAAAAATCACATTATTTACTCAGAGCACTGCTTGTTATCCAGTTTGAACAAGGGAGTGAATATCTCTTTAAGGATAACGTTCAACGTCTTTTCGAAATGAAGTAAATTTTATATCCATTTCAGGCGTACAACATGTAGCTCCTGTTGATGAGATGCCTCTTGAAAAGTGGAACGAATTGATTCATGTGAATTTAACAGTTCCATTCATGCTCAGCAAACATGTGATTCCATCAATGAAGAAGAAAGGTGAAATTAGATTGATAATGTTAATAATATCATGTTCACAACATTTCTATCAAGATATTCTACATATTAGATTAGATCTTGTTATTTGGAAGATGACAAATATTTCAACATATAAAAGTGTTTGTGAATTATGTACTTATGTATTAAGTGAGTTAATATGCGCATCAGTGTTTTAATTTTTTTACTCCGTTTTCCTGCTCAAGATATAGGGCTCACCGCGGGTGTGACCGGTTGGCAGGGGATGCTTACTCCTCCAGAGCATCTGATCCCACCTCTGGTGTGTCCAGGGGTTCTTGTTTGCCGTACTCTTAATTTTACATTAGTTACAGGTATTATGAAATTGATCAACGTTCAGTTATCTTCAGCTTTTTGTTACACCAACCCATATAAAGTACAGTCAATCTCGGACAGGTGTGATGTTACTTTTTCAGCTTCTCTTCAGTTAGTTTAGGTGGACTGTTTTGTCATATATTCACCTTCTGCATCTACATTAGTAATTTCTGATTTCGCACATACATTGCCAAACATTGGTCAATTTAAAAACGGGTAAAAAATCTTAGATTGGCAGCGGCCTCTTCGTGTAGCAATTCAAATAGAATTATCTAGGTCCCTTCCCTGTGTGTTTCTACTGCAGTGCAATGAAGCGCTGAGAAAATAGGGGGGGGGGGGTACCGTTCAGGGTTCCCATTAATTCTTATGTCTTAGACAATTTTAAATATAATCATATAAATATTTACATTTTTAGGTAAATACGATGTTTTAGCTATCTGTGAAGTATTGCAACAATATTTTCGAAGCCCGGGAATTAGTTTTATCATACGATTGATTAATTCAAAATATTGATATTGGCCACTAAAGTTGACGAAACGATACCAAATCGTCATCTTTACATACAGCCAGACTGCATCACATTCAAAGTGATTAAGGTCTCGAGTGTTTTGTGTATTAGATAACTGAATCACCGAAAACATAGGAAACGGCTACTAAAACACATATATAGAACCTAACGTAAGATACCTGATGCGTCAACATATGATCGGGCTTATATTGCTATTAATAATTCTACAATTATTACTCCAGTTTTGTTAAACACCTTAATTTCTTTTCTTATATATAGAACTATACGATTTAGAACCAACATTTTAACTGTTGAACTAAATCTCGCACCCGTGGTTTATTTACCGCTCAACAGTTTACAATCTGTTGAACTGCTCTATTTCTATTGGCTACACGAGTCACGTGATTCTGGGTCTGGTAAGGCGAGATTCACTGAAAATACAGAATTCATTATATGAAACGCAGGGTAAAAATACGAAAAAAGATAATTATTGATTATTAATTAGGATATTGGGTTTCTTTTCAACTAACGCAATCACTCTGTCTTGTTAAATGTTAACAACATGTTGACAAATCATGGGTGTCTAGTAAAAATACTCTAAAAATGAAAGTGTGCGACAAAACACTATAGACTGACACGTGTCCGCGGACATCAGCTGTTTTGTTTGACCCAAAAAACGGATCTGTTGCCCAAAGCCGTCAGGCAAACGATCCGTTCTCGATCCAAACAAAACTGCCGTTGTTAAGTGTAAAGTATTTTCGTAAGTTACTTGAAAATCACGAATTTAATCGATCATATACTAGTGTGGTATATTTCAGGCACACGTATTCGCTGGTTTTGTTGAGTAAACCAATTAAAAAACTAACATCTAATACTTCATCACCCGGAGAGGTCACTGGTGAGGCAGATCTGTGGAATGCCACGGCGTGTCTAAATGAGGCACTGTATTCAGTGCGCCAGGGATATAAATCACTAACATGTCTACATCGAATGCCTTAGGTAATTGAGGACTAACAAGTCTACGTTTTCCTGTTAATTTTGTAACCACTGAGAGCCCCAGTCTTGTCTTGATGTTTTATCATATTTATCGTCTGCTAGCACGTACACATGGCTATGGTGTCCCAGTAGAGCCATGTGGAAAAGCGCAAACTTTGCGTTTCGTAAAACGCGTTATCACGCTAACACGCAACGCGCCGTCACAATAGCATCACGTCATGCTAACACTCAATACACCGTCACGCTAACACACCTTCACACTATCACGCAAAACGCCGTCACTCTAACACACAATACGCCGTCACGCCAACACACAACACGCCGTCACGCTAACACACAACACGCCGTCACGCCAACACACAACATGCCGTCACGCTAACTCATCACGTCGTCATGCTAACACACAACACGCCAGCATGCCGTCACGCCAACACACAACACGCCATCACGCCAACACACAACACGCCGTCACGCCAACACACAACGCGCCGTTACGCTAACACACAACACGCCGTCACGCCAACACACAACACGCCACCACGCCAACACACAACACGCCATCACGCCAACACACAACACGCCGTTACGCTAACACACAACACGCCGTCACGCTAACACACAACACGCCGTCACGCCAACACACAACACGCCGTCACGCTAACACACAACACGCCGTCACGCCAACACACAACACGCCGTCACGCTAACACTCAACAAGCCCTCACACTAACACACAACACACATAACACGCCGTCACGCCAACATACAACACGCCGTCACGCTAACACTCAACACGCCGTCACGCTAACACACAACACGCAGTCACGCTAACACACAACACGCCGTCACGCCAACACACAACACGCCGTCACCCTAACACACAACACGCCGTCACCCTAACACACAACACGCCGTCACCCTAACACACAACACGCCGTCACGCCAACACACAACACGCCGTCACGCCAACACACAACACGCCCTCACGCTAACACACAACACGCCGTCATGCCAACACACAACACGCCCTCACGCTAACACACAACACGCCCTCACGCCAACACACAACACGCCGTCACGCTAACACAACATGCATAATAATTATTGATTATTTTCGATGAAATGGCGTAATACGAATGTAGTGGGCCCAATGAAGAAAAAAATGCATTTGTTGTAACTTCATATAGACAGAAAATACATGACTCGTAGGCATACATGTAGCCAGGGGGGCATCAGAGACTGTAGTGTCACATACATTGGAAGAAAATCTAATTGTGTGTCAAACTAACTAACTATTTCATCTTTTTATTTTTCAAAATACAAAGACAACAGACTATCTAGCTCTGAAAATTCTATTTCATTACAACAATGCAACATATATGTACTCATATATAGAACCTTTGTAACGGGGAGTCCGGAACACGCCTCCTTATTTTGTGGTTTAAAATATACAGCACGAAAGAGTTTGTAAGAATATAATTGAAATTATTAAACTGGAAGTCTACATGTTTGAATGAAATGATCAACAATTATTATGCGTGTTGTGTCAACGCGAAGCGTATTGTGTGTTAGCTTGATAGCGCGATGGCGTGTTGTGTGTTAGCTTGATAGCGCGATGGCGTGTTGTGTGTTAGCTTGATAGCGCGATGGCGTGTTGTGTGTTAGCTTGATAGCGCGATGGCGTGTTTTGTGTTAGCGTGACGGAATGTTCTGTGATAACGCGATGGCGTATTGTGTGTTAGCTTGATAGCGCGATGGCGTGTTGTGGTTAACGTGACGGAATGTTCTGTGATAGCGCGATGGCGTGTTGTGGTTAACGTGACGGAATGTTCTGTGATAGCGCGATGGCGTCTTGTGTGTTAGCATGACGAAATGTTCTGTGATAGCGCGATGGCGTCTTGTGTGTTAGCATGACGGAATGTTCTGTGATAGCGCGATGGTGTTGTGTGTTAGCGTGACGGAATGTTCTGTGATAGCGCGATGGACTGTTGTGTGTTAGCGTGATAGTGTATTAGCGCGACGGCGTGTTGTGTATTAGCGCAAAAAGCACGACGGTGTGTTGTGTGATAGCGCGACATTTATGTTGCATGACTGCGTGTTTTAGGAACGCGCTGTTGCGATTTTGCGCATGGCGCTGTCGGAGTACCATACGTGGTAGTTAATAGTACATTTCGTTGTCTGAAACTGCATTTCCCTCTGGTCTATAGTTGCAAATGAATGCCTCAAATTTTCGTCCCTGTAATAATTAATAATAGTTAAGTCCCAGTCCGATGATACCACGATTTGAAGGAAGGATTTTAAGAAACTTCATTATTTGGTCAATTAATATACCTCTGGGATAATATCTGGTCGTATGATTTCTATTATGTATGGTCTGTCACTTTAATCTATAACTCTATACTTGGCGTATCGCTGTTTCCAATATCTAATACGAACAGTGATCAATCTCATAAATACTTTGAATAATACAAAATTGAAAGTTAGGCCGACACGGACATCGTATACACCAGAGATGGGATCAGGTGCTTAGGAGCTGTACGAGCTGTAAGATCTATTTCTGTAAAGAGAGTAAACAATTATTCGTTTCAGCGAATTCTTCTCATTTAGAGTAAGTTTTATAGAAAGTTCAGTCATATTTTGTTCGTAGGCTGGGGGAAAATCGTCAACGTTTCATCCGTCATGGCGATGATGGCTCACTACAATAAAGCCCCGTATATTTCGTCGAAAACAGGATTAGTTGGACTCACGCGGGTAATATACATATGGTATTGGGGTAAATTTTACTTCCGTAATGAGCATATAATGAACTATAACTTAGTTCCTCTTTGTTACCACTTCTTAACCTATGTATATTACATGTAGATTGAGAAGAAAATAAAATTGTTTTTGGAGAAATCATGGAATGATGAAGCACATTTACTTCCATAGTCATTTGTTTTTTAAAATGAAAGTACACAAACAACTTTCCTGATCACCTGTCAACTGTCTGTCCATAAACTATGTCACACTTCTCCAGAACCACTGGGCCAATGCAATCCAAATAACACACTCACCCTTTGGTAAAGGGGTTGCAATATGTTCAATTCAGGATAGATGTCCCCTTATAAAGGGAGATAATTAACAACAACAGAGTGAGTTAATTCATACATCTTATTAATAAACACTGGTTCAGAAAATACAAAATTTATGTAAAAGGTATCCTGAAAAGTGTAGATCCAAAGTCGTTAAAATCATGGCCCCCGGGAGTAGGGCGGGGCTACAACATGGGATCGAAGTTTTAAATGAGGATGTTTAAGAAAACGTCTTTTGAAATAATATTCTCTAGAACAGCATGGTCTTGATTAGTCACATTAATATGCACGCATCCTCTGGTAGTACAGATTCACGTTTGTTCAAATCATGACCGTGGTAGATAGGGTGGGGTCATAATTTGGGATCAAGGGTTTTTTTTAAGAAATCTAACTTTCAAGAGCAACAGGGCCAAGATTATGCAAGCATCACCGTGTAGTCCAGATTCAAGTTTCTTCAAATCAATGTACTGGCAACAATACAAATTCAACGTTTACATGGAAATGTATTGAGAACATTTTGAAATATCTTTTTATAGAAGAAGAAATATTGGCCATGTGGTTAGCGTGGGGCTAGAATTGTGGAATCCGATAAAATTTTACACGATACATGAATTTAGGGAATCCCTATATTGTGTGGATTCAAATTGGGTTAACGCTCTCTCTATCGCCATAATCCCGTTTCGCTTAGGTGGATTAATAATATAAGTTCAAAGTTTTTCGTTGGAATAAAGAGGGAAAAAAATCTCTGAAGATAAGTACAACCAGGCTGACTTGGTGAGCGTTGTGACCCAGGGTTGTTCCCAGTGTGATTGATCGAATCAAGTAATCATATTTTCACAAGAGGAAAGTCATTTCAAAGCAATTAAATTGTATCATGGTTTAGATTGAAATTTAAGCTTACTTCAGGCCGTGGCTATGGACACAGCAGCTTTTGGGATCACATGTAATGCCATTTGTCCAGCATGGACGGACACACCACGTATGTTTTATTATTAATGATTATTTATTGCTTTCCACCACACTCAACAAATTTTCAGTTATCTGGTGGCGTCCAGTTTTTGTTGGTGGAGGAGAGAACCCAGATACAATATATCCGGGAAGAGACCACCGACCTTCCGCAAGTAAACTGGCAAACCTGCTCAAATAACGCTGCGGCCGAGATTCGAACTCGCGCCGACAGAGGTGAGAGGCTTTGTGATTTTGAGCCCGATGCTCTGACCACTCGGCCACGGAGGCCTCTCCTATGTATGTTTGAAATAAATATTACAAAGTTACTGAAAATAATGCTTTTGTGACTAAAAATGAAAACCAAACAGGTACGTTATTACTTATTCAAATAAGATAACAAATAATTGAATCCACCGTACTGAATCACCTGATAACTGACAATCATTGAAATAGAGTATATGTACCGTGGTGGGCGTTTTGCCAATGCGCGCCTTCTGCGCTGTCCAAGAAACCGAGTAATCTACATGATTTATTTGTCTACGCTGTCTGTAGCTATACTGCGTTACTTGAAAAGGAAAAACATAAATATTGCACTCATCACTTTCTTTTTAAATGAAGTTGTAGCACCTCAAGTGAAAATACATGCCGAAAAAACGAAGAAGTCACTTGAAGAAGCTAAGGTAAAAAAAAAAAAAAATAATCAGTATGCTTCTATTAAACATGATTTACTAGGAATTTGTAGTCTTTGAGAATACTAATTAATTTATCTTATTTGTAGAAAGATTTGTTCACAAATGCTACACCGACACGAAAAATAAATGATCCTTCGCAGGTGCGTAATTTTACTATTCGCAGATATAACATAGAGGAAACGTAGGATTGAGACTGGTTTTATACGAGACATCTTCGCTGTGTATAAGGATAGGTTTACAACTCAATTTAAGATGCATCTCCAAAACTTCCCAACATTTAGTTGGTTACAGATTTAAGCTCTCCATAAAGAGTACTTTAAAACACTGACTCTTGAGTTGTCATTGAATTGGAAAGTAATCTATTGTACGACTTAAGACAAATCCAAAGAAGCCATACCATGCCGTGTGATTTATAACGCTCAGGATTTTGCACATGATCTAGTGTCCAAAGACGTTACATAGCAGGGTCATAATTATGAGACAAACATGTTTTATATTACATACTACTGTATAGGATATACAGTAACCAAATTTTATATATGTATAAAAGATTTTCATATCATCAATTAAAGCTTACAAATTTTATCTTTCAATCAAACTGACTGACGGAAGTACTACGAGGTACAGGGATTTCACACCCTTTCCATCCGTTGGAAAATTTCATCCATTTATATAACCACTCTGTTGCGACAACTTAAACAGACGTCCCCATCTTTTATTCTATATTTAGGTATGTAACTTGTTTTGCAGATCGCTGGTATGGTTCTCTTTCTGTGTTCTCCGGATGCTGATAATATGACGGGAACCGCCATTCCCATGGACGGAGCAATGACAGTACAATGAATCAAAACAATTTCATATATCAAGTCGTTATTCTAATACCAACGTTAACATTAACATTGTAGTTTTATTTTTGATTTGTTGCTGTTGTACAAGCTAGACGTATTTCACTTTACAACAGCATTCAGAATACTAGATGTGCTATATTGTTTGGCAAGTGATGTTGAAGGTGAATTATTGATCAGTGTGAAGAAGACTCTTGAAAACATATTTAATTTAGCTACGACGCAACTATAAGAACACACACACACACACACACACACACACACACACACACACACACATATATATATATATATATATATATATATATATAGGTCCGTGTAACCAACATCCAATTTTTTTGACCACGATTGAAGAAGGTGCGCGCAGTGCACACATTATACAAACAGATGATGACTGAGAATCGTATTAGTCAAGAATGAACATTTCGACCAGTTACCTTTATCTGATGTGAAATTAGATAGTGTACGTTGCACAAGTTATTATCATAATCGTTAATGATAATGTGTTAACTATGTTAGTTTGGAAACCAAAAATAATAATAACGTACTCATTGTAACTGGGACCGTTACAGATGTTCCCCAAACGTTCCCACAAGTAGGAAGTGGTGTCAGGACAACTGATTCCGACTATTAGAAACCGTATAACATCTAAGTATATAACTGTTTTATAAAGTTCACTCCATTTCATAGTTAAGCAGATTAGTTATCATATTTAATAACCCACCAATCAAAATTCAGTGAACGTGCATGCACGTTTGATTACTAACTTAATGTTTAAAGTCTATATATACAACTACCACATCAATTGCAAAACATTTCAATGCCAAATGAGAAACCAACAGCCAGTAGAAGTTAGAAACACCTAAACAATGCACGTGCATACACGCGCATGCGAGTGTATATCTGCACAGCCAATGATCATACAATTTAGGTTTTAGTAGTGTGTACATATCATCTCAATATCGTTAAATATACCATCTTCATGAGCGACATATATGTATTTAAATACTAAACAATCAAATTCGCGTGCACATGCATGCACGTGCGGGGTAGTGAGTTTGGCAACACCAATGAGTAGGGAATATCAAAATATATCTACAACACAAATTTTGATACATTTGATTAAAATCCAACAATGTTATATACCATATTTGAATTTAGACATCAAAAATAACAATGCACGCGCACTCACGCACACGCGTATTCGACGAATAAATTCTTGTTTACACCATTCAATAGGCATTTGAATTATAAACCCACAACTAAGATTTCACTTCATCTTTTAATTCGAAGGTTATGAGTAGTATAGGGCGTCGCGATGGGTGGTTCAACTAAGTGCACTTTTCCCGGCGGTATAGGGGGTTCAACTGAGTGCACGTTTGGGTTCGGGTCGATAAGGGGGTCAAGTGAGTGCACTTTTGAGGTCAAGTGAGTGGACTCGAAAGCAGCGGCAAAAGTTTGTTTATTCCATAACATTTCCTTAAAAATCGATGAGAGAATATGTGTTTGACTCCATGTTATTTCGTAAAAAATCCATAAAGATACGTCTTGATCCTGGGATAATGTGTAAGTTTTTCCAATATTTTGTTTTCATAAAAAAGAATAAAGGATTTTTAAAAAGTTTACATTTTGTGAAATATCGAATGGCGAAGTAAACAATGTGTAAATCGTAATCATAAATCACCAAAACATATACAAGTTCGAGTGTAGGGCAACACGGACCTCCGACAAAACAAAGGTAAGATCAGGTGCCATAGAGGAGTAAGCATCCTCTGCTAACCGGTCACACCCGCCGTGAGCCCTTAATCGAAAATAGGTATGAAAAATGACAGTCTAATAAAGGGTATGAAACAAATCATTCAACATATGTCCCAGAGACACTTTGTAATCGCAAACAAGGTCATTATAGCGACCGTAAAATTTGCGAAATGATGACTTCAAACGAGATTCGTTATAAGCCTGCAACGTCAACTTTTTTGTCGGTATTGAACCTCGCTTTAAAAAATTCCCATACGCATGGCATGCTCTCGCATATCGAATCAACTGGGAGATATACACACCATAAGCAGGCGAAAGTGGTATATTACTACATAGATATGGGAAGTTGATGATTGCAAAGTTGAAGTCATCACGATTGTCATATAATGTAGTTGTCAGTCTGCCATTAGAATCAATATTAAGTAAAATATCCAAATATAAAGCAGACACGTCCGATTCTGTAGTGTCCTTTATTTCGATTGATTGATTGATTATATATTGTTTAACGTCCCGCTCGAGAATCTTTCACTCATATGGAGACGTCACCATTGCCGGTGAAGGGCTGCAAATTTAGGCCTACGCTCGGCACTTATGGCCTTTGAGCAGGGAGGGATCTTTAACGTGCCACGCCTGCTGTGACACGGGGCCTTGGTTTTTGCGGTCTCATCCAAAGGACCGCCCCATTTAGTCGCCTCTTACAAGCAAGGGGTACTGAGGATCTATTCTCTCAACCCGGATCCCCACGGGACTCCTTTATTTCGAGTTCATCGGGATATATCAAATGGACATAATTATAAATATTATGATTGTTGATTGATAAGACGTCATATATCTATATGTATGGTTGAAGGACAAGTTTTTTTTTGGGGGGGGGGGGTATCCTGTAACAGTTTCGTTTCTGAACAAATTCCAATTCATAAGAATATAAAAATAAGTCTGCCTATAAGGGAACATAATTAGTGCCCATGGGAATGCCAATGCATTGTTGGAAGACTTGGTTTCCAAACACTACCTAAATGTTACAAAAAGGTTTTAACACAGTGACGAAGTTCAGGGTTTTTAAGGAACATGGTTTGTTAAGATTTCACACAGTGTTCGCAGATTTTAACAGTCACTCTGCTCAGTCTCCTACGGTGTTGGGATCCGGGTTGTTAGAATAGATCCTCAGTACCCCTTGCTTGTCGTAAGAGGCGACAAAATGGAGAGGTCCTTCGGATGAGACCGTAAAAACCGAGGTCACAGCAGGTGTGGCACGTAAAAGATCCCTCCCTGCTCAAAGGCCATAAGCGCCGAGCATAGGCCTAAATTTACAGCCCTTCACCGGCAATGGTAACGTCTCCATATGAGTGAAAGATTCGCGAGCGGGACGTTAAACAATATTAATCAATCAATCCCACGGTGTTAGATATGTACTGAAAATGACCTTGACTGGTAGTGATCAGGAACAGCTGTAACATCTAACTTAGTGTGTTATGTTGACGTTTCGCTTCTTGGAAAAGCGGGTGTTTTCTAAAAGTCAGATTGATAGGAAATCAAAATACTGGCGATCACCAAATATCTGGCAAAATCGATAAAACCGAGAGTGCTATGACGTCATAATGGCAATGGCGATGTAAAACCGGCCGAGAACGCTATGATACATAGTGGTAAATCTTCAGTGGTAAGATGTGTTATTAATCTTATGATGCGTTTAATAATCTTGTGTGTTTTATTCGATGAGTTAATAATCTGTGTTTTAACTCCTCAGTGTTATGAGTACGTTTTTAAGTTTAATTTTATGTCAGAATCATACAGCTTTTATATTCTTGAATCACAAGACTAGGGCTTGGAATAGCCCCACAACTACAGAAAGTTACTTTCTTAGATGTTAATAGAATCAATGTATTCATATCACCACACTATCATCCTTGTTAAACCACACTGTCATCCTTGTCAACAAGCTGGGACCTGCAAACTAACAACACCTGCTACACTTGTGGCACATTAGTCACCAGATTTTCTCAAGGCAAGAAAATTGAGGAAACGAATCCCTGCTACAAATGCGTACAGCAAGGCCACTAGATTAATGACTGTCCCGAAACCTGATACAAAGACAGTAGAACAAACCTCAAGACGAGACTGGGCAAAAAGATTGAAATAGGACTATTAAAACTTCATCTCATTGTTTTCTGAAATTGAATGTTTTGCAAAAAATGCCAGTTGTTTAATAAAAATGAAACACTTAGAAAATGGGTTATCTTTTATCTTTTCTTGAAATGATTCAAGAATTATTAGTTCAGACTGATTGTACGGCATAAAACTATACAAGGCATTCAGTACAACATATAGAAAATATACACAAAAAGCGCAGATTAAAGATCTGACCACACAATATTTATATCAACTCTCTTTTCTTATATGGTGATCACGAAAGATTTATGTTTTCCAACATGAAGCAAGGTCTGACTTTCAGAAAATAACCGCTTTTCTGAGAAGTCAAAGCGAAACGTCAATATAATGCACTAAGTTAGATGTTACAGCTGGTCCTGATTGCCGCGAGTCAAGGCCATTCTCGGTACATAAGCAACCCCGTAGGAAACTGAGCAGAGTGACAGTTAAAAACTGCGAACACTGTGAAATCTAAACAAACGGTGACTGCTGACTACACTATGTGTTTATTCTAAAATTAAACTTAAAACGTACTCATAACACTGAGGAGTTAAAACACAGATTATTAACTCATCGAATAAAACACGCAAGATTATTAAACGCATCATAAGATTAATAACACATCTTACCACTGAAGATTAAACACTGAGGATTATTATGTATCATAGCGTTCTCGGCCGGTTTTACATCGCCATTATGACGTCATAGCACTCTCGGTTTTATCGATTTTGCCAGATATTTGGTGATCGCCAGTATTTTGATTTCCTATCAATCTGACTTTTAGAAAACACCCGCTTTTCCAAGAAGCGAAACGTCAACATAATACACTAAGTTAGATGTTACAGCTGGTCCTGATTGCCGCGAGTCATGGTCATTCTCGGTACATAACTAACACCGTAGGAGACTGAGCAGAGTGAATGTTAAAATCTGCGAACACAGTTTGAAATCTTAGCAAACCATGTTCCTTAAATACCGTGGACTTCAACACTGTGTTAAAACTGTTTTCAGAAAGTGTAAACGTTTAAAAAATGCTTTATTCTTTTTTATAAAAACAAAATATTGGAAAAATT
Source organism: Ostrea denselamellosa (assembly GCA_024699665.1). Taxonomy (NCBI): domain Eukaryota; kingdom Metazoa; phylum Mollusca; class Bivalvia; order Ostreida; family Ostreidae; genus Ostrea; species Ostrea denselamellosa. The sequence goes on from JAMZEH010000012.1 coordinate 3,714,640, forward strand.
TACACAATATCACAGGATCAAGACGTATCTTTATGGATTTTTTTACGAAATAACATGGAGTCAAACACATATTCTCTTTCTTATCGATTTTTAAGGAAATGCTATGGAGTAACAGTCCACTCACTTGACCTCAAAAGTGCACTCAGTTGAACCTCCTATATCGCCGGAAAAAGTGCACTCAGTTGACCCACCTATGGGGGCTAAAAAAGTGCACTCAGTTAAACCACCCATCGCGACGCGCTATACAACTGTTATGACCATTTTAGTACCCAAGAGTGAAAGAAAACCAATGCACATGCATATACATGCACGTGAATAAGATACCACATTGATATTGATGTCATTCGATAGCCATTTAAAAGATATACTTACAATATAAATGTCATGTCGTTTGCATAATTTATATGAAAGTTATAATGATTGCAATATCGGCCAATCAGAAATTAGCGCACGTGCATGCATGTGCGGGGAAGTGATTCTGACACTACCATTGAGTAGAGAGTCCCAATACATATCTGCAACATCAATTTCAAAACCATTCATTCAAATCTAAAAATTTATGGACAGATACTTGAATTTAGACGTCAAAAATGAAATTGCACGCGCGCTCACGTGCACGCGAATTCGATGATGGAATATTTGTTCACACCATTTAATAGGCATTTGAATCATAAACCCACAGCTTAAATTGCAGATCATTTGAACTTTTAATTCGAAAGTGTTTGCCATATCAGTACCCCCAAAATGACGGGAAAGCAGCACACGTGTACCTATGTGCACGTTAGTAAGACGCAACATTGATGTTGATGCCATTCGATAGGCATTTGATAGATATACCTACAGTTTAAAATGCATGTCGTTTACCTCATTTATAAGAAAGTTATGGCGATTTGAAAATCGGTCAATCACAATTTAGCTCATGTGCATGCACCTGCGCCAAAGTCATTTTGCTATACATTTTTACATTCAGAATTCCAACACACATTCATAATCTAAGTTTCAAAAGTTTTTAACAAAAACGACGAAAGCTATGGTCTCTCAAAGAATTGAAACTTCAAAAGACGATGCACGTCCATGCGCATGCGTGATTGCAAACTTTATGTCAGCAGCCTGTAGACATTTGGGGTGTCTACCTATACTGTGAATATGATCTCATTCCCATCAACAACATCCGAGAGATGTACATTTTTGTAGTATCCAATCAAAACAAAGCACGCGAGCATGCTCGTGCAGAATCGTAATTTTGACCACAGAAATCGATAAAGGGGCTAATGGTATACCTACCACATAAATACCATACGATTTTTTTTTTCAAAAAAGTTAGGCCGATTCAATCAATTTGTAAACAAAACATCCAATGCACAAAATGACGTTCGTTCCGCACATCTACATATGCTACACTATCATCCTATATTGGTTTCATATTGATCCCATGAGTAGTTTCTGAGAACACTCCTGGACAAAAAAGCCCCAAGACGAAAGAAAATAATAATAATAAAAAGAAACAGAGCAAAACCAATGTGTCTCCAAGCTTCGTTTAGCGAACATAATAATCATTAGTATAGGTATGTACCTACCTTTGAAATTTGCTCATGTAACTGTAACTTATTATTATTATTACTATCATAAGGGTATTGAAAATATGGGGACAAGTTAAGAGGAAGCATAATAATATATAATCTTATTCTCAATGGTTAAGCGGAGGCCTCCGTGGCCGAGTGGTTAGAGCATCGCGCTCAAAATCACAACTCCTCTCACCTCTAGTCGGCGCGGGTTCGAATCTCGCTCGCGTCGATATATGTGAGAAAGTTTGCCAGTTTACGTTCGGAAGGTCGGTGGTCTATTCCCGGGTACATTGTATCTGGGTTCTCTCCTCCACCAATAAAAACTGGATGCCACCAAATAACTGAAAAATTGTTGAGTGTGGCGGAAAACAACAACCAATCAATCAATGGCTAAGCACAGTCATTTCAGAAAGCATTTGTAATAAACGGTATGCAAATACTTTTATTCATACGCCGTTATCAGCGTAAACAAATATGAAAATATAACCTAGAATATGCTGAATCTGACAATTTTCCAGTCGGAAATTTGAAGGCGATACTACAAGAACATAGTATGCCTCCTTAAGAAGCGTTCAAATAGACCTTTGCATCTGTACTCATACGAGCCATTTACTTGCTACCTCAATCCGAACTGTCACAAAACTTTACTACTAGATGGCAACGAATTGGTGAAGTCAAACAACATGTTCAAATCAACGCTAAAGAAATTAAAAACTGCAGGATTTGACAAAACCAAACACCTGTTTCCGAAGCTGGCTTGCAGAAAATATGATCTACACACATATATCTCAGCTGCAAAAATCCTAAAGGCTTACAATTAAGCTTTGCAAGTTGATATAGCCAAAACCTTCGGGATCCAGAGTGCTCAGATGTAAAAATGGCACACGGCGAGGCCTGGAGACCGTCTTAATCAACGATAATGACCACGGCGTACAAGCAAGGATGCACAACACAGTTAACAGTCAAGCCCTGCGTACTCATCACGTCCGTATACAAAAGTCATGAAATGTTAATTTAATTTTAAAAGAAAAGCACATCTTCAACCCTCAAAATGATGAATGGTACATTCACGACAATAGCATGTTGATTAAGCTGTTTTAAAACTAAGTGGAACACGCCACAATTATACTATTTACGTTCAGAATGATGTCGAGGTATCAAAAACAAAGGATCATGATTTAGCACGAAATTTTGACATGTCAGAGAAGAAACTCGTCAATTGCAACAATTTTGCTTTTGTCATTCTTAAACATTTGATTAAGAAATACGTTCAACTCATTATTCAATAACACTTTATTTCACAACTTTAAGATATCTGCATATCCGGGACACAGCGAATGTGACGTCACGCAATTGTAATGCTTACACGGAATCGACGAAATTGGGTATTGACAGCATTCGCGAGGGGTTAGAGGGCAAATTTTTGTGGGGGAAATGTTATTTAATATGAATACTGACGAGTTATATTAATTGTGAGACTGGTAAAAGCGCAATATAGTCGATTTCTCCAAAATGGTCTTTCAGTCGCTATGCTAACGCATATAGCTCATGATTGGTCAATTTAGTGAATTTTATTCACTTGATTAAGCTCAAACTTTTATGCCCTGCTACACCTCTACTAACGTGTTCGGAATGTATTCTTTATCGACGCTAAGTAGAGCATAAAACCAGAAATCTAATCATGCCGCTCCCGAAACTACCTCAAACTCGCTGAAAGTTCTACTGGAATTGGATGTGCTTTAATGAACTGCAGTGTTAATGTAAGTGTGGATTAGAAATTATGGTATATTTTGCTTTATTTTTTTTCAATATATAAACTTGCGTATCATTTCTTTATTTTTCTAACGACATCAACTTACAGAGCTTAAATAAGAAATGATAAGAAAGAGTTATCGTCCTTAGAGTTGGACGCTTGCACATACGAGGCAAATTGATATGTTGTGAGCTTTGTATTGAAGGAGATTAGCATCGTTGTCCTTTTTCAGCCCTTCTACCCTCTTACTATTTGAGGCCGTGAACCCGAACACTGGTGTCATTTGGTCATTTGGTCAGTTATATCGACAAGGTAACATTCTAAATTAAACAAGTCAAGTGACTTTTGCAAAATGGACAAAAGCGGTGAAAGCGCAGAGATCCAATATATGCATAAGAAAGGTTTAGCACCTAAGGATACCCATATTGATATGGTAGGAACTCTAGGGAAAGTAGTTCAAAACGTTTTAATAATGAGAAGTTTTTTCTCTGTTTCAAAAGGTCATTGTTTAAATTCTAATGTTGCACAAGGACTGTGTTGAATTTATCACAACAAATGAAATATTACACACAATATACCATTTTTTGGCAGAAAATACTAGAGACTGTTTCATATTGTTTGAGGTATGTTTGTATGTAAGCAAAGAAAGGTGCAGTGCGTTATGAACTTAACAATACGTAATCTTTTTCCCGACTGGGCGGTATTAAATTAAGTAAGTTTATTTTATAAAGAAAATCGTTATCAGTTGTGTGCAGTGGAACTATTGGGGGTGGTTGGGTGGTTGTATATATTACCCATTCATATTTTGTTGCAGTGTAAAGATTTCCCTGATTAAGCTCATTGATGCATACAACACACATACGAAAATTATAATGGGTGTACTTTTCATTCATATATGAATAAATACGATAATCATTTGGTAATGAAAAATTCCAAATTCTCCTTTTATGACGTAGCAAACAAACTGCAGTTCTAATAACAAAAACCCATAGTGGTTGGTTGTTCGTTTTACTTCCCATCTATGGTTTTTCACCCATATTTAGATGTCACCGATTGTAGGTGAAGTACCACTAATTTAGACCTATGTTAACATTAAGGGTTGTTTAACGTGCCAACGCCTGCCCCACCATGGGGCCTCCGTTTTTAAGGTCACATCCGAAAGACTTACGATTCTCAGTTCTATAAATGTCGAGTGTTTGGCGAAGGAGCAATCACTATCAATGTTTACGCCTTACGTTTGACGCGACCATGGCACGAGCGGGGCTCAAACTCACGACCTTCCAGTTATGAAGCAAAGGCTCTATCACGGAGTTAGTGAAAACATTGAAATATTTACAGATTGGCAGTCTATAGCGCGGCGTTTCTGTAACCAGATATTTATGCAAGCATTTATGATATATCATTGTGATGGGGCGATGTACATGTATATGAAAATTAAAATCTAAAATCAAACCCACAATTATTATTATTACATTGTATAATACTGTAACTAACTATTCATATTTATACATCAACTATATCGAATGGTGAAGTAAACAAGGTGTAAATCGTAATCATAAATCCCCAAGACATAGTTCGAGTGTAGGGCAACACGGACCTCCGACAAAGCGAAGGTAGGATCAGGTGCCATGGAGGAGTAAGCATCCTCTGCTGACCGGTCACACCCGCCGTGAGCCCTTAGTCGAAATTAGGTAAACGAGATTATCCGTAGTCAAAGTTAGTATGAAAAATGACAGTCTAACAAAGGGTATGAAACAAATCATAATTTGTCGGTAAGAAACCTTTTCTCTTTCTCTCAATATATTTCTCAACAGAAACAATTAAGTCAAATAAACCAAAAACAATACTGGAAATCTAAGAGAAGAGATGACTTTGAATGATCACACAGGGAACTTTATCGGTTTTATCAAGAGTCATTGTATGCACTGAGTATGATTATTATTCAACTTCATTACCATTTTCTTGGATATATAATATTTAAAAGAGCATGGATACGATTTTTGATCGATTGAAATTGGCAGACTTTTGTTATAAAAAAAGAAATCTTTTATAAAAAAGTAGATTTTAAAATATGTTTACACGGGATATATCTAATATTTATGTAAAATCTGGATCACAAAATTATGTTTTTCAACAATCTTGTCATAACCAGGAGATCATTTTCAGAGGTGAGCAGACCAAGATTTCTAAAAAAAAAAAAAAAAAAATTATGTGAAAAGCATTCAACATCTCGACATACGTTAGTGTCAAATCAATATAAGGAACTAGCACTACAATGTATAAGGAACTAGCAATGAAAGAACATAAAATAATTAACAAACGTTACATGTTTAAAATATTAACTCAGTACATAGGAGTGCAAATAAATTTACATACAAAGGCGCAAACACTGCAACTTCTACCATAAAGCTTTCATCAGATACAACATTAAGATTACGGTTAAAGCTAATAATCAATTGTATGTTCTGAGAAATTCTTTCTCAGATAATGAGAGGTTGCTTTCAATTTACCTGTCTTTCTGTCATGAGGAAGTGTAGTTATATTTCTGGATGAGATGGCACACGTATGGAATACGTAATTACTGTCATCTTTAATATTATGCATTTTTTTTATTAAACATACTGAATAATTTTGGAAAGCCTTTTTTTCCTTTTAGAAAGCCATATGCTTGAGTTGCTCTCCCATCCAACAAATAGTACAGTGGGGACCCGGGTTAGAATATGTCCTCAGGAGCCCTTGCTTGTCGTGAGAGGCGACTAAATGGGGCGATCCTACGGATGAGACCGCAAAACCTGAGGCCCCGTGTCACAGCGGGTGTGGCACGATAAAAATCCCTCCCTGCTCAAAGGCCCTAAGCCTAAAATTTGCAATGGTGACGTCTCCATATGAGTTAAAAATTCTCAAGCGGGATGTTAAACAACATATAATCAATCAATCTGTGGTGTATAGTGTAAATTGTGAGTATTTTAAGGCATTGTTTCGGATGGTTTACTTCAAATTGAAATTGGTATATACTTGTTTCTCCTCTATAAAATGTATACCTTCCAAGTTTGTTCTTATTTCGCATTTTCAATATTTTTTACTGGAGCATCACTGAAGAGACATTATTTGTCGAAATGCGCATCTGGTGCATCAAACCTGTTACCGTATATGTTATATATTACAGCCACTGGGTCGATGGCTCTGCTGCTGGACTGTGACTTCCCAGGGTATTCACCAGCCCAGTTGCTAAGTACTAGCATGAATTAAGTATAAAAATTTTGTTCAATATTTTCACCATTTTATAGTTATAAAAGTTAGTATGAAAAACAGCATGTGCATATTTGATTAGAAATGGCATTATAGATACACATGTAGATCCAATCTTTAAATAACCAACTATAAACAACATATTTGTATTAAAAATATAGTGTATGTAACAGGAAAGACAGGTCCGAACAAAATCCTAATTCTGGTTTAGAGATGATTGAAAAGTAAATATTGCATCACTTTCACAGTTTGAAATCTGTTCATATACTTCCAAAATATAGATGAATCTAAAACAAGACCATAAATATATGGCAGTGAAAGTTTTTTTTTCACTCTTTTAACTAAAACGTATAACAGGAAAAAAACAGAACTTGCAACAGGACTGTATCCAAATCAAATTCTTCATTATGTTAAACACTAAATTTAGAAAATCCTGAAAATTAACACTGGTGTCCTCAGTCAATGGTAAAACTTTAAGTACAAATTTAAGATACAGACAAATAAAGAACAAAAATAATAAATATGTACGACTGTAACAGGAGAGACTTGTCCTAATTACACAATCTTGTAAATAGTAAAAAAATGTTACATGTTAGATTTAACTAGAAGTATTACTGAATTGTACAAAACAAAACAGTATTTACAATTAGAAGAAGTGCTTGCCAATGCCAAGAAAAATGAAGTAAGGAAGGACAGTTTCTCGAGTTAAAATAAAAGATTAAACTTCCATTCGAAACATTGAATGCAACATTAGAATGTTCACACACTTTGACAACTAGCTTCATTTCTACTTTATATCTTTCACTTATCAAAGATTATGTATCTATGGTGTCTTCTTCATTTTCGTGGGCTTTGTAGTGTGAATGTCTTCCTACTAACTTCTCCGCTCTGGAATAATGGCCTGCACAGAGTACACTAACATTCATCAACAATTTCCTTGGCCAAAAGAAGCAGTTGTCTTCTTTTCTCCCAATTCGGTGCATACATGAGGCATAAATATCGTCATATCCAAAGGCTTAGACGAAACCTGGATATGGACTTCCAACATATGAGACAACCCCTAAATATGACTCCAAATTATATACGTCATCATCATTCTCTTGTTTCACACTGTGTTCTGTAAATGGTGATCACTTGTCTTTTGTCTGATCAGCATTACTTTCAGTCTGGTATTTGTCTGTCAATAAGTTCTTGAATTCTTCATTTTGGTTCACCTTTTCTCCATGTATTTTTACTTATTTTATTTCTATACATATCGTTTTGGGTATCTTCATTTTGCTCCTTTACTTCTTGATCTTCCATCACAAACTCGTTTTCGCCTTTCTTATAGCCATTTTGGTTAACTTGGTGTACTTCTGTCTTTTGTTTTTGTTCTAACATAGGCTCTTCGGTCATACTGACGTTGCTGTTTGTGTAAACGTTTCTTCCAATTTGAATGGTGTTCTTGTCGGTCGCGGTAGCTCAGTGGTCAGAGCGTTCGCTTCGTAACCGGAAGTTTGTGAGTTCGAACCTCCCCCCTCCCCATGCCATGGCTGCGTCAAACGTAAGACGTAAAATAGGTAGTAATTGCTACTTCGCCAAACGCTCGGCAGTTAGAAGTGAGAATCACGGGTCTTTCCGATATGACCTTGAAAACGGGGGTCCCGTGTCACGGTAGGCGTTGGCACGTTAAAGAACCCTCACTGCTACGGTACTTAGCGTTAAGCATAGATCTAAATTTGTGGTACTTCAACTTCAGCTGACGACGTCTCAATATGAGTGAAAAATTCTCGACTGAACGTAAAACAGACAAACAATCAATCATTAATGGCGTCCTTAACATGTTCTTTATTTAATTCCTCTTGAGATTCTCCGTGTTCCTTAACATGGTTTTCCAAATCATCAATAGGTATTACTGCCAGGAAATGGTTTGGTATCCAAATGTGGGAGTTCATATCGGATCTTGTTAAGGTCCAAAAATGTACACGGAGTTGATTTCACTGCTTGAGATATTTCTCGGCAAGACCACTCTGTTCAAATCCAATCGTACATTTGGATTTCCAAGTTTTGGGTAAATAGAGAATACTGGTGTATTCAAACAGAAGAGAGAGCATAATTTTGCCAGATTCTCCTGTAAGACTTATCAAGACGCATCATCAGTGTCGCCATAAGTAAATAAATAAATTCAATTGTTGTTTCATCAAGAAGGATTTCCGGCACATACATGTCTGAATATTGTGCGTATATTTTTGGCAAATGCTTTTAACTATCTTGCACACGGTCCCTTGAGATAAAGTCGTTGTCTTTACATATATCTTTGTGCAAGATAAGCTCATGAAGAATCCTAACTCATCACACTGGTCTGTTTTGGTTCCCCGAAAGCAAATATGCTGCCAGTGGAAGGCAAGCAACGTCCATCTGCTATTGTTTTGCAATGATATGGAGTACATGTAGCTGGTACATCATCAAGGTTAAGATCCACTGCATTTTCATCCTGTAAATTATTCTTCACGATATTTACAGAAATGGGATCTATTGGCAATACATGTAAGTCATTCATGATTCTGTTGCACATATTTTGAAGCTGTCTAAATGTTTTAAATCCCCTCAACTCCTTTAAATAATTATAAAATATGTTTTCTTCCTGTTTAGAATTCTCTTCTATGGGACAGTTTTTTTTTATTAGAATTCTTTTTTTTTTTTTTTTTTTTTTTTTTTTTTTTGTACTCCAAGGTCAACTTGTTTATCGTATTCTATTATGCTGCTAATATTTGAAGCTGTTTTCCTACTCTTTTGTTTCTTTGAATATAATTTTCTCTTTTGTCACACTTAATTTCTGCTGACTTAGATTTAGATTCTATGCTGTTCATTTCATTCTGTAGCTGATGATCTGTAAATTCTTCTCCTTTTTCACACACACAGCTTAAGTCTCTGTTCCATGGGGGAAACTAGTAGATGAATTTTCATAGTTCCAGCAACCGGTTTGAGATCTTGTTTATCCAGCATTTCCTGAAGTTCTGATATTTCTGATTCTTCTATAATACATATTTCAGTTTCCCCACCAGCAACTGAATCAACAAAAGTCTTTGCAGAAGTGATGTCACACCCAAACTCTACTTTGGAGTCTGCTTTTCGTTTTAGACTTCCTCCAACTGCATCCGGTACGCCTTTTCCGTAGTACCATTCAAGGAAGTTCCATTCAACATGAGAAAAACCAAGCTTGGGGCGTTCTGATGAAAACAAGAAGAAACAACATTTATGCCTGTATTGGGTGGTTGGGCCATCACTGAAAATATATATATCTTCTGTATTTTTGGGGGATTGTTCTTTAATTCTCTGTCGAATGGGTCTCAAATGTGCCCATATTGCACCTGGAGCATGTCTCAGACTTTCTGTAACAGTGGTAAATGTTTGCTTTTCTGTGATGCCTGTATAACAAATTCCTGTGTGTAGTGAGAGCTGCTTTTTGGATGCTCCAAATGCATACTTTCATTACTCATTCTGCATATATAATTCTTTGAAAAGTCAATAGGAAGCAAACAACTGCCCTCCTCTAGCTTTTCTTTTTCTCTCCCTGTAATATCTGTACTGGTTTCTGATGTTGACGCTATGCCTCCTTTGAATCTTTGAATCTGATTATCAAACTTGTCCGCTGGTTTGGAAACTTGATCAGAAAATGTTCCTTTTACTGTGAATGTAACAGGTTTTTTTTTTCATCCAATTTATTTCCACGTTTAATCTCTCTTTTTCAGATTTACTTATGCATTTTTCCCATCTTATTTCATCATTTCTTTTTTGTTTGTCAAAATTCCATTTTCGTCCTTCCTAAAGCTTATTTAAGTTCTCTGCTACATGCTAGTGTAAACTAAGTGAAGATACCAAATTTCATGTTCAGAGCATTACAAAATGCTAACGTACTTGTGTTTCTGTCCCTTTCTGTTGAGAATGGAACCCAAAATGACCTAAGCCTACAAAACGTTGTATAGCTCATTGGGGGATATGCTGATAAATACTTTTGACAAATATTTTGTAGTGAGTCACATATTCTTCTGCGCTGCTTTTTGACTCTTCGTTTGTCACAGTATTTTTTCATCCCAGTTGTCAATCTTGAAACATCATATTTCTCATAAAATTCTTGAACAATTTTGTACATGACTCTGGAGAGTGAAATCTTTGTAATAACTTATTTCGATTATGTAGGCCACAACTTCTCATTGCTACTAATTTCAGTTTGTACTTCTGTGGGATAGAGCCACTAAGTATGCCTGGGATAGGAGATACTGTTGGTCTTGACTTGTGTGCAATTTGTAGCTGATCAATGAGAGCGTTGTGAAATATTAATGTTCTTTTTACTTCTTTCTTGGAGGAGTTTCTCAATAATTGTCTAGTCTTCGAGCATGGATTCAATATTTTTTATCCTTCAAGACGTCATTCGGTGATTTGTCTTTTGCTTTTTGCAGTCGTTTTCTGTAAACTGCTTGTTTCTTTCCAACTTTTTTTATCTTTTCTGTTAATAATTTGTTTTCTCGTTAACATTTTGCTTCTTGTCTTTTTTTTTCTTGTCTGTGCTTGATGTCTTTCGGTGTGAAGAACATGTACTTGAGTATGTAGAAGAGGAATATTACTTTGGAAAGCATTCTTTGGCTTCCCTCGGACTTGCTATTTGTGTTGTCTCCAACTCTTTCGTGTACTTCTCTTCTCTCTATCCCTCATTACATCATATCTTTCACACATTTTTTCACCTTTCTCTCAACATCATTTCTATATTTTTGTTTCACCTTAAGCTTATTCCTGTCTTCGGTTTAGAGAGCCATCTCTCTTTTGTCTGTATTTTCTATGTTTTTCAGCATTCGACATACCCATTCTTATCTCTCGCAGAAGAAAACTTGCATTTTTCAACTCTTTTTTACTAAATAATGTACCTAAACTATTAGTTTTTAAATAGTGTGTGTATTTTTCTAGCAGAGTTAAATCTTTTTGTTTGATAAAACTGAGTAAAACTGTTTTGTTCAGGGATGGAAAAATCTAGTGCCTAAGAAACATAATTTATTTTGCCTTCCTGTTACACTGAGTTAAATATGCGTCAGTATATATTTAATCATCATATATTAAATGGATGTTAAAGAGGCTGAAAAATGATTTATAAAATGAAACTTTTTTTCTTCTTTAAATGATACATATGTGCTTAAAAGACAACAGTTCTCATAAATTGTCATTCCTGTTACAAACTTATATTTAGAAGACCTTTACCTAAAAAGATTATCTTTTAACAATGGAAAAAGAACAACAACAAATAGAGTGAATATTACAGAATATTGATATGAACATTATTGTAAATCTGCCAAATTAATAACCGTCCACATTTTTTCTGTTTTTAAGAAAATTTGTCCATACTGTTACAATGCTATGTCTTTCCTGTCACAAAATCACTTTTTATGTTTAACATACAAATCCTCACTCAGGGTGTATTCATTTTACAAACTACTTTATTAAAATTTGTATAAAAATTAATTACTATACTAATAAGAGATGTCTCAAATCCTCACGACCGGTCGCGGTAGCTCAGTGGTTAGAGCGTTCGCTTCGTAACCGGGAGGTCGTGAGTTCGAGCCCCGCTCGTGCCATGGCCGCGTCAAACCTAAGACGAAAAATAGGTAGTGATTGCTCCTTCGCCAAACGCTCGGCATATAGAAGTGAGAATCACGGGTCTTTCAGATGTGACATCAAACACGGAGGTCTCGTGTCACGGTAGGGGTTGGAAGGTTAAAGAACCCTCACTGCTACGGCCCTGAGCGCTAAGCATAGGTCTAAATTTGTGGTACTTCACCTACAGCTGGTGACGTCTCAATATGAGTGACAAATTCTCGACGAGACGTAAAACAAACAAACAAATCCTCATGATTTTATTGTAATGTTAGTCTTTTCTGTTACAAAAATTGTCTTTACTAATTTACACGTAACAGGATGGACAATAACAGGATGGATGATAACAGGATGGACAATTACTATGTATATGTTTATTTATTTCCCTTATTGCTTACCATATAATGCTGATGCCGCAGTAGTTTTTAAACAAAATTTTAAAGTTAATTTGTAAGAAATTTACAATTTCTAGAATGAACCTTCTGGGTTCGATACTTATTTTCGGTGTCAGTTACATGAAGCCAAGTTATTGACGCCATTTATTCAAAATTGATGGGTTTCAAGAAGGGGACGCAAATTGTTTAGTACTTTCCGTCCGTCCGTCAAAATCTTGCAAGTTCTTCTCCTCCTGTATTCACACAAGAGTAAGACTTGTTGAGCAAAAATAGATATCAAATTGAACTGCTTTTTAATATTACAATATATAGACTGTTAACTTGCTGCACTTTTGATTAATTCATTCGGCCATGATTCTATATGCATTTAATACTCTAGTGCATTGATGATAGACTATATAAAAAAAGACGTTTTGTCATTCGTGGGGATCTGGTTTAGAATAGGTCCTCAGTACCTTTTGCTTAACATTAGAGACGACTAAATGAGGCGGTCCCGTGTCACAGCAGATGTGAAACGATAAAGATCCCTCCTTGCTCAAAGGCCGTCACCGCCAAGCATAGGCCTAAATTTTGCAGCCTTTCATCGACAATTTTTACGTCTCCATATGGGCGAAATATTATCGAGCGGGACGTTAATCAATAGACAATCAATCAATGAATCACTGTACAACCAATCAGCTGTAGTTTTGGCGGACTTCCGGTTTCCTTCACTGTGGAACCTGACCGCTATTTATGTTGAAATTACAGAAAAATAGAACTTAAAGCGTAATATATGGGTGACTACTTGAAGCTCACATCCACTCTAAACTCACTCGAAATGTAATGACTCTTAATTCCTGTACCCATGTAATGAATGAAATCGCAGACAGAAAGCTCTGTGAAAGGCCGCCGCAAAATACAGTCTAAATGTTGTACACTATGCTCAACGTTTTCTTATTAGTTTTTTTTTTATTTATCTATTTATGTATTGAATTATTTTTAATATTCAACTATTAATAGCTATCGTAAGGCAATATTAACTTTAGATCTGAAAATTTCATTTTGTTGTGAAAAAAAAAGTTTTTATGATAGTTTTGTATGTAACTTTAACCATAATTATTAATAGAATTAAATCCATGTTTCAGACTTTATCAAAACGAAGATGTCTATTCTATTGAATACATGTATACTAGCATATTATAGATATCAATTTATGTGCGGGAAGACAAAATTGTAAATTTGCTTCATTCAGAGCCTCTGCATAGATTTTCTAACACAAATGTCAACAACAAATGTTGATATACCTTACTTTGCTGTCCTTGAAATAGTATATCACAATTTTTACAACAACAAAAAATCGACACCACAATAACAGCTAATATTGCTTAAGTGACATTTCCAATAATAATGATTGATTGATTGATTGATTTTGATGAAAATTTACAAATATATGACTTGACCATAGATAATAGGTAGAATATTAATGAACATCTGCCGATCCAGTGGGTGGGGAGCTAAACATTGATGCTAATACAGGTATATATAGGTGATAAGTGAACGCGTTAATGTTACGAGCGCGCGTTAATATATGTAGGTTTATGAGCATGGTTTCCCGGAAAACAAGTGGGTAACTTGCAAATATGTCAGAAATTAAAGCAATACGAGCTGTATCTGACGGTAAATAAATTGAACAAATATAATAACATATTTGTGATTGAATATATATAATTTGATAGAATCAGAGTGAATCTGAAGCAATAAACCATTCAAATGAGCAAAAAATGTCTATTCATGAATCATTTTCGTCCCGTAAGTAATTCCTGCTCGTCATCTCCTATCTCTGTGCATTGACCTCGAAGGTCATCAATTCGGAAAAATACGAAAGAGAGGCACTGTGCACATGTCAGATTTGTAAACAATGTGCCAAATTTATAGCAACTGCATTGATAAAATTTCATCTGAGTGGCAGATTTGCGTAATTCAATTACTTTCTTACACGTCATTCATTACATGATGTAATATGTTAAAAACAAACGAAATGTGTAGTTCCTCCCGTCAATCTCCATCTTTGTTAGCTGCAGAACTGTTATGGTCAAAGACTAAAATATAAAACCATAACGCTACAGTTCTGCAGGTCCATCCTTGTATGACCTCGGTCCCAGTGCAACCAGATAATGTTCGACAATTATCGTTTTCATGTCCATGTATATGACGCAAGGATGGTTTTTATGAAACGCTCGTGGTAGATATGCTCTCAAGCAATATTCTTTTATTTATTCTGCTGATTTGTTTTTCTTCAGATCTTGGGAATTTTAAAAGTTATACTGATAGGTGTTAATTGGTGCAAAATTGTGGTGTTGAATAAATGCCGTCAGTTACAGCTTGTATTGCTTTAAACAAAATAAAAAAAACATAAAAACTCACGCAAACACAAGTAAATAAATAAATAAAAACAAACAAACAAAAAATATCATAACCCGGATATCCATTGATATCTGCGGAATCATATCCACCACTAAATCATAACATTCGGGATTGCGGTTGCGGTAACTCAGTGGTAGAGTGTTGTCGTGAGTTCGAGCCCCGTTCGTGTCATGGCCGCGTCACAACTACGACGTAAACATGAGTAGTAATTGTTCCATCGCCACACGCTCCGAATTCAGAAATGAGAATTGTGGGTCTTTTGGATATGATCTTAAGTCGCGGCAGGCGTTGACACGTTAAAGAACCCTCACTGCTAGTGAACAGGTGTACTGATGATCGCAATAAACATTTGACGCACTTTCACTATACGATCACAACCGTGGAAATACATATTAGAATAGGTCCGTAGTACCCCTTGCTTGTCGTAAAAGACGACTAAATGGAGGCGGTCCTTCGGACCGAAGTCCCGGGACACAGCAAGTGTGACAAAATAAAGATCCCTTTCCGCTCAAACGCTGTTAGTGCCGAGCATCGACCTAAATTTTGCAGACTTTCACTGGCAATAGTGACGTCTCCATACGAGTGTAAACTTCTCAGTCGGGACGTTAAACAATATACAACTACCCAACCTACCAACCAATCAAGCACTGTACGATCCATATACTACTAACCATGCCCTGAAGCCTGAATTTCAGATCAAGAATTACACAAAATACATCTATATATGTACATGAATTACACAAAATTCAACTTTATATGAACATGAATTACACAAAATTCAACTTTATATGTACATGAATTACACAAAATACATCTATATATGTACATGAATTACACAAAATTCAACTTTATATGTACATGAATTACACAAAATTCAACTTTATATGTACATGAATTACACAAAATACAACTATATATGTACATGAATTACACAAAATTCAACTATATATGTACATGAATTACACAAAATACAACTTTATATGTACATGAATTACACAAAATGCAAATATATACGTACATGAATTACACAAAATACAACTATATATGTACATGAATTACACAAAATACAACTTTATATGTACATGAATTACACAAAATACAAATATATATGTACATGAATTACACAAAATACAACTATATATGTATAAAGAACAATCAAGTTTTTTTCTATATTAAATGTTTTACCTTCACATTTTAGACCCTAAAATGGAAAGGACAAGATACTTTACAACTTTAGCTATCCTACACACATTTTCACCCACCTCCCCTTTGGGAAAAAGGGGCATATTGTTTGGGTCGGTCGGTTGGTTGGTCGGTAGACCAAGTCTTGTCCGTTCAATACTTTGAGAACCCTTTTCTTGGCAAGCATCAAATATGGTACATTGATACAAGGGCTGATTGACATGTTGTAAGTCTCATATGTAAGGGTTTGACCTTTGGGGGACATAGTTTATTATTTTTGAACATAATCTTTTTCAGTATCTATACACTTTTGTCATCGATGTTTTAGGGCCTGAATGCCACTTTTAAAGAAGTCCTTTTCCTGACCCTGCAGAAAGTTCTCCACTGCATGTATGACGTCATCATCTGACTGAAATTGGGAACCGGAAATGGCCAATTTCAGTTTTGGAAATAGATGAACGTCAGGTGGAGCGAGATTAGGCGAATAAGGCTGATGCTCAATCAATTTAAAACCACAATCGTTAATAGCAGCCATGGCAATGACAGACCTAGGAGCAGGGGCATTGTCTTGGTGGAACAACACACCTTTACTGAGTTTTCCGCGGCGCTTGAGTTTAATATTCCCCCGTAACTGCTTCAGAAGTGATGCATAGTATGTTTCATTAATTCTTTGTCCCTTTTGGAGATAATCTACCATCAGAATACCATCAGCATCCCAGAAAATATAGGCCATAACCTTTCCAACTGACAGAATAGTGTTTGACTTTTTGCAGGGGATGGACCAGGGTGTTTTCATTGTTTGGACTGTTGTTTGGTGTCTGGGTGAAATGATGGGCCCACGTTTCATACATAGTAACACATCTCTGAAGAAAATTAGCAGGATCTACCTCTAACAAAGTGCGCCTGATGTGCTTCTGATCAACTGTCAGAAGTCGTGGTACTCAACGGGATGAAAGCTTTCACATGGCAAAATCCTCTGTCAGTATGGAATGTACTCTTTCCTGTGAAATGCCAATTGTCCTGGCCATATATCTTTTTGTAATTTGTCTATCAGTCTTAACAATATCATGGATTTTATGGACCATTTCTGGGGTTGCAGCAGTGACAGGCCCTCCAAGACGGGGGTCATTCTTGAGGCTCTGCTTACCGCGTTTAAAATTCCGCCACCCACCTTTTTATTGTAGCATATGAAGGTGTAACGTTTCCTTGTGTTGCTACCATATTAGTATGGCTACCCTTAGGTGCTACTTCGTCGATATAAACTGACCAACCAAATGACATCAGTCTTCGGGTACACGGCCTTAAATAGTCAGGAAATAGTACGGCTGCAAAAGGACATCGATGCTGACCTCTTTCAATACAAGGCTCACAAGATATCAGTCAGCTTTCGTACATTTTACAGGTACATTGATTTGGATCACATGGCCAAAGGTCACGTTTCACTCCACTCTGTGCATAGGGAGATACTGTTCGCTCACTATCTTGAGAACCATTTCCCTGACAGACATGAAACTTGGTACACTGGTACATTGAAGGAGTAGATGGATCCTTTTTATTTTAGGTTCACATGATCAAAGGTCAAACTTGACATAGTAGATATTGTCTTATATTTTGAGAATCATTTGCTAGTTTGACACCAAATTTGGTACACTGGTAACTGGTACATCTTAAGTAGTAGACGACCCCTATTGATTTTGAGGTCACAAGGTATGGAGTCGATCCACTCTAAACATAGGCAGTTGTTTTCGGCTTGGGGGGAAGTACATGTTTCTGAAACATATTTTTTGGTACAAACTGGACAATTTGATTCAAAAAGTCAAAGTGAGTTACAGATGCCAACGAACAGCAATTATATTTAGGCGTAGAGAAAACTCAGCAAAATCACAGAAACCTTTTATTTCATCTTTCACAATGTGTTTTCAGCTTACTTTAAAGTTAGTAGAGCGCATGCAACTGTATAATATCGCCTCATCAATAGAATTGTTTGTATCATACATTTACAAGATTAGTGAGACAAGGCTTCTACCATATTGACACATATTGACCATTGCTATCGGTGTGTTTCTTCATATTATTTGTCCCGTGAGGATCCGGGCTAGAATAGATCCTTGGCACCCCTTGCTTGTCGTAAGAGGCGACTAAATGGAGCGGTCCTTCGGAAGAGGCCTGCTCAAAGGCCGTAAGCGCCAAGCATAGACCTAAATTTTGCTGCCCTTCACTGGCAATGGTGACGTCTCCATATGGGCGAAAAATTCTCGAGCGGGACATTAAACAATAAAAAATCAATCAATCATTTTGCACTTAAAGCTCATCCAAGATTTATTCATTTGAATTTGTTTTTCTATTGGTGTCAACACAAGATAAGCAACTAAATTCAATCATTGTATAAAATAGATATATAATCATGTCTTCTAACAATACAGATATAAAAAAAACTTTAATACTAGTAATGGATATATATATTATGACCTGTTTGCCATTGATATACGGAATAATTCATGATATCGAATAGCAGAATTCAACAGGACATATGAGTTATGTCAATTTCTAAAATTTCACATTAAAAAGCGGGGATTGCAATTCAAAATTTTAAATTATTGGCCAAAATATTGAGTTTTTATACAAATTTTCGAGTACATTAATTGCAACCTTTTTATGAATCAGTGTTCTGTTTGGAAACATATGTCACTCAAAGTAATAAATTACAAAACTGCTTGTATCATACAGCTGAAAAATTGCTCAGGCGACTATAAATAAAACAAACAAACAAACAAAAAAAAAAGAAGCTTGTATCATAAATTGTAAAACTGAAATACACGTATAGGGGTGTAAAAAATAGAAGATAAATTGTATGAAACAGAAACGGTAAAATCATGCAGATTTAGAATGCTTTGATTAAACAATCCTTCCACGACAAAATCTAGTCCCAGACAAATACTTTCACAATTTGAATTGACAAAACATTTTTCGACTGGATAGGGTTCAGTAATAAATTTGTGATATGTTTGTACCAAAGGGGTCCGTAGTGATCCCGTAAATACTAAGTCATAGCGTCCTGTACAGTTGTGCTCAAAAGCTCAGGCGCTACCTTTCTTAAAACGACATTTAAAAACTGAGTGAACGTTCCTCTCTTGTAACAAGCACAGCTCATAGAGCCCGTGTGAAAGTTGATGCAGCAGCATATCAGTACACAACAGGAAAGATCATCAGCGCATTCAAACACCCGACACCTTCACATCAGGGCACCGAATACGAACTGATCACTTTCACTTAATTTATGGAACATTTTACCATCTTTAAATCAAACGATTTAAAGTTTAGTCATCGCTCACAGGGACAAATGTTTTCATGTTACAGAGCCAGCTGACTGCTTTCTGTAAAAGTGAACTTGTTTCCCTCGAGAATTTTACATAATATGTCAGACTATACAAAATCCTTTTAGGAAATTACTTGTATATTTATAATTAACTGGTCTACAAACCGGCTTATTTTGATATAGAGTGACTAAAGAATGCAAGGTAATTTAGATGCTAAGCATTTTTAAATGTACTACAGTATCAACGTTCATTTTGGTGTCGGGAAATTTTGTTTTAAAATTGCGATTTACTATTTCAGTGACAGATATAATTAATGCTTATAAACTTTCGTTAATAATATTGTGTTAGACAACCTTTTTAGAGGCTCAGATTGTATAGTGTTTTATGTTCCGCTTGGGATTTTTTCAGCCATATGGAGACGTCAACATTGACGGTGAAGGGCTGCAAAATTTAGGCCTATGCTCGGCGCACAAGGCCTTTGAACAGGGAGGGATTTCCCTGCTGCGACACGGGGCCTCGGTTTTTGCAGTCTCATCAGAAGGACCTCCCCATTTAGTCGCTTTTTTACGACAAGCAAGGGGTACTGACAATCTATTTTAACCCGACCCGGATCCCCACGGGGATAGGCTAAGAATGAAGCAAAATTTCATCATTGTCTTCCCATACGAAAATGATTTTATGCAAAACAGTGATCACTCTCTAAATACCAGTAAAGGTGAAGATACCGAACAGTGATCAATCTCATACGTCTTATGAGGAGTACAAAATAGAGAGTTGTGCAAACACGAACCCATAGATCAGGTGCCTAGGAGGAGTAAGCATCCCCTGTCGAACGGTCACACACATCGTGAGCACAATATCTTGATCAGGTAAATGGAGAAATCCGTAGTCAGAATCAGTGTGTCTAGAACGGCCTAACAATTGGTATGAAACACATCAGATGGCATTTGACCCAATTACAGGTTGTACTGGCAAACTAGAACGTTAGAACGACCAAATAATTTGCGAAATGCTGACTTTAAACGATTGTTGACCATACAGACCCGCCGTGAGCCCAATATATTAATCACGTAAACGTAGTATAATCCGTGGTCAGAATCAGTATGTAGAGAATGGTGTCAACCTTTGTATCGACCCATCAATAGCTTCTATTTTAACAACCGAAGAATTCATGCTAACTTTTAACGAGACTGGTCAAAACCTTAAAACATCAACATTATTTGTAAGTAGCTTGCATCGATTTAAAAACTGATCATATGCAGATCATGCTCGTAAGTATTGAATCATTTGAGAGATATAAACACCACATGCATGTATGTGATGATCGATTATTGCTACACAAATATAGGAAGCTGACGTTGGAGATGCTGAAATTATCCTAATTCTTTGATCGTTACAATGATCTTATTTGCAAATACAACCTGTCATAAGACCGAATGCTGACTGACGCATTTCAAATCAATGACCTATATTTTTGCAGTTACTGCCCTTACACCGGAGGTTGGGTCGTGTTTTGTCGATGCAGTCACAAATTTCATATAAATTAGTATTAACAAGAAGGGTATAGTAAAACTTATAGTACTATTTTTTTTAATTCTGCTGATTTTTAACAGGTTGTATCATATATCTGATAAAATCAAAATTTAATATCTTGGATTTCAGGTAGAACACTTTTTTAAAATGTGCATGTCATCAAATTGAATTTATAGCTATATCTAGCATGATTGACACACCTCAAGGTATGTTGTGTAACTTGTGTTGAATGTATAAGCTACATTTGGTTATTTTGCACATTGTTATAGACCACGTGATAAAATTTACAAATATTTCTACTGAATGACAGGGCTGTGTCCACGACGAAATCTTTCCTTATTTACAGAGACTAAGGCTGGACACTTAGTACTACATGATCAGTATATCCAGGCTGATGCTGCCTGTCCTCCTAGAGACTGGTTAATGACCACTTCAGAAATGTGGAAAATTTTACCCCTCAATAAGTCAAGAAGATACTGTCAGGTGCGCGGCAAAGGTCAACCTTTACACAAATCAACAGAAATTTAACAATTGATTTTGTCGACCTGCATCATGAATAACTTGCGCATTATTAATGATGATAAAAGTTGAATTCACCAAGGGAGAACACGATCTGAATGACTGCTAGTGTGATAATCATTTCAAATTTGGTTACTAAAGCAATCATAATGGCAAAAGTAAGGGAGTTCAGATTGTAAATACGTCCTCTCCTTAAAATATGTCTGAATTTTTCATTTGCATTATACAAAGGATAATCTTGATGAGTTTGAAAAAATGTTACTTTTATGTTGAGTAACATGACAGATGCTATACAAAAACCAGGTTTAATATTCATATAATTTTGTGTTGATGTCAGTGAATTGGCCAAGATACCGAACAATATTCAGTCTCGTAATTCCTATAGAAAATCCAATCGGAGAGATGGACAAACACTGATCTCATGACATATCAGAGGTGGGATCAGGTGCCAAGGAGGATTAAACATCCCCTGTCGACTGATCACACCCGCCGTGAGCCCTTTATCTTGATCAGGTAAACTGAGTAATCCGCAATCAGAATCACTGTACCAAGAACGGCCTAACAATTAGTATTTAAACATGTCAGACAGCATTCAAAACTGAAATGTCAACGAAAATATTATAACAACTCAATGTTTGCATTGAATTCAATATATATGTAGGAATCGTGCTGTATTTGTGCATGTGTTGTTAGAACTGACGAATAAACAGTTGGAAATGTGACATTTCGTTATTTTGATCATTCCTATCTGAAACATGTTAGGAAACACAAAACTTCTGTATAATTATATAATACAAAAATTAATATTTGGTACATTAAAACAAATGTAACAATGATAGAGCAATGAGCAGCGGGATTTTCACCAGAACAAACGACTTGATGATTAGAGTACCTGCATCATCATCACTGAAGTGTTGAAATGTGCTTTTGTTTCAGTTTATTTCTCATAAAGATCATTTTGTCTTTGTTCATTCGTTCCAATTTGTCATTGAGCACATCTGATCGCATTTTGGCTCCACTTCTCTCCATTGTGGGTAGCTCTGTTGGCCTGGTTTTCACATAATTTGTTCTTCTTGTCTTTGGTTTATTATTCAGTGTCTACCATTATTGTCAGGGTTTTTTTAATTTTGGTTCGTTTTTTTGTTTTAGTTTATTTGTTGGTTTTTTAAATATTTTTTTTTTTTGGTCTTGTTTTGTTGTTTTGTTTTGTTTTCTTCCGAACCTGTAATTTCAGAAGAAAATATTTCTGTTCCGTTCCTGAGCCAGCATCAGTAATTTCGTTTTGTGTGTGTGTGTGTGTGTGTGTGTTTTTTTTGGGGGGGGGGGTTGTTGTTGTTGGGTTTTTTTTATTTAATTTTTTTCCTGTTTTCTGCGCACGATCGAGGTCTTATATCACTTGCTTCGGAGTCTCAAACTTTAATATTTGTGCCTGAATACACCTTTAAAATTTCCGCACCATGTGAACCGAAATGTGGAGTAGTCAGTCAGTTGGAATCCCGTTTTTCTTTTTTCTTCGTATGAAGGACTAATAAATATAGAGTGATGTTGATCTACAATGTCTCTATCTGTACACGATTTACACGTTCTGTTACAAGCATGTTTATTAAAATAGCGCCCTCTTTCAATACAACAACGACAGCAATACAAGACCTCAACGGTACGCAGAAAAAACTCCATCTGCCTTATCTGTAGATCTCTGGTCTCTCCCAATTTTCCCTCGAGATTCTACTCCTAATTCTGATTAAAAATATCATTAATATTTTCTAAGAAATACTGGTATTTAACTTTTACATGTTCATAGAATTTCTCTTTATTTTGCTCTCCAGTTTCGCCCTTGTATTCTTAAATTTAAAGCAGAACATAAACGCTTTCTATTGATTTAAGATAATTCCACAACTGTGAAAAGGTTTTAACACGTTACTGTCAAAGGAAATGGGCAAATGAAGGAAAAGTATTAAGATGCAATGTAGAAACAATCAACTCCAGTATTTTACTTATTGATTGATTATTTATTTGTTTAACGTTCCGTTGAGAATTTTTCATATTGAGACATCACCAGCTGTACATGGATGAAGTATCACAAAATCACACCCATGCTTAGCGCTCAGGGCCGTAGGAGTGATGGTTCTTTAGCGCTCAGGGCCGTAGGAGTGATGGTTCTTTAACATGCCAACGCCTGCCGTCACACGTCCATTTTTAAGACCCGTGGTTCTCACTTCTGAATGCCGAGTATTTGGCGAAGGGGCAATCACTACCTACATGTTTGTTAAAGGAGACATATGTTTCTAAACGTTTTAATTTTGTTAAGCAAAATTAATTCTTTCCATGCCCAAATGACTTCAAATGTGTTTTAAATAAAATAGTTTGCGTAGTTTTCGATTCTGAAAAGGACGAAATTCAAATCTTGCGATATGCATATTTGCTTTTGATATTTTACGCGCCATTATATGTGACGTCATTTGCAACCTCTGAGCGAGGTTTGAAGACAATTGGTAGCCATTTCATAAACAGATTAGATTTAATTGACAAAAACCCTCCAATTATCACATTAACGGCTTGTGGATAACATTGCATTAGGGTGTTTTCTGCCGTGTAAGGGTGTATTAGCTGTCAGAAGAAAGGATATAGGCTGTTTTTGTTTTTCAACATTTCGAAAGATGTGAAGAAAAGACGTGGATAATTTTTTGTCGACACAGAGACAGTCGCCGGTCTTTGTTCAAGCACCCAGTTAAACTACGAGAAAATGGTTATATACACAATGAAACTAGGCATTCATTGTATGCATTTTGTTGTGGTCTTCATCATCACAAAATACGCACTCGCACCTTGGAAATAAAAACTAACCTTATAACCTTGTGGCGCCTGTTTCTACCAACTCCTAGAGTTATATATATATATATATAAAAATAAAAATCAAATACAATTGAATTTGCATAATACATAATAAAACATTGTAATTCCTAACTTTAATAGAATAACATTGCTTTATTTTTCTTTTTAATGAAGTACAGTACGTATATAACGGCGTGTTCCCACCTGATTTATTTACCATTATATATAGTGGTAGTATCACAATATTTCGGCCTCAGGGGTCTACCTAACTCAGTGTACCGTGACGCATGTCAGAAATGGATTCAGAGATTGAAATTATGTATTTCAAACCGCGGAAATTACTCTAAAGGGATGTAATGTTCATTTCACGATTTGAGTCGAATGCTTTTGAGATATCATACAATACACATTACATATCACACAATACACATTACATATCACACAATACACATTACATATCACACAATACACATTACATATCACACAATACACATTACATATCACACAATACACATTACATATCACACAATACACAATACATATCACACAATACACATTACATATCACACAATACACATTACATATCACACAATACACATTACATATCGCACAATACACATTACATATCACACAATACACATTACATAACAATACACATTACATATCGTACAATACACATTACATATCACACAATACACATTACATATCACACAATACACATTACATATCACACAATACACATTACATATCACACAATACACATTACATATCACACAATACACATTACATATCACACAATACACATTACATATCGCACAATACACATTACATATCACACAATACACATTACATATCACACAATACACATTACATATCACACAATACACATTACATATCGCACAATACACATTACATATCGTACAATACACATTACATATCACACAATACACATTACATATCGAACAATACACATTACATATCACACAATACACATTACATAACAATACACATTACATATCACACAATACACATTACATATCACACAATACACATTACATATCGTACAATACACATTACATATCGCACAATACACATTACATATCACACAATACACATTACATATCACACAATACACATTACATATCGTACAATACACATTACATATCACACAATACACATTACATATCGCACAATACACATTACATATCACACAATACACATTACATATCACACAATACACATTACATATCGTACAATACACATTACATATCGAACAATACACATTACATATCACACAATACACATTACATATCACACAATACACATTACATATCGTACAATACACATTACATATCACACAATACACATTACATATCGCACAATACACATTACATATCACACAATACACATTACATATCGTACAATACACATTACATATCACACAATACACATTACATATCGCACAATACACATTACATATCACACAATACACATTAAATATCACACCATACACATTACATATCACACAATACACATTACATATCACACAATACACATTACATATCGAACAATCCTCGTAATTATACTTATATTCTAATTCATCAGTTCAACCGAACATAAATGTTTGAAAAAAACACTGGATTAAAATGTGCAAAAACGAGCTGTAATGCCCCTTTAACATTCCAAACGTATATGTTCGAGTCACCAATGCATACAAATACCCAAATGAAGCGAGGAAAGCGAATATGAAATCGGCAATTGTGAGTAAATAATGTGTACATGGGTCGCTTTCTAAACACTATTTGATACGTTATTCCTTTTAAAATGTCTACAACTGGTATTGTTATAATTAACTGTGCAGTTATTATTATTAAATGTAAAAGAAAAAAAAACAAACAAAAAACAAAAAAAAGGAAAAAAACCAAAAAAAAAAAAAACAACAACAAAAACAACACAGCCTTGTGGAGAGACATCAGGTCTCAGCTTAATTAACCGTACCACAAAGGCAAGCAATGAACAATATCGTGATAAAGAAACGGTGGGAAGATTCTACTTCCATCACCGTACATCAGGACAAGATTTCTCAGCTGGTCTGTAGACATTTCAGACACATTTCACTTTTGAAAATACATGGTCTAACGCGCTTGATGACGTATGCCAGCATAGAGCGTTTGTTCATACCCTTACGTATTTTCAAAATTGAAATTTATTAATTTTTTAGTTACATTCAACTTTCTGTTGGAATTCGCAGTCGTTAAAATAGACGTACTGTAATTCATTGAGATTCATTGATCACAACTGCAGCACATTCATGAGGAAATGGCTGT
>JAMZEH010000012.1:3746336-3818204 GCA_024699665.1 Ostrea denselamellosa
GTTATGGTATAATTGATAGTTCACTGTTCTTTATCTTCACGTTTTAGATAAACTTCGACGAAAATAAAGGTCCGCCACTAGCCTCTGTTGCGCGCCATGTCAAATCGTCATCGAAGTTTTAAACCTCTATCAATTATTGGTGATCCCTGGCGGCACAAACAGCTCTTTCGCCAAGCGACCAATACTAGACGTGAAATTCACCGGTCTTTTGGATAAGTCTTCTTAACTGGAGGTTCCCAGTCACTGTAGGCTTAGACATAAATGAAGGTCCAATGTTAAGGGCAAAAACATTGGAAATATGATTTAGATATTACAAGTACATGTTAAAACAGACGGTTGTCTTTTATACTTAAAGTTTAAATGAGCCTTTTTCAGTTACCTGTTAATGAGACTTACTTTGTAACAATTGAAATTAACTTGAGATAATGTACCTCACAGCTAAACGTATCACTTTCAAAACCTCTTGCCGATCGATTTATAAACTGTTCCGTCAGTTTCTTTGTAGTAGTTAATTGGCTGTGTTCAAGGTTTGATTTAATAGTTCGCTGTCGTCTTTTTAAAATATTAATTTTACATATATGTTTGATATTTTCCGGTTATTAACGTAAATACAGGTTAAATAAACGTAAATCTTGCGCCGCAAACCTTCATCTCTGTTTGCATACCACAGAAGGATTACTTTGATCTTAATTTCCAATTATGACTCATGCAACTGTGTATATGCGCAGCTTTTAATGTAAAACTTACAAAATACGGGATATAGGTCACTCCGTTTTATATTTGACACAGTTATAAATTTGGTACCTGATGAATCAGAATATACTTACAATAACTGGTTCTTTGCGTTACTAGAATTGGTAAAGGATTTGAACTGGTTCTTGTTTAATAGATTACTGGTTCTTTTACTCTTACAATCCTGCGGCGATGGCGGCCTGGGTGTTGGTTTGGTTAAGATGATCATTTCCCTTCATTTTGCAATAACCTTTTCATTTATGCCTAATATAACTCCAATATTGATTGACTGTATGAAGACAAAAATATCAATTTGAAAGGAATATAATACTATGTACAGGCATCCTTTGGTATTGTGGGGAAAATCGTAAATCAAGACAGGTCACGTGTACAATAAGGATTAAACGTTCATTCATGAATAAATGTTGGAACAAGATCTCAATTAATGTTATAGTTGTAGTGTTTGTATGTGTGTTGTTTAACGTCCCGTTCAGATTTAGAGTGCTACAGAAATTCTTCCAGCCGCCCGCGTGGCGCAGTGGTTAGAGCGTCGGGCTCAAAGATCTGATGATCCTTGAGTCGGGGGTTCGAATCCCACTGTGGGACGTGGGTGCCGGTCTTTCGGATGAGACCGTATAAACCGAGGTCCCGTGTCGCAGTAGGTGTGGCACGATAAAGATCCCTCCCTGCTCAAAGGCCCTGAGTGCCGAGCATAGGCCTAAATTTGCAGCCCTGTCACCGGTATTGGTGACAGCCGCCGGATAGCTGAAAAATTGCTCAGGCGGCTATAAACAAACAAACAAACAAACAAACAAAAAAGAAGAAATTCTTCCATATGCTTTGCACTCAAGGCCGTTGTAGTGAAGGTTATTTATCTTGCCAACGCCTAGCGTGACACTACAGGTGACGTCACGGTTGCGACACACGTGACCACACCTTAAGAGTTTCTTGGCTATTCTTGATTTCAGGACCACAAATGGATTAATAGCTTAGTTTGTGTAAACAGTACTTAAGGCAGGTTACAATAAATGTGTATGTACATGATTATCTCGCCTGGCAGAAAAAAATATATTCTTTAAACATACATGCTACTTTATTTAGGTAAAATTGTCATAAATCATATCCAGAAACGTGACGTTTCAAATTTTCAAACAATGTTTCGAACAATAACTCGACGTCGCACAAGTAGTGAATTCTGAAATCAGCAACATTTTCAATCATCCAGAATAGCTGTACCATAGCCAATCCAGGAAAACTTAAAAATAGTTTTATTTTGATCAAAGTATCGAATACTGTTTTGCTATTTAAGACCCCGTGGCTATATGAGGTATCACCGTCTGTACATTTTATTATGGAAGAGGCTACACACCACGCTGCCATCAACTCACATAATACAAATTGAACAATTTTTTTCCCCTTTAAATAGCCATGAACACTGCTGCTCATTTCTGTTTTCATTGTCGCGGACGATGGGTAGCATAGAAACAGACACATTCTGTCCATTCGCGCCGCCCCTTTGAACCCCAATGTGGGATTGCAAAGTACATTTTTATGATTACCATTGACAGCAAGGTTCTTAATGAGAGTGTAGAAGCCCAGTGTGTCTTGTGCAATATGCAAGACGATCAACGTCCTCATAAAAATTATTATATCACGTCGATTCGAAAGGAAGTGAAAATGGGTATGTTACAACATTAAGGGATTCCTCTGACCCAAGATAAACAGCGTACTGTATGATACGCCAAATTAAACAAGATCTATACTAATCCTTCAATGAAAATAAAATCAATTTTCCATCGAACCGTTATAATATTGAACCGAAAAGCGTGCACTCTAATACTGTAACTTTTGCTGTCTGATGTCTCTTTGTGGGGAATTCGTCGGTACTTTCTATAAAACGTGATGCAATCTGAAAACTAAATTTATTAATTCAAACGTTACTCAATTTATATGTGCATCTACATGTAAATTTACATTTCTTAGGGAGTTCTCTTTCTGATCTTCGCGAATCAGACGAGGAAGAGGAAAAGAGAGGGTTTGACAAAGATCTTTGTTCATGTCTGTTTCGAAAATTTGTTTCCCTTGTGAAAAGTTCATCGACTTCATGTGAGCAGTTCCGTTTTGAAATTGTACATTTCAAACACGTGACATGTTTTCTTATCTCTTTACGAAACGACTGATTCATCCAGCAGTACAATATAGGATTAATGCAGGAACTGCACACTGCAATCCAGTGACACACGAAGAAAGCCGCACTGTCGTATTTGAATGTGATCCTATTCGGATGAAGGTCAGTTAGCAAATGATAAAAATTAATTGGTGCCCAGCACACGGTGAACACTATAACCACAGCTACTAACAACTTGATCGATTTCCTCTTTTTCTGAATTTCAATCCGCCTTTGTGTCTCTGTCACAACACCCAGATGTGTTCGTAACCACAGTTTTTGTATTACCCTTGTGTAAGCTACTGCGATTACTCCTACGGGCAAAAAGAACTGCAAGACAGCTGTTGCGATCGTAAGCGCTTGTTCCCATCTATCAGCGGGCTGAGGAAAATCTGTGGTGCACCGTTTTAATTTCACTAAAATAAAATCGGTTTCAGCCACTTTGGTAAAAATCCCATATGGAAGGGCGAACAGAATTGCAAAAAACCATATTGCGAAAATTATAATGTAACTGATTTTTTTCGTGATTCTAGGTTGTAAAGGATAAAGTAACACTTGATGTCTGTCTAAGGCAATAGTAGTCAATGTGAAAGTAGACACATACACTGACAACATTAGAGAGAAATTTAGCATATGGCAAAGGAAGCTCCCCAGTGTCCATTCCCGGGCAAGATGTCTGGCGATATTTAACGAGACATTGAGAGAAACCAAAATTAAATCCGAGACGGACATATTAACAATGAAGACATTGGTCACGGTTCGCATTTTCTTGTTTTTCCCCACAACGAAACAGACTATTATATTACATATAAAGGTCATGACAGCCAAAGGACTGAACACTGAAATGAGTAGGACTTGGGTTGCAGGATCACTGTCAAAATATTCCAGATTGGTAGAATTTTTAGACTCATCGGGGAAGATGTCATGTAGTGTTTCATTGTCCATGGAATTCAGAATATTTTCGATGTCATCCATTTCAAATCCTAAAGCGGGCATCCCTGTCTATTGAGTTTCTCCAAAACAAGAATGATGAGAATTAATTTATCCAGGCACTAATTTCATCGCAACGTTCAATCTGAAAAGGAAAGAAAACCAAATACTAGTATAAGCAAAACTACTATTACACTCGGAAGGTACCTGTAACCCTTACTTCCGATATACCACCAAAGATTTCTGATTGTAAAATGATAAATTATTATGGAAACGTCTTGGAAACATTATTCACTTCATATTAAGGCTGGTGCAAGAGGGTCGCTGTCGATCATCATTGCATGTGTACAATCCATACTAATGGCCGTGATTTGTATGGCAGTATAATGATTCTAATCCTACAAGCACACGACACGCACCAAACCGATCGCGCACCTGCATGTATGTCATCACTCTGTAATTTTTTTTTAAGTTTAGAGTATGTAGTGAAGATCTTAAAGAATGTGTGGAAACGGTTATCCCCTGCAGTTATATTTGATGGCATATGCACTTCCTAACAGTCGCAATGCTAAACCTTCAACAATTATGCTTTCATCTTTAATAGTGACATCCCCGCTACACTGTGTAATTATGAAGGCGTCCTTTCATAATGCCGGTAACGATGGAGTAGTCAATCATTGGAGGCGCAGTGAATATCAATTATTTCTGTTCTTAATTCCTCTACTATATTACAGTCTTTAGACAAATACATTGGTCATCAGCTACACATACTAGCAGTCAGACACAAGAAAAACATCAAATTCAGTGCTAATTAACGTTGTTTCTAAACGTGATGATAACCTTATACAGATTAACAGACTGCCCTAAGTAAAGAAATGTGACTTTACGATGTTTGAGAAGAATTTTACAGGTACTTAAAGGTATTCGGCAAAATCACCCACTGGCTTAGAACCAGTACTGAATAGGTTTCAATGGGGGGGAAAAAGGCAAGTTTAACTTGTCCTAAGTCCCCTCTAACTGTATGAGTTAAAAGTCAAGTGTGCCAAATTGTTTATGAAAATGTATATCATAAAGATCACGTATCTACCATTGGTGCAAGTCTTAGTTTCTAATCAAAAACGGGATACTGCTATAGCACGGCATGTGACGTTTGCATCTTTAGTAGGGCTGTGCAGTATATCGACATTTTCGGTGCACCGCGATTCATATCTCTTCCGTAGGTATGATAGAATGTTCCATGTATTTAATATTACAAAGGGTTGCAAATAGTCTGGACTTTGTAGTGTCCAGAGTTAAATGTCGTACTGTTTATTGCATTTTCAACACTCAGATACCAACAGAATATGGCCGGCAAGATCACGGCAGTTTATTTTTGCATGGCTTAGCATTTCGGTCAGTACTGGGGTGAAATCAACATCGTAGATAATGACACAAATTAAATATTTTGACAGTTGATAAGAGAGAGAAGTGAATCGATAGAGGATAGGTTTTCTAAGACTTTCAAATGATAAAATTGTTTAATTTTGACATTTAAATGAAAAGAATACCATACATTTGAAATTGATCATCGATCTGTTGAATAATCAAAAAATTATGAAGCACACTAATTGAACACATTTTTCTTTTTTTCTACCAAAGTTATGAACTGCAAATATAAATAGATTTGGTGTATACAAATAATGACATATAGTTATATAAAACCTAAATAAAATTAGATTAAGTATGCTACTCATTTAAGTGTTAATTGAAATATGAAATCTCTCGCTAAACAAGGTCAAGGTTAAAGTTTTTGCGGACAAAGACATAGATAGACAGACGTACAGACAGATCAAAACCTAAGTGCCCATATTCTCTTATACGGGAGCATAAAAGCCATTTCCTACTAAAACAGGAGTTGTAATCTTGACTATATTTTTGCTCTCTTAAACATCAACGATTGGTTGCTTGGTTGTATACTGTTTAACGCCCCGCTCTCGAGTCTTTCATATAAAGACGTTACCATTTCCGGCGAAGGGTTGCAAAATTTAGACCTATGCTCGGCGCTTATGGCTTTGAGCAGGGAGGTATCTTTATCGTGCCACACCTGCTGTGGACACGGGGCCTCGGTTTTTGCGGTCTTACCCTTAGGGCTGCCACCATTTAGTCGCCTTTTACGACAAACAAGGGGTAATGAGGACCTATTCTAACATCCCTATAAGACTAAATGCTAACGCAGTCGTATTTAAACTACACTAGTCCAAACGAAAATAATACCCATGCATGACTCCTCCAAACCACTATATCAAGTAGGAGCTTCTGTTTCTCCATTATTTAAGAAATGAATTTCATTTTTGAAACGTATGAGGGTATGAACTATGACGCCAGCATACTGCACGAGGCACGTTTCACGAAAAGCGCGTTATGATAAGCATGCCGGTGGGAAGCGTTGTAGTTCATACCCTCATGTATTTTCAAAAATGAAATGTATTTTATTTTCTCTATTTACATTCTATTTTCATCCTAGTTAAAATAGAAGTAATATATCTTATCAAGATCGCTAACAATTGCATTACATTCACGAGGAAATGCAATCATTACACAATTAGTATGTATCGAAGACAAATACATTGGAAAGCTATGTCTCGACGGAAGAAAATTACCACTGATCTTCAACTTGGATCTGGGTGAATACATACCACCTTGTTATAAGCAACTTTTGTGCTCGCACCTTAAAGTATGTGCTTCTAATATCTCCCCATATAGCCCTGTGGGGATCCGGGTTGTTAGAATAGGTCCTCAGTACCCCTTGCTTGTCGTAAAAGGCGACTAAATGGGGCGGTCCTTCGGATGAGATCGCAAAAACCGAGGCCCCATGTCACAGCAGGTGTGGCACGCTAAAGATCCCCCCTGCTCAAAGGCCATAAGCGCCGAGCATAGGCCTAAATTTTGCAACCTTAACCGGCAATAGTGACGTCTCCATGTAAGTGAAAAATTCTCGAGTGGGACGTTAAACAATTATCTCCCCATATAAAGTTATGACCTCAACAAAATTCATCATTAACCTTGGCTAAATGACCTTGGGCATGAACAACTATTATGTCAAGTCTTTCCATTAGAAAATTATGCCGAAAAAAGTAAAGATTGACTTCCCCCCCCACCAACCCCCCCCCCCCCCAACTCTTATGGAATAAATCATGGTGATTGATAATGTAAATTTTAATGGTGTAATGCTTACACAAATATTGTGAAGTGAAATGTTTAACATCCGACTCCCATGAACTACATGATAAACTAAGTGCACTTTCGTCGCAACTCGGCTAGAAAAGGGATTTTTTTTCGGTAAAACACATATCTGACAATATTATTTTGATTAGAAAGAAAGCTTTGCAACTTCCATACCATAACTTACTATAATTTTGGCGTGAAATTACACTTCAATTTTACAAGTATAATTACTATTCTTACTGTTAAACAGCGAATCGATACTACCGATATGTTGACTGCGAGCGAGCTACCATACCCCCCCCCCTCCCCCTCATGGTGATTTCTATAACGTCAGCAGAATATCACGTATCACCGTAGTTCTAGAAAAGAATGGAGACGCCCTAATTATGAACAAATGTTCTATCATACGCGGATTACCAGCTGACCATTTATTGATATACTCAACAACAACAACAACAACAACAAATAAATAAATAAATAAAAATCCTTAAATGAAAAATGTTGGGAGTAAGTGCATACTCACACTAAACAATGCTATAATTTAACAACATATCGACCGCCATCAGCAGTTGCCCACATTCCTATAGATACCACACCATTAATATTCAGGTCAAAAGTTGCTTCCAGCACTTTTCAAGCGCATAAATATATATAAAATAAATATCCATTAATTTGTATGGCTGGTTATAGCAGATACCCCTGAACTTCGCACTGTTTATGTACGATGAGATTATATATGCAAATGGGTCCAATTCAAAACGCATCAAACATTCAGATTGAGGGCGAATTCAAGGTCACATCATAATATGAATATCTAAAACAAAAAAATTGGAGAGTTACTTGATATAAAAAAGAAATAATATATTATAAATTTGACAAGAAAAGTGTACACACATGATCGCAGTATTAAATATGGCATTTTCCCCGCGATATAACTGTACGAAATTTCCTAACGTACTTTTTCATTGTGACGTCATTTGTTTAAAAGTGCACAGAGGTACATTAGTCAGACGCATGTCTGACCCACTTTCCGCTACTTAGAGGACAGTAGGTCAGGCATGCGCCATAGTAGAAGTATAATTTATATACAGCACTGCGATTTGTCTGCTGTGTATTTCAGCAATATACATTATTTCCCACTATTCATTTCTCCCAGGCTATGTTCGTAATTTGAATCAGGTAAAAGCAATCATTAAAGTTTCTGTACTATTTTTTTACTGACCACTGGTTTTGAAAGCACCGGTCCCAACCACGCAATTAATTTGACCGACATCCTTATTGTTAATTTTATGTTTCAGAATGCACATCAAATTGATTTAATTTGTTGTACAACTAAAAATTTGTGTTTGATCGATCATGTTGATGTAGAGTTTTAAATTAAATAAATCAAACAGCGCCCAAGAAAAGCAATTTCACAATTTAAACAATAAATTCTATTTTTCAAAAAGTATCAGAGTTTCAGGGAAAATATGCGGTCGTTCATACCCTCATGAATTTTAAAATTAAAGTTTATTTCTTATATTTACTTTCAACTTTCATTCTGTTGTCGGAATTCCCAGTCGTTAAAATTTATCTGTATTTATAACGCGCATTGTCTGTAACTGCACCACATTTAAAAGAAAATGACCGTCACTGCAATTTGTAGAGATATCAAAGATTGGAACACTGGGAATGTAAATTTTGGATTCTATCAATTGCTGATGGCTGCACATGACATCAAATGACACTTAGTGAGAAGCGACAACCAGATCTTATCACTGGTGTGTCCAGGAGTCCGTATTTGCCCAACCCATCATTTCATTTATAGGAATTAAGAAATTGATGATTGTTCGAACCTTCACCTTTTCATTCGTCAATAGATCGAACAGCTGTATACTGAATTCATTGTGTGATTGCCTTGCCACGTACAGAAAGATACAGAAGTACATTATGTTTCAATTTCCGAAGCATTTTCTAGGTGACACTGCAGATTGAACAGAAATCAAATGTACGTTCATGTATACTTACAAATGTACCTCTCTGCAATAGAAAGTAACCTGTGTATACCTCTCTGCAATAGAAAGTAACCTGTGTATACCTCTCTGCAATAGAAAGTAACCTGTGTATACCTCTCTGCAATAGAAAGTAACCTGTGTATACCTCTCTGCAATAGAAAGTAACCTGTGTATACCTCTCTGCAATAGAAAGTAACCTGTGTATACCTCTCTGCAATAGAAAGTAACCCGTGTATACCTCTCTGAAATAGAAAGTAACCCGTGTATACCTCTCTGAAATAGAAAGTAACCTGTGTATACCTCTCTGAAATAGAAAGTAACCTGTGTATACCTCTCTGCAATAGAACGTAACCTGTGTATACCTCTCTGCAATAGAAAGTAACCTGTGTATACCTCTCTGAAATAGAAAGTAACATGTGTACCTCTGAAAAGAAAGTAACATGTGTACCTCTGAAATAGAGAGTAACCTGTGTGCCTCTGAAATAGAAAGTAACATGTGTACTTCTGAAATAGAGAGTAACCTGTGTGCCTCTGAAAAGAAAGTAACATGTGTGCCTCTGAAATAGAAAGTAAACTGCACAGAGGGAGAAATCACCAGCAGTTTCGTGTCCTCGTGTTCCCTATGGATATTAGTAACCTACTGGACATCACTTTCCCAGGAGAAAGAACAATAAAATAGCGCGAGTATGTTATGGATATGCGTGTTGGTAAAATGTCAATAACATTTACGATTGTGGTTAATGTAATTTAGATTTTCAAAATGTGCAGAACATGAGGTAGCGTGTAAATTCTTTGAAGCAAAAATTATATGACCAGTTCCAGCAGCAATGGTTGTCATAATGTAACAATTGCAGCAAAAGTGAAATTTATAACTTGTTTACAAATTTCGAATTTAAGTATCAAACTGAATATTTTCTTAAATTTTGATATTTATAGAATACATTAAAAATGCAAGACTCAGAACGACTAATCATCGCTTACCAATAGAAACTGGGAGATGAACTGGTATTCCCGAGCAGAAAGAAAGTGTAACTTATGCAATTCTGAAATAGGAGACGAATTCCATTATGTTTTATCATATGAATATTTACAAGAACTTCCGAAAAATGTACCTACCCAAACAATTTCACCACAGGCCAAATATGAAATGTTACGATTTATTTTCTTCTATGAATTTCAATTTGCTATTAAGTTTATCTAGGTTTATGGAAATTATAAATGAGTTGATCAACCCTCCCAGCTGATTCGCCAGTTATACACTGAAAGATTCACTATTATTCTGATATCATATTTAAAGTTTATGATTGGTCAATTATTGTCACGTGATTCTATTATAAAACACTTATGAAATAAGTATTTTCTAAAATAGATTGAAATCTTAATTGATACAGGTTATCTCTGCTGTATAATAACACAACAAATAGGGAATTTTTAGGTATTCGTTACTTTGGAATTACTGACAGGTGCGCGACAAATGGCAAATACCAAACTGTCATTAACAAACAATGTAATCACTGCAAGGGATGACAACACAGAACCGTGATACAGGTTATCTCTGCTGTATAATAACACAACAAATAGGGAATTTTTAGGTTTTTGTTACTTTAAGGAATTACTGACAGGTGCGCGACGAATGGCAAATACCAAACTGTCATTAACAAACTTCCGAACCGAACCGTCGCGCACCTGAACTGTCGGAAATTCAAAGCTTCGCATGTAAAACTTGTGGAAAAATTACATTGTCAGTAGAAAGTGGGGACTAAGTTCCGTTGTTGTTACCTGCCTGTAATAATTCTAAGAATCGCATGTATTACATTTATAACTAATTTGTCATATGTACCGGAACATGTTCTACGTCATGTTGTATTTAGATATGTCATTGGTTACTATTTTTATTATCAAATCCTTAACATATGGGGACCTTTTCCTGAATCAGCACTCTAACCATTCCACCCACCGCTCACTTATTTTCCTGAATCAGCACTCTAACCATTCCACCCACCGCTCACTTAGCATTTAAACATGTAGTGGCATGTGCACAAAATTAAAAAAAAAAAAGAAGAACTATATTCGAATCATGCGCGGATCTAGAATGGGAGTCCTGAACAGTCCCACCCCCTCCCAACCCCTGAATTGAAGTTAATTTATACTAATTTATACGCTACGTAATGTGGACAGATATTATCATGAAATAGTATGCACAAAACTGGAACGATTGCCCGATATCCTTCTTCCATTTTCAATTTACTCAGTTACCAGTGATTGATGTAGAAATCATTTTCATTGTTTTACTATCCAAAGATTCAAAGTATTGATTATAGTTTTACACCTTTCACTATTTTGACAATTTACTGCTGGAAAAATAAACCTTTGACTGACGGTCTTATCCGAGTGTGTCCTGATGCACGGTCATTATGTCGTT
Organism: Ostrea denselamellosa; assembly: GCA_024699665.1. Taxonomy (NCBI): domain Eukaryota; kingdom Metazoa; phylum Mollusca; class Bivalvia; order Ostreida; family Ostreidae; genus Ostrea; species Ostrea denselamellosa. The sequence continues at coordinate 3,757,786 of JAMZEH010000012.1, forward strand.
CACTTTGGTACCGTTTAGACTGTTACCACTTCATTCATCATTAGAAATTGATCGAAAAGAAATTATAGAATCATTTATTAGGAAGGGTAATCTTTTTTCTTTTCCTTTTATATATATATATATATATATATATATATATATATATATATGCTATAATTTATCCATGCACTTAAGGACCCCCGCAACTTTTTAGGATTTTTTAACTTTGCGATTTTGGTGGGGTTTTGCTTTAAGAAAGTTGATTTTGTAGATCAGCGTATGCTGTAACTAATAGTGATGCTATTTATTTTGGCTAAACATAAACCTAAATCTGTGGTACTCCACCTACAGCTGGTGACGTCTCAATATGAGTAAGCGCAAAATTCTCGAAAAGATGTCAAACAAACAGTTTAAAAAAAATATGCAGTGAATTGGTTAAGGGTTAAAATAAAAGATTTTAATGCCTGTTTTGATACGTTAATAGTTCCTAAACCGTAATAAATAAAATTCATGCATACTCACCATGTATACCAAGTATGATCCTGTATTTTGTAGTATGCTGAATGTCTCCTGATTTTTTTTTTTAATAATGATTGTTTAATCCTTAAAATGTATACAAAACAAACACAAGATTATTATGATTCGCCGATGACAATCCCAAATGTTATAGAGACTGGACTGTCAATGCAACTGAAGACTTGCAAGAAAAACGATGTAACGCCCTCTGAATGGAAGACAAAGTAGCAGGAAATGTTTGTTTGTCAATTCATCAACTTGCTACTTCTAAGGACAAGGCTGTAAAATAAAACAAGCTTTGTTCCCGTATGTTAACAGTAGATAAGGCTTCATACTTCCCAAAGAAAATGATGGAACAGCTTTGCGCACTTATTTAAGTATTTAACATTTAGATATATTCCAAGTCTGGCAAAGAAAGGCTTCCTGCTTGCTGGATTCCGTGATAAACAATGTTGGTCTGAAATAATTCAAGTATGCGCACATCAACAGGTAACGAAACCATTCCACTTTTACCTGAGAGCTGTACCGATAAATCTGGGGTTTTTCTATAGATCCGTACTTACCTATTTTCCAATCGCTATGGAGGTACCGTGTATTTAACTTTCCTGTTAATTCCCGTATGTACCGTCTTATTGATCACGCTATAACTGTCTGCGACATTTCATGCCACTCACTAAAATCAAATTCTGTCGTCAATAGTTTGGTAGGTCGTGTGTAAGAACTGGATACGGTTTCTCTTTAATGCATGTATTATTAGTACAAGAAAGTCCGTAACATTTAAATACCTTATTTCCCCAACTACATACGTATCGGAGAACCTCGTACATGTTTGGGAGCGTAAGAAGTTTTAAGTCTCAAAAAGTCGAATCCTCACTTCCCATATGCACCACCTCGATTGCGACAATGATGTGAAATAACAAGTGTTATTCCAAAGGGGAGAGACTGTTCAAAACCGATTTACTTTAGAAGTAGACGTTTTTCAGTGAACGTGGCGACATGAACACCATGTGTTCTGTAGATATCTTCTATGACATATCGTTAGGGTTATCATGTTAAATATCTACTGAGCAAATGTTGTTATAACACTGAGTTCACTGCAAAGCATTTTTAGCTCAAGTGAACTATAAATTAAATTGAGCTTTTCTGATCATCTGTTGTCCGTCTGTTTGGAAAATTTACACATTTTCGACTTCTACCCCGGTACGACAGGATCACATTCAACCAAACTTGCCATAAAGCGTCATTGGGTAAAGGGGATTTAAGAGTTTTTCAAATGATGGGTCTTATCCTTTTCAAGGGGGGGGGGGGGGGACAATAAGATAATCAAGAAATAGCGAAAATATGATGACATCATTTAAAAGCCTTCACTGGACCAGAAAAGACAAAACTTGTGTGGAAGTTTCCTGAGCGAGTGGAGATTAAAACAATTTCAAATCATGTCTCCCTGGGGGATGAGGATCAAATACGGTATATAAAAAAAATATTTTAAGATCTTTTCAAGAACAACAAGGCCTTGATTAGTCCCATTATAAAGCAAGAAGTTTGAAGTTTGTTCAATTTGTGGCCCACTAAGGTAGGATGAGGCCACAATTTACACGGGAATAAAGTATTTCAAAATGCTCTTCTTATGACCATGATTCGTCTATAGGCAAGCACCCTCATGTAGTGCAGATTCAAAGTTGTTGAAATCAATGACCCCGGGGGTAGGGCGGGGTCACAATAAGGGATCAAAGTTTTACATATATATAGGAAAATCCATTAAAATCTTCTTTGCAAGAACAGGGCCATGATTAGCCATACTGATATGTAAGCATCCTAAGATAATGTAGATTGAAGTTTGTTCAAATCATGGACACAAAATGGGGGGGGGGGGGGGCACAATAGGGGAACGGAGTTTTGCATGGGCATTTATAGGGGACAATCTTCAAAAATCTTCATTAGACCAGCAGTGCCATGATAAGTCATATTGATAATCAGTCACGTTCAGTGCAGATTTCAGTTTATTTAAATCATTGTTCGGGGGAAGTGAGGGTAGTGGGAATCAAATTTATACATGGAAAAATATGTTAGGGAATTTCATATTTGAAATATTCTTCTCCGGACCAGCAGCGCTATGTTTTGTCATTTGTTATTATATAAGCAGCCCTGGGTACTGCAGAGCCACTTCCTTCCAAATCAATAGATAGAATGAGACTTCAACGGGGGATCAAACGATTATGTAATCCTTGAAAATTTTCTCATCAAGAACTACTGATTAGATATATTAGTATGCGACATTCCAATGTAATGCAGAATCATATTTATCTAGGGTTGGCTCGAAGTTTGAGAATATATGGGAAATTAAAAAAAAATTAAATTCTGGTCATGGGGTCGGGATATAATGAGACTAAAATCAGGGATCAAATTTTACATAATATATGAATATAGGGGAAAGCCCTAATTTTCAAATATCTTCACCAGAACAGGAAGGTGTTCTAGATCACCATGTTCCTTTGATCCAGGTTCCATGTGCAACTGGGTTGTGTACAAAATTAATTATGGGATTACAGAGAGAAAGGATCTTTTAAAAGCCTTTCTTTGAAGGACAGGAGCAGGTGCGCGTGGTGGTCCATGAGCCTTTTATTTAATGTTTGTTTGCATAATACCCCCACCCACCACCACCACCACCACACATATATACACCCCGTGATCCGATTAATACAAAAGACCAAAACGTAACTGATGATTTTTCCTTCACCCATTCGTAGCATGCCTCCACTTATGGTGGGATTTTGCGTGGATATAAGCGGCTGCATTGTCCTTACTATAGCGGTAGATCAAAGCAGACGACCAAAGAGCACACCAAATATGGACTCTTTACTATAGATACTTGTAAATTTGTTAATTTGGGCTATTTGATATGTAAACAAAAAAAACAAAGCCTCACATTTATCGATGTTATTTATGTTTACATTATCTTACATGTCGGAGAGCTGCACTAACTGGAGATCGGAACAGCTTGAGAGCTTTCTATTTGTATATGGTTTTGTTTAGATATATAACGTCCGAGGGACTAGGAAGGCTTTTTTTTCTGAGTTATCAAGTATTTTTTTCTATCAAATTATTATTCTTTATCTAGTGAATTTTACATATAAAGGTACTCTTTCACCGGCAATGGTGACGTCTCCATATGAGTGAAAGATTCTCGAGTTAAACAATATGTAATCAATCAATCAATCATCTTTTGCAAAAATATTGACAGTATTTTTGTTGACATGTTTACAAGAATTTAAATCAAAGCATTTAAATCCAACTCAATATCTTATGAAAGTGATAATAAGAAAAAGATTTGGTTCATCATATTTTGTATTAAACCTTTCAAAATGTAACTGGAAATCATCATACTTGATAAAAACAAATACTGAGTTACGAAAATTCAATCAAATGCAACTCAGCACGAGTTCCTTATATGTGTGTCAGATATTAGATGGTAGTTCCTTGTGTGTGTGTCAGATATTAGATTGATTGATTGATTGATTAATTATTGCTTTCCGCCACACTCAACAATTTTTTCAGTTATCTGGTGGCGTCCAGGTTTTGTTGGTGGGGGAGAGAACCTAGATACAATGTACCTGGGAAGAGACCACCGACCTTCCGCAAGTGAACTGGCAAACTTGCTCACATAACGCCGCGGCCGAGATTCGAACACGCGCCGACAGAGGTGAGAGGCTTTGTGATTTTGAGCCCGATGCTCTAACCACTCGGCCACGGAGGCCCCTGGATATTAGATGGTAGGTCCTTATATGTGTGTCAGATATTAGATGGCAGTTCCTTGTGTGTGTGTCAGATATTAGATGGTAGGTACTTATATGTGTGTCAGATATTAGATGGCAGTTCCTTGTGTGTGTGTCAGATATTAGATGGTAGGTACTTATATGTGTGTCAGATATTAGATGGCAGTTCCTTGTGTGTGTGTCAGATATTAGATGGTAGGTACTTATATGTGTGTCAGATATTAGATGGTAGGTACTTATATGTGTGTCAGATATTAGATGGTAGGTACTTATATGTGTGTCAGATATTAGATGGTAGGTACTTATATGTGTGTCAGATATTAGATGGTAGGTACTTATATGTGTGTCAGATATTAGATGGTAGGTACTTATATGTCTGTCAGATATTAGATGGTAGGTACTTATATGTCTGTCAGATATTAGATGGCAGTTCCTTGTGTGTGTGTCAGATATTAGTTGGTAGGTACTTATATGTGTGTCAGATATTAGATGGTAGGTACTTATATGTGTGTCAGATATTAGATGGCAGTTCCTTATATGTGTGTCAGATATTTGATGGCAGTTCCTTGTGTGTGTGTGTCAGATATTAGATGGTAGGTACTTATATGTGTGTCAGATATTTGATGGCAGTTCCTTGTGTGTGTGTGTCAGATATTAGATGGTAGGTACTTATATGTGTGTCAGATATTTGATGGCAGTTCCTTGTGTGTGTGTCAGATATTAGATGGTAGGTACTTATATGTGTGTCAGATATTAGATGGTAGGTACTTATATGTGTGTCAGATATTAGATGGTAGGTACTTATATGTGTGTCAGATATTAGATGGTAGGTACTTATATGTGTGTCAGATATTAGATGGTAGGTACTTATATGTGTGTCAGATATTAGATGGTAGGTACTTATATGTGTGTCAGATATTAGATGGTAGGTACTTATATGTGTGTCAGATATTAGATGGTAGGTACTTATATGTGTGTCAGATATTAGATGGTAGGTACTTATATGTGTGTCAGATATTAGATGGTAGGTACTTATATGTCTGTCAGATATTAGATGGCAGTTCCTTGTGTGTGTGTCAGATATTAGATGGTAGGTACTTATATGTGTGTCAGATATTAGATGGTAGGTACTTATATGTGTGTCAGATATTAGATGGTAGGTACTTATATGTGTGTCAGATATTTGATGGCAGTTCCTTGTGTGTGTGTCAGATATTAGATGGTAGGTACTTATATGTGTGTCAGATATTAGATGGTAGGTACTTATATGTGTGTCAGATATTAGATGGTAGGTACTTATATGTGTGTCAGATATTAGATGGTAGGTACTTATATGTGTGTCAGATATTAGATGGTAGGTACTTATATGTGTGTCAGATATTAGATGGTAGGTACTTATATGTGTGTCAGATATTAGATGGTAGGTACTTATATGTGTGTCAGATATTAGATGGTAGGTACTTATATGTGTGTCAGATATTAGATGGTAGGTACTTATATGTGTGTCAGATATTTGATGGCAGTTAGAAAGAGTAAGCACCATAGCTTTATTAGACAGTGAGATACTTATGAGTTTTCAAACATCATCCCGTCATTACATTTGTACACTGCGATACGATTTATCATCCATATTATCGTTGTTATTGTTGTAGATCAGATGATTGTGACTGTGCATTAATATTGCGGATGAAATTAAAGCTGTGCAATGTATGTGCAGTGAACACGACACTGACGTCATCAATACAATTTTGAAAATATTCCAATAGACTTCATGAAAACGTAAAGATAACGAACAGTGATCAATCTGACTCATAACTGCCAGAAAGAATACAAAATTTGGGCACACATAGACACCTTTAAACCATCAGACGTGGGATCAAGTGTCTAGGAGGAGTATGTATCGGACCGGTCACATCACCAATACGTTTTTAAAAATATTTCAATAAATGCGTTTTGATAAAGCATTTACTTGCAAAACATTTAGATATGAAATACTCCACATTAAACCATAACTTTCTGTAGAATTGCTGTTTTTTCATATTTTATTGCTTTTAACTGTTTTCTGATAACAGTTGGGTCTATACTATAATATTAATGAGTACTGAATCTTCTTCTGTGTTGCTATTTATTAAGAACCTGGTTCAACATTTCAATCTGATTACGAACTGTGTGTTCAATATCAATGCATTTATTTATTTATCAACATTACGTTAAACAGTACTGTTTTGAAATTTTCGAGAATTGATTTTTTTCTTCAGAGATGTTTGCTTTGCTATCTTCTGATTCCAACTAGTCTATTTCCTAACGTAGTGATTGTTTTCTGCTCTCTCTCTCTCTCTCTCTCTCTCTCTCTCTCTCTCTCTCTCTCTCTCTCTCTCTCTCTCTCTCTCTCTCTCTCTCTCTCTCTCTCGTATCAAAAGCGCCTCCTTATCCCAATGAGAAGTTCAAGAAACACGTCATCGTCAATATTTTTATTATTACAAGAGTCACCTTCAGTAATGAGTTGACTTGTATCAATACCGATGTCCGACTTTTAAAAGTACTTTGTTCAGATACATTATCATTCAGTAGACAATTATTGAATTTCGAAATGTCACATTCTTTCTTTAAAAGTGTTTCTTATGAACGCCTAAAGGTTTTTTTGGCTCATTCGAAATACGAGATTCTGAATTAACTAATCAGAAACGTAGACAACAAATAGAGACATCACAAAGAGCTTATCTATTTCATGAAATGTGAAAGATCACCATCTTATTTCAAGATCAGAGGTCTGAGATAACGTAAACTTGGAATATGACTGAAACCAAGTCTAGTGCAGTGTTGCTTACTTCGATATAAAACTACTTATCGTTGTGCACACTGTACAGAGACAAGAAATGCAGTGCACTTGCTGTGTGTTGTTGAAAGTCAACCATATTTCTATTCTATTGTTTGCTTAATCAGAAAACATGGTTGTACTCTGTCCATTTTACAAAAATCAAAGTAACAGAAATAGAAATAGTTACCCGTTGTAGACATCGTTGAAGAACGTCCTCTCATTCTCAAGATAGTGTTGGAAAATAAAACCTAGAGGACAGGATTTTATATCCAATAAAACCTCGAGATTGAGGTAGGGGGTATTCACTAATAAATTCCGTCTGCGTAGTCATTATTTCTCAATCTAACAATGGCGAATCGTGGAAGAACATCTGGTGGTATCGACTATGACTAGGCACATTTTTCAGTATTTCCCATAATTGGTTGGTTGTATATCATTTACCTTTAAGTTTTCAATCATATGGTGACGTCACTATTGCTGGTAAAGGACTGCAAAATTTAGGTTTATGTTCGACGTTTAATTACGACCTTTGAACAGGAAGGGATCTTTATCGTGCCACACCTGCTGTGACTCGGGGCCTCGTTTATTCCGGACTCATCCGAAGGATCCCCCCCCCCCCCCCCATTTAGTGGCCTTGTACGACAAGCAAAGGGTACTAAGGACCTATTCTAACCCTGACCCCTCAGGACATTCCGTAACTGCGTTGTCGAAACATTATCATGGAATCAACTGTGGACAAATTTTCCCTCTTGAAAATGATACAAAAATTGGTCATATTCATCGCCTTGTTATGAACGCAATAAAATACTACATGTTGATATTATTGCATGTCGGTCATTCCAACTTGATGAGGTTTAGGGCAAGAACTGGCCAAACCACGCCTTCTTCCTTTGATTTACAAATGTCTATTTTGAGACAAAAGCTATTCTCTCTTCGGCAATGAAAATCAACAATTTTTTTGAAAAATCGATAGCGAAATGTTGGCATGGGTGTTTTATTGCATATAAATTTTCAGAAATACAAGTTGAAAATGAAAAATCAAATAAATACATAAATTCGTGTACGTGTGTGGATGGATGCGTTATCATGTCAAATAACCATTTTATTATCTGCCCTGGACCTTTGAAGATGGATTCATCCTTGATACTTTCATAGCTAAATACATGCAGATTTTGCTTACATCAAACGTTAAATGTCTTGAGAATCAATATAATGTAAAAATAGCAATTATTGAGATACTGTGTTTATGTATTAAATTCGTGTTTGTTGTATATATTTTCAATTCTCCTAACTAATCGGTTTCATCTTGAACCAATCAAACCCCTCATTTAAGTCAAATGACAATGGATTGGTAGTGTCCCTTTGAATTTTGCACCGAGAAAGAAAACAGATCTGGAAAGCAATGATAATTCGTTATTTATTGACAATTTTTAAACCACCATCCTTCCCCATGTCGCACCATCCATGTAAATTATTTGCTTTTAATTCTTCCGAATTTTTGACCATATTTCGTAATTTTGGTGTGCCATCGTTTTTGCAGCATCTGTGTACACAAATTGTTTTATAGCATTAGACTGAGTTGTTTTTGAGTTTATACTCGGGGATCAGATATACTCATTATTTCATGATTTTTGTTGCATGTGACCATACTTTTTATGTTCGGCCGTATTTTTGATATGCCATATTTTGCTGCCTCTGTGTACACAATTTTTTTTATAGTATTAGAGTGAGTTGTTTTGGGATTTATACTCGGGGATCAGACAGAATCATTTCAAGATTTTTCTTACATGTGCTCACCTCTTCCTCGTTCATTTTGTTAACAGCTGATTGTTTGTATTTGGGCATTTATAGCGTTCTTACTGTATTCTTGTACTTATTTCTTACACATCGAAAAGATTCACAGTTACACACAAGTATGTCCATAACATTTTGAACTATGGTTAAAACTCCATCAAAATCGGTACATTTGTAATTCTAGGTAGATGCTCTCTACAATTATAAAGAAATAACTATGTTGCCAGGTGAATAAAGTTCAAGTATGGCTTCCATGTATCGAAGTAAATTGAAAAAAAAATCTTTCGAAAAATTCAGTTATTTATGAAATAAACCCTATAATTTGTGGCTTATTATTGATATATTAATGAATAGTTTTTAAAAACTCAATTAGGTGTTGATTGATTGTTTGTTGTTTTCCGCAACACTGAACATTTTTCCGTTATCTAGTAACGTCCAGTTTTATTGGTGGAGGAGAGAACCCAGATATAATGTACCCGGGAAGAGACCACCGACCTTCCGATAGTAAACTGGCAAACTTTCTCATATATCGGCGCGAACGAGAATCAAACCCGTGCCGACTGGAGGTGAGATGCCTGGTGATTTTGAGCGCAATGCTCTTACCACTCGGCCACGAAAGCCCCAAATTAGGTGTTGAATAGAACGTTTTTTCTTCTTATTATGTTGTCAAAGCATGGACGGTTGGCTATGTTGTGGAGCTCTTTAAAAATCTGATAGCGCAGTCGTCCGTGTTAAGGCACAATAACAAAACAAAATGTACCAGTATGGACTGAGCAAAAAAGATATCGCTTCCTTGATGAAAATAGGTCGTTTTCTTCAAATCTTTCCGATATTGACATAACATTTTAGGATGCAGATCGTCTATGACGTCATAATGAATAATATAACGTTAACGCCATATTTACGAAAGTTCGTAGGCGTAAACGTACGATTTACGTCTGACTTAAGATTAGAGTTACGTAATCATAAAATGGTATTCACAAAACCGTTCGTAGCCGCAAACGTAACCAAAGAATTCTTAAATGTACGAATGAACGTACGCGTGCGCAGTGTTTATTTTCACTTTGAAGCGAAAGAAAGGTGAATTTGTGAATTTGCTCATATTTACTTTTGTATTTTTTGCGCTACCGCTGCATTATCACTTAAAATGACGAGCAGAAACACAGAGAATTGTGAGAATTGTCACACAATAGCAGGTGATCTATAACAAAACAACAATCTCGTTAAATACTATTAATTTGTGAATCACTAGACAGCCTATATTCATTTAGAGGGTTTGTACTGTCGTTTTGGATAAAAATTTTGGGTAAAAAATGACAAGTTGCTATTTTATTTGTTTATTCGCAAGGTTACGATTAGCTTACGTGTACTGGTATAGCACACGTAAGGTTACGCTTATTTCTGACGTAAATCTACGTCTACGAACGATCGTAAATATGGCCACAGGATCCCGTTTCATCAATAAGTGTAAATTTTGAACTAAGTCGTATGCCGACTAAGTAAATTTAGTTACGTATAATCTTGATTTAACGTACTTTTTTTTTTAAAGTATACCAATATGAAATACAAGTGTTGACATAAAGGTGAAATATGATTTTTCAGTAGTCTGTCATAATCCCACTTTGAGGTATACCCTCTACCCACATGTTTCACGACCACAAAATCTGTCCCCAGCCACCTTACATGAAGGGCATATATACATAAACCATTCAGATATACAGAACCATACAGATATACATAAACCATTCAGATATACAGAACCATACAGATATACAGAAACCATTCAGATATACAGAAACCATTCAGATATACAGAAACCATTCAGATATACAGAACCATTCAGATATACAGAAACCATTCAGATATACCGAAACCATACAGATATACAGAACCATACAGATATACAGAACCATACAGATATACAGAACCATACAGATATACAGAAACCATTCAGATATACAGAACCATTCAGATATACAGAAACCATTCAGATATACAGAACCCATTCAGATATACAGAAACCATTCAGATATACAGAACCATACAGATATACAGAACCCATTCAGATATACAGAAACCATTCAGATATACAGAACCATACAGATATACAGAAACCATTCAGATATACAGAAACCATTCAGATATACAGAACCCATTCAGATATACAGAAACCATTCAGATATACAGAACCATACAGATATACAGAACCCATTCAGATATACAGAAACCATTCAGATATACAGAACCATACAGATATACAGAAACCATTCAGATATACAGAAACCACTCAGATATACATAAACCATTCAGATATACAGAAACCATTCAGATATACCGAAACCATTCAGATATACAGAACCATTCAGATATACAGAAACCATTCAGATATACCGAAACCATTCAGATATACAGAACCATTCAGATATACAGAAACCATTCAGATATACCGAAACCATTCAGATATACAGAACCATTCAGATATATAGAACCATTCAAAAGTATTTCATGAGAAACTCGTATATCACAAATTCCCATGTATTTGAAGCTAGAGGCCAATAAGACTATCAAAAATCTTTGCATATGATAAATGGCAAGCATAGCATAATTAAGGTCTCTCGATTGTCGCACTACGTTAACGTTTGATGAAAAGGGGTCCTGCTCTTGGAATTAACGAATTAATTTGATAACGAATCAAAATTATTCGTCCCCAATACTTCACTATAAGTGTGTTTTACTGTCATTGTTCGTCCCCAGCACTCCATTATAAGTGTGTTTTACTGTCATTGTTTGTCCCCAGCACTTCAATATAAGTGTGTTTTACTGTCATTGTTTGTCCTCAGCACTTCCCTATAAGCATGTTGACTGTAATTGCTTGTCTCCAGCACTTCACTGTTAATTACGCTTACACCTATATCAAAGGGACTGATAATTGAAACTATATATTTTAAGTTAGCTTTCAACATATACATGTATTTAAATGTATGTGTTGATTAAAAATGTCAGAGAGAGAGAGAGAGAGAGAGAGAGAGAGAGAGAGAGAGAGAGAGACGTTTTCAGTGATTTGTTAATTTTGAATTGGTACATTTGATATTCTTACCTATATCCCTTTCAAAAATAATATTCTTCAAATTCACGCTTCAGTTTTAAACACACATTTAGTATTCAAAACAATGCAAAGTTACATATAAAATGTTAAATGGGATATTTTAAACAAATATCAAATTTAATATCACAAAGATAAATAAGAAGACTAACATTGTTCATTTAAACACTCTTTAAATTTTCACATCACATATACATCACACCTCACCTTTTTTTCTCATACTTTTATTTAAAAAAATGTCCGATACATGTAAAACATACTCATCACTTAAAATCACAATCATAAAGATAAGTTTTAATTGTAATTCATATACGGTAAAAGACAGTTAAGATTTTGATATGCAAGTCTAAAAAGATGTGTTTTGAGAGATTTCTTAAAAGCACAGATAGATTATTCATGTCTCAAATGACTGGGCAAGTTGTTCCAAAGTGTAGCAGCTGATTTGTCAAAACGTCTCTCGCCGTATGTCTTGGTGCGAATGCGAGGTTGCACTAGTAACGCACAGTTCTCTGATCGCAGCGAACGTGTTGGTCGGTAGGCATGAATCATGTCTTTGGGAGTACCCATTTGGATATACTGAAGTCGTTCTATCTATTAAAAATACTGATTTTCACTGTCCTTGGTATATACGATACATTAATAGTTACATGATCAACAATATACAATAAAAGAAGATAAAGGAAGTAATTTTAATTTTAATCTAGATCTGATTTAAATATATACAATATATAGCCTGGGGCATGTGTTTGGACCATACAGAAAGCATGGCACGCTCAGCAAACGTTGTCGCGCATAGATTGCACCGATAAAAAAGTTCCTGTTCTGCATATATCTAAGCTAAATTCTAATATTCAACATCAGTATGAAACAAAATGTGTTCTTAAAACTTAAATACCCCTGTTAGTTTCTATAATGGTGAAAATGTTTACATAATATGTGGCACATTAGCGTGAAATATGACTAATTCAGACCCTTCCTAGTGTCAAAGTCCTGATGTTGAGAAATTCACAATTTCGGTACATCCTTTCCTGTATTTCCTAGATATGGATTTAGTTTGTATACCCTATCGGCAAACTTAATTCAGGCTTTCATATGATAAAAAAAGGAATCGCTGTGGTAATTTTGGCCTCGACCTCAGTCCAAGGGATCGTGAAATTTGCTATCTTGGAAGATGTCTTCCTGTTCTACATTATTATGCGTTTAGTTTTTCTTCCAGATATGCAGATGTAGAGAAAAAGATTTTTTTTTTTTAATTTGTCATTCAATTTTTGCCTGCTTTTGTTCCGCCCTTAAGGCCCCAGCGGTGCAGGAATCCTGAAATTGACAATTTTTGTCACCATTATTCCAAAGATACTTTATACCAAATTTGAAAAGAATTATTGAAGAAGTTATAGATATTCAGTTGTTTATGCATTCATTCACCGACCATTTGGGCCCCACCCTGATAACCAAAATTCCTTGCCCTCGGATCATAAAATTGTGGTAAAGAACAGTCCAGATAATCTGCTCATTCTATAATTAAATATCTATTTAGTCTGAAGTCCACATCAAAAACATTGAAGATATTATTTAAATGTTTTATACATAAACACTATATAACAAGTTTTACACATAAACACTATATAAAAAGTTTTACACATAAACACTATATAACAAGTTTTACACATAAAACACTATCGGCATCCCCGCTCTACCTCACTATATATTTAGTTTTTCTTACAGATGTGCGGTTGTAGAGACGAAATGTTTTGAAAATTGGTCAATTTGTGGCAGTTTGTGTCCTGTCCCTTAAGCCTCAGGGGTGCAGCAGTCCTGAAATTTACAACTTTTTTCGTCTTGTCCCAAAGATGCGTCATACTAAATTTGAAAAGAATTGGACTGGTAGTTATCTAGAAAATAGTTGAAAGTGTTTAGTTGTGAACGTACGACGGATGACGACGGACGGTGACAAACCTTAGTTTAATTAATTGACCTAAAAAAAATGGCGAATATGAAGGATCTTTACTTATTAGTCTTGAGTAGTAATAAACATTTTGGGGAGAATTTCACAATCTCCTTTAAGGTCATTTATTTACCGGTATTAGATAACAGATGCCGTCGTTTGAATATTGTTTCACTATCCGAAACTTCTGAAGGCCATGCAATGAATCAGAATCTTGCCCCAACGGAACATTTTCCATTTATAAAACAAGCAACAGGACATTAAAGATATATATTTTTTAAAACCTCTTGGACAGGATTCTATTTTCCTGTTTTGATCTTAAATATCAGACAGCTTCCTTGGCTGTTTTCCACATTAAAACATCCGTTCCCATCATTTTGTGCTTTCAACATCTGGGGGCCATATTTTCAAATAGTTTTAATAGTGTGTTCTGAATGTTATTTCCCCGTTAACCTTTCGATCCACTTAAAAAGTGTATTGACCTGATATTATAAATGGTCTCAGTCATCATTCATCTGCAGTGTTAATCACTGGCAGTCCTTTCTTAACAGTTTCAGGATATCTTTCCAAATGCTTAAGAGTAAAATTCAAATCCTCTTCCTTTTCAATTCCTGCGATATTGATTGGCAGTGTGTGTAAGAACCACACAGAGTGTGATTTATCAATGAAAAGGCTACGTAGAAAAAGTATGATTATATACCCATCAATACTCTGTGTTTTGTAAATTTACTGTGATCACACTTTCCGAGTCATGACTCTCTCTGAATTCGATTACGTCACATGCATCAACGCATGTGCAAAATATCCGCCGCGTCGCAAACAAAACTGCGTACACAAAAAATATTTTCACTGTGGGCTTTTCTTTTTTTTTTTTTAATAATTTGGAATACATTTATTATCTTATAAACGTGAATTTAAAAGTACAAAAGGAGTTATATAATAAATTTATTACAGGTCGTGCAAGAGCTAAGAGTGCGGTCTCTTTCGATATGGGCTTTCAAAATGTACGTGGATTTCTCCAGGATTAACCATAGGTATTTTTTTTTTATAATTTCTTCCAAATATTTAAGTAAGTATATAATTATGGATTGAAGTTATTGTTAATTTTAGTGTTCGATCTGGATACTCAAACGTATTTATATTTACTAAACATTATAGATGTCGGTTTGTACTACATTTGTTTCGGGTTCAATTTACTGTTTGTTCTTGAAATACAAAAAAAAAGGTGTGTAGTGTTTTGTGGATTCGAGACTATTATTCTCATAAATAGTGATATATTTAAGTGATCTAGAAAGGAGAAGGGTAGTCGAGTCTAGACAAGTAAACATTACAAACATACTCGCCTTTTAAAGTCATTATTTACCTTCTGCGTAAAATTGTCTCTACTAACTAATTTTACAATGAACTCTTCATCCTGAAGGGATGTACAAACTGTATATTGTCAGTGTTTCTGGTCTAATAAAAAAGTGATAATATAAAAACTGATTTCTTTATATTTTCTGCGTCCTGATACCTTTGACGCTTGCGTATCTTCCGCGGCCTGAAACCTTTGACGCTTGCGTATCTTCTGCGGCCTGATACCTTTGACGCTTGCGTATCTTCTGCGGCCTGATACCTTTGACGCTTGTGTCAAGTTGATTTCATGTTACTACAGTAATTTGATCCTTAGCGTCTCATTTGATCTGAAGATCCGCGTCTGGCAACCCAACGTGATCCAACTCACTGTAGTAATGATATATATTTCTCAAGTATCTCATAATTAACTCTGGTTTGTAGCAGCCCCGTGTGGATCCGGGATATAATGGGTCTTTCACCGGCAATGTTGACGTCTCCATATGAGTGAAATATCGAATGGTGAAGTAAACAATGTGTTAATCGTAATCATAAATCCCAAAGACATATACAAGTTCCAGTGTAGGGCAACACAGACCTCCGAAAGATTCTCGAGCGGGACGTAAAACAACGCACAACCAATCAATAGTTTGTAACACGGCCCCTTTTCACGTGAGAAATAATGGATAGATACAGAATGACGTGACTGGGTTTTACAGTATAATACATGTAGGAAAAGTTTATAGATTTGTGCATTATATGCGGTGCATCAAAAGTTCTCATAATGCTCATGATACACATCCAAATGAGATATTAATTTTAACTGATTTTGTGCATTCTGCTTTACGATATTCGCATTTTCTTTCGATGTATCGTACGACTGCTCGACTTCTGCTTGAAGCGGTGACTGAATAGGACATCAGTTTCTGGTAGGAATACGGTGTATTCACCTTTAGTTCCCACAGAATATGGTGAAATACTGGACTGAAGACTTTTACGAAGTAAATGTAAATTCATTTTCATCGCATTCAGAAATAGAACATGCACCAAGCATTTTTATAGGCATATATAAATTCTTGACGCAGGTATACTATATTGATCATAACCATGTATGCATTAATAACCGCTCTATTCTGGTGCTTTAGGGGGTATATTAAGTGCACTCGTTAAATTTTATGCACGAACAAAAATAAACACAGGTATCGGAAAAAAATTAAATCAAAACATCAAATGAATTTCCTTACTGGATCATTTTACTTTAATTACTTATAATAAGTCATCGACCGTATCTAGCTTGTTGAAGCTCGTGACGGACGTATCATCCGATGACACGTCCTCAGTCCATGGGTCGAAAATTTACTTGGTTCTTGTTTGTTTGTTTTACGTCCAGTCGAGAATCTTTCACTCGTGTTGAGACGTCACCAATTGTAGGTGAAGTACCACAAATTTAGACCTATGATTAGCGCTCAGGGCCGTAGCAGTGAGGTTTCTTTAACGTGCCACGCCTGCTGCGACACAGGACTTCCGCTTTTAAGGTCATATTCGAAAGACCCGTGATTCTCGCTACTAAATGCGTAGCATTTGGCGAAGGAACAATAGTAGGTCTAAATTTGTGGTACTTCACCTATAGCTGGTGATGTCTCATAAACTGCAAAATTCTTGATATAACGTAAAACAAACAAAACTGTAACAGTGATCTTTAAGTGCCGTTAGGTCATGAAGAAAGTGAGGGCTGGATTTGTTTACAATTCATAGTCAGTGTATGGAAACGTGTGGATATATAACCATTATATATGAAACGATGGGCCTTTTCTGTAGTGCCCCCACCCATTTTTATGGTCCTATAAGGGGATTGATTGATTGATTGTTTATTGTTTTCCACCACACTCAACAATTTTGCAGTTATTTGGTGGCGTCCAGTTTTTATTGGTGGAGGAGAGAACTCAGATACGATGTACCCGGAAAGAGACTAAAGAGACTAGAAGGTTAAATGGTTAGCTTACTCAAACGACTAAGGTTGTGTTCATTTCTTGTCAAAACGATGAATTGTTTAGCTGTCTTTTTACAGATCTGTGAGCGTCTCTTTCCTACTGAAATTGCTTGGAAATTCCTGGATTTGTCTTCATTTTGTTGAAATGGAACCAATTTATAAGGGATAGGCGATCGTTTTCTTAAAAATGGACTTCAAAACATCTGCTTGTTCACGAGAATAAGATACAATGTTGTCATCGACATAATTATGAATGAAAGATTGATTGATTATTGCTTTCCGCCACACTCAACAATTTTTCAGTTATCTGGTGGCGTCCAGTTTTTGTTGGTGGAGGGGAGAACCCAGATAAAATGTACCTGGGAAGAGACCACCGACCTTCCGCAAGTAAACTGGCAAACTTGCTCACGTAACGCCGCGGCCGAGATTCGAACACGCGCCGACAGAGGTGAGAGGCTTTGTGATTTTGAGCCCGATGCTCTAACCACTCGGCCACGGAGGCCCCTTATGAATGAAAGAGTCAGAGACAAAGCAAAAATATCATTTATAACGATATAAAACAATATCGGTGCAATGAAATGATTGATTGATTATGTATTGTTTAACGTCCCGCTCGAGAATCTTTCACTCATATGAAGACGTCAACATTGCCGGTGAAGGACTGCAAAATGTAGGCCTATGCTCGGCGCTTATGGTGCTTATGGCCTTTGAGCAGGGAGAGATCTTTATCGTGCCTCACCTGCTGTGACACGAGGCCTCTGTTTTTGCGGTCTAATCAGAAGGACCGCCCCATTTAGTCGCCTCTTAGACAAGCAAGGGATACTGAGGATCTATTCTAACAACCCGGATCTCCACAGGACTTCACGAGAACAAGATACAATGAGAAGATAAGATACAATAATGTCATCGGCATAATTATGAATGGAAGAATCCGAGACAGAGACAAAAATACCATTTATAACGATAAAACCAATATCGGTGCAACTATTGCGCCCTGAGGAACACCTTTGAGAAAAGGTTTAAATGAGCTGGAAAACTCCCCTATTTTCACACACTGATATCTATCACTGCGATATCTACCCAGAAGACTCAAAGCTTCGTATTCGATACAGTTGTGTTTAAGCTTCAATACAAGAGAAACAAATCATGGGGCACGGTCGAAAGCCTTGGAGATATTAGGAATGGCGGCTTCATATCTATTCTCATCCGAGACCCTCTTCCAGTCGTCCATGATCATAAGCAAAGTGGATTGGTATTCATACCCAGTTCTGAAAGTTGCAATTTGAATATGAGCTCAAAATAAAATGGATGTCTCTTTCAAAGACTTTAGAGACAACTGGCAAAGCAATGACAGACCTATAATTTCCTTTTTCTAGACAACTTTTTTATGTAAAGGGCACACTTTGGTTTTCTTTAGTGCATTAGGGAAGACAGAATTTTCTATAATCATATTTATAAGAGATAAGAAGAAAAAATTTCTTGTTGTGGCCTTCAACTCAACATTCAGATATGTCGACGACGATTTGTCTATTAACAATAATTATTTTCATTCATTTGTCGATTCGATATATCCCAGTGAACTCGAAATAAAAGACACCACGGAGTCTTTCACATCTGCTTCGTACTTAGAAATTTTATTGAACATAGATGCTAACTGCAAACTAACAACTCAACTTTTATGACAAAGTGGAGGACTTCAGCTTCGTTCCTATATTTATGTAGCAATATTCCATTATCATCTCTATATGGTTATTATGTCTCTCAATTGATTCTATACGCACGAGCTTGTTCTGCGTATGATCGGTTTTCAAATCGATGCAGGATACTTACAAACAAGGTGATGTTACAGGGGTTTCAAAAGTCTATTTTAAAGCCAGTCTGTTGCAAATTCTATGGTCGTTATAACAATCTAGTTTGCCAATACAACCTGTTATTGGGTCAAATGCTGTCTGACATGTTTCATACCAATTGTTAGGACGTTTTTTAAACACTGATTTTGACTACGGATCGCTCCATTTACCTGATCAAGATATAGGGCTCACGGCTTGTGTGACCCTGTCGACAGGGGACGCTGAATCTTCCTAGGCACCTGATCAATATTTAAAATTTAAACATTATTTATTTTACGACGAGTAACAAACAAGTTCTATAACTTATATTAATGCTTCCCGTTGGCTCAGGTTTTGGCATGAAGGGGTCATTGATGTGGGAGGAAACCGGAGTACCCGGACGAAACCCACGTGTCCAAGTGGGCGACCATAATATCCTCTCACATACGACCACTGTCGATGCGGAGGATCGAACTCGGGTCGCAGCAGTGAGAAGTGAGTGCGTTAACCACTACACTACTCGGACACCCGATTAATGTAATTAATATGGATTCTATTTACGTGTCTGATGATAAAAGTTTCATCTAAAAAGATAGCTGTTGTAAGTCTTTATCTTTCACGATAATATCCATGTGTCTAACAATTAAATGTTTTTCATCTATTTTCACATTGCCTGTTCCTATCTCATTTGCCACATTTACGAAATACCTGTCGTTGTTTAGAATACAGCACCTTGATCGTTTACTAGTGTGTCATTTTCATATAAAACATCGTTTCTGACAGTGTTCTTATTATATTTATCAAAAATCAAAAACGTTTTGATGGAGGGAGAGAAATCTCTGGAGTCGATACCTCCTTCACATTTCTCTACAAAATACATGCATTTATTTAGAGATTGCCTTTTAACTTTTGAGTACCATATGATTTTTTGTTTGTTTGTTTGTTTGTTTGTTTGTTTTTGTCAGTATTACATTTCTGAAGTAGAGCATCTTCATCACGAGTTTTAGTCATAAAAGGAACTTATTTAGGCAAAATTTCTTCTCCTTAAAAAGAGCATATTTATCAATTTTTTCTAAAAGGGATGTAGTCGGAATATCAAAAGATTCGATCTACAGGATAGATCAATTTCCCGGAAAAATTCACTTTTGAAAATCAATGTTCATTTGTTAATTTTTACCGTATATATTTCTAATTTTTTCGAATTTGCATTTTGAACCTAACATTTCGTATTAGCAATTTTTAAATTAACCTTCAAAGTTGGTTAAAACAGCATTTTGTAGCAAAAATGCCTATTTTTGCATGCATTGTGACCTAGACGTCATTCAGGGTAGACATTCCCCTAATAAAAACTATGGTATTTTGATAGGTGTTATCTAAGGAATAACTTAGAATAGGATTTTAGGGGCAACCGTGCCATGGTCGAAATTTACAAAACAACTACAAAAAATGGGAAAACCTATCATCGTTGTTCATATTTATGCTGTTTACATTCATAGTTAGGATAGCTCAGGTGGTTAGACGGAACGTAAAACAAACAAACAGACAGACCGCGGACGCTTACAATCGACAATCGTTACTGTCCTGGTTCATCTGTTCACCTGTTGACACACTTTTACTGTTTTAAAATTTTCGTCTGTATAAACACCATTTTAAATTTTTTTGTATACAGGCTTGTGTATTTTACTTCAATTTTCTTCCTTAAATGCATGTTTGCTCTTGATATAAAAGACATTTATGAGAATGCAGATCATAAATTTTCTGTAACTAAAAGCAATCAACCGGAACTATACCTCAGGGTAAGCACAATTTGTTCGAGGATACGAATTATTCACTCTATATTACTCGATACAAATGTCACGAAAAAAAATTATGCCAAGCCAAAATTGCTGCATTTGCCTTTCAAGAACATCGCTGTGAAATAATACTGTTGTGGAAGAGATACTGCAGAGCAGATGCAGTTCATGGAAAAATGTTTGCTTTGACGGTATTTTATTTCCAAAATGCAGGATGAAGATTTACAGAAAAGAGTGGGGTTGGGTCAGTCAAGGTTTATGTCCCGTTGCCATTATCCAGGCATCAGAAAATAACTCTCATACAAAGGATGTATCTGTTAATACCGGAAGGGGGAGTAAAAATGAATACACAGTTGATGCTAAATATATTAAAATTACATTTAAAAATTGTAGACCTTGAAGACAGTACTCTATACCCTGATCAGGTTTTTAAGCTGTAGGGCTACATTTCAGTAATGACAGTTAATTTCCTGAATTTCAATTTCATAATTTGAATTTATTACACAAATGACTTTTTTTAATATTACTTCCAAAGAAATGAGTTGTGAGTAAACGCATATGAAGTAATTACATTGTTAAAAGTAAACTGAGAAATACGAAATGAAATTTCAAGATAAGGAACTAAACATGCGCCCACAATTCATGCTGCTCAGATAACGACCGTAAAAAAAAATTCCTGTCTCTACAAGTTACGTGTATTGACTAGAACTAAAGCGATGCATGAGAAACAAATAACTACACGCATGTGGCCTAAAGTCATCGACCGGAACGAAAATCAATAAGTTTTTGTAAAGGCTGAAACCAATACCAGCCCTATAGGTCAATGATATATTTACATAGAAGTGTTCCTTTACATGAAAGCCTCCTGACATCTTGGTAAAGGATTACCTGTTCCTTCTAAATAGAAGTGTTCCTTTATTTTCAAAATTTTGATATGTCATGTTGACGTCTTCCACATCTATAATATTACTGAAGTGTATAATACTTAAATCTTCAAGGTAATTTTGTAAATTGAAAGAACACCCTCCCCTATCGTGAATGAATTTTTTTTCAGAATCTCATTTAGGCTATTTATATATGGTGAACTAAGATTTTAACTCTTCTGTACCTACCCCATAGTCAATGGTGTAAATATCAATCTGTAGAATTGCAACCTGTGGTTAATCAATTATGAATGAAATAGTTTCATCATTGTTGGATTACAACTTATGGTTAATCAAATATTAATGAAATTGTTTCATCATTAATCTGTTGAATTACAACCTACGATTAATCAAATATGAATGACATTGTTTCATAAGCCGCCAATACGTATGAAAATTGCAAATTGAAACTTTAAGAAGAATCAATCATTCGAGTACACATATCTTTGAGAATTCTTTATACGTAGGTTCCTACGTCATTGCATGATCGATTGATTGATTGTTGTTTTCCGCCACACTCAGCAATTTTTCAGTTATATGGTGGCGTCCAGTTTTTAATGGTGGAGGAGAGAACCCAGATACAATGTACCTGGGAAGAGATCACCGACCATCCGCAAGTAAACTGGCAAACTTTCTCACATATATCGGCGCGAAAATCATTACATGATAAACAAATATAATAACTAATTGTTACCCATACACTATGATGGTGCTTACTTCGTAAATTATTCCATTCCCCCCTCTCTAGATCTCTCTATTAAAAATTCCAATCTCCCTCCCGTTTTTAGATCTCTCTATCAATTTAATCTTATCTAAGACATGATCATACATCATACCAACAAAATATTGAAGAGATTTAATTCTTTATTTAATACAAAAAAAAAACTTATCGATAGATCAGTCATTGTTTCCAAATGGCTCTTCGTAAGTTCGTTGGTTGTAGGGCTGTTTGGATGCGAAATATTTTCGTCTAAGTCAGCCTCTAGCTCTAAAATGTATGGTTAATTCTCTAATTTGATGTAGACCCTTCAATTATTTCTGAATCGGACAAAACAACACTTGGATCACACTATAATCTACCGTTTGAAAAACTGCTATTCCATCTTCCATACTAGCCGCTATGAGCGATCCTGCCGTGACGTCACAGACGATATAGCCTCGTTTTCGGTCGTTTCAGTTTTTGCTTGTTTGCTTTTTGAAAGAAGGAAAAACAAACAAACAAACAACCATATTATATGATCGATAACTGTTATTTCTGAACCGAGTTTGATACTTTTTTTACGTTAAACTTGGTAAAGAATATTCTTTTTAAACACTATTGAATACGATTTCAATGCAGAGACCCTTTAATCTTCTGCGAAATTTAGTTTGCTTGGTTGTCAAAGGAGTGCCACATTTCAATTGGGCAGCATTATAATTGAGAACATCACTAAGATTCAAAACTGTATGCACATTTGTGATAACAAGATCTTCGTTTTCCATATCTGGTAAAACATGTTGATTTCTAAGATTAAAATATCACTGTGACACAGACCTCATGTATCGGGGAATACTTTGAATCACAGAACATATCATAGTTGAAATCACCTAAGAACATAAAATTGTCATAAAACGCTGATATTTGGTCAGCATACACATTAAAATCAGAATTAAACAGAGAGTCTATCATACTGAGCAGTCTATAGACGCCTGATATGGACTGTTTTAGATTATCAATACATGACTCAATACCTATGGCCTCGATTGACTTGAACTCTACGTGTTACTTCTTGTCACATGATCGAAGATATGCCACGATTCCCCCTCCATGAACAGTTTGGTTCCTTCTCCACCTGATCTAATGGTCCATCTGAAACCGCGCGTCCTGAGAGTCTCGTCAATGCTTGTCTCTGATAGCAAGAGTAGGTCTTCTAGATTTTGTGTTAACAAACCACATACATGTTCAATGTTTCTCCGCAAACTATTTATAGTGAGATATACAACTATGAATTTCTTCGGATTTACTTTTATTGCTGAAAAAAATTCCCAGCTCATTTCTCATTTGACCAAAGGGGGGTAACTCTGATTTGTTGCCGTATACCAATCGGTA
Organism: Ostrea denselamellosa; assembly: GCA_024699665.1. NCBI lineage: Eukaryota > Metazoa > Mollusca > Bivalvia > Ostreida > Ostreidae > Ostrea > Ostrea denselamellosa. Next base: position 3,781,667 of record JAMZEH010000012.1, read on the forward strand.
GCTGAATGGTTCTCTCGTCATTGAAAAATGAATCTGCAAGTTTGGTAGTCGAAACTCTGACACATTACAGTAGGAGTCGTCAGATTCAGGTTTGTAAATGATCATGGACGTCGCATTGTAATGCTTTCTGATGAGATTTTACTAGTTTCATAAAATGTAAGGAGATCTGACTGGCCCAGGATTGGGAAAAACACCCTGCAAGGGAGTAAGCTACAAGTTTACATATAGGCCATTGTGCAGATACACACGGCGGGTGTGACCGATCGACAGGGAATTCTTAATCTAGGCACCTGATCCCACCTCTGGTATATCCAGGGGTCCGTTTTGCCCAACTCATTATTTTACATTCCTTATAGGAGTTAGATTGATCACTGTTCGTTACCGTCATCTTTTCATTATTAAACCACGAAATAAAACCAAGTGCAACAATAACTAGAAGCTGTCATAACACAGTAACACCCGCAAACAAGTGTTTGCATTTAAATATACTCTACTGTATACCATATATAATCTTGCTGCAAATGTTAAGATGCATCGAGTATTATGTTGGGCAAGTGGCCTTGGGTCATCCCAAACCCTTTTTCATAATTGTTGAGAACAATTGAGGTGATGGTCCATAAATCATACATATTCCTGCTGTACATATCAAGATGCAATGATTATTCCGATGAGCAAGTGTCCCGGGGTCATCCCAACCCCCATCCCTCACCAATCTTTTATTTCTTTCTTTTGATTGCACATATATCTTAAAATGATTGAGATTCCAACATTTAAAAGAAATATATTCTTGCAACACATGACAGTGCACTGAGCACCAGTTTCATGTTCGTCTTTTTTCCACCCCATATGCCCCTCAAGGTCAAAAACTATTTTCTGAAAACATTTCACATCTGAAGGACACTATTTGTTATGTCCCAAAAGATGATTTAGTTACCGCATAAAATGTAAGATGAGTCCTGGAAAGCAGGTTTTCTATAGAAAATATATCATTTTTCAACCTCCATGTCGTTCCGAGAGTGAAACTGATTGCTTGATTAAATATTGTTCAACGTCTCGCTCGAGAATCTTTCACTCATATGGAAACGTCACCATTGCCAGTGAAGGCCTGCAAATTTAGGCCTATGCTCGGCGCTTATGGCCTTTGAGCAGGGAGGGATCTTTTACGTGCCACACCTGCTGTGACACGGAACCTCTGTTTTTGATGTCTCATCCGAAGGATCGTCCCATTTTGTCGCCTCTTATGACAAGCAAGGGGTACTGAGGATCTATTCTAATGAGGATCTCCACGGGGTTGGAAAATGAAAATTCTATAAAAGTATTGTACATCTACAGGACACCATCAATCATCTTCCAAGAGATGATATGGGTTTTGTGTAAATTATTAGAAGTTTTAAGAACCAGCTTTTTTTCTTTTTCATTTTTGACCCCTATTATGGCACGAGGATGAAAATATCGACAGGACACCACAAATCATCTTCCAAAAGATGATTTGGCTACTGCGTAAAATTTACGAGTTCTAGGAACCAGGTTTTCGTAGAAAATTGTCGGTTTTTTGCCCCATATTGCCCCCAGGGTAAAATGAAAATTCCAAAACTTTATTTGCACATCTACAGGACACCACCTGTCATATTCCAAATGATTAATTGGTTACTGTGTCACAGACGGACGGATGGACAAGGGTACATATAACAAGAGAATATCCGAACTTTCTATAAAATTGCGGATATAATAAATTCATTAAAAAATAAACGACTTAACCTTGGGCCACAAAAGTACCCTAACTAGAAAAATGATAATGTTGCAATACTGAGATCATTCATTGTGCTTTCATCGAGTTCACAGGACATATTGCTTACAGCTGACTGTATAATTCTCTTCACTACCTGACAAGGTCAAAGCTATAATTCATAAAGCCATCGAATGACATTACAACACCACATTTTTCTTGCACTGAGGACCATGTGAAAAATAACTTGGACATGGCATGTTAATTGACTCACAAAATGTGAAACACTTTTTTATCTATTATATGTGTAAGTAAAAGCTTAATCTCACATTGGGACAATTAGATTTTAGTCATCGTCCACTATTCACATTTCATAATTCAAAACTGTATACGCATAAAAAAAGAACACCAGACATTCTATGGATGCAATGTTAGTGGTCAGCTCTCACCAATATGTAAATATGGTGATGGTACTCTTCTCTCTCTCTCTCTCTCTCTCTCTCTCTCTCTCTCTCTCTCTCTCTCTCTCTCTCTCTCTCTCTCTCTCTCTCTCTCTCTCTCTGTGTGTGTGTGTGTGTGTGTGTGTGTGTGTGTGTGTGTGTGTGGAGATCCGACTCTCCATTTTACACTTGGTGAATAAACATCGACTTCAGTAACATCGAAGATGAAATATTGATGTCATAACTGCAATTTATTCAAAATGTATTTTTACGTTATAATTGTATAAGTATTCAAATTGACGCGCATAGCCTATTGAATACAAATTAGTGTTTCAAGTATGTGAGAGTGAGTATTGTGCAGGTGGTACATGTAATATAAAATACTGGATGAATGGTAAGATTTACATTAATCCACTTGTTAAATACATGTATAGGTAATAATTATACTTTCATGTAAAATGTTCGAATCTGATTAGCAAAGTTAAAAACATATTTTTCTCTGAGAATAGAAAGCACGCGTTCCAAGGTGATAGTATCTATAAGGGCAAGTCAATAAGTAACCAGCTTAACTTATTTCCGGTTGAGATCCACCTCTTTTTTTCGATGCAATTGCCCTCTAGTGTGATGCACTTAGACCAACGGTGTTCAAGTGTCATCAGCCCAGAACTGAAATAGTCAGGGTCCTTTCCATTGACCCACTCCTTAACTGCCGTCACGACGTTTTCATCAGACCGGGAAATGACGTCCACGAATTTGGGAATAGGATGGAGTCGCTAGGAGCTAGCCCAAGCGAATAGGAAGGATGTGGTATTAATTCATACCCGTTTTGCTCTACAGCATCCATTGCAACTTTGCAAGTATGGACTCTCGTGTTGTCCTGTTGCAGTAAAACACCTTCAGAGAGTTTACCTCAGCTTTTTTAACGGATGACGGTTCTCGGCTGCTCTAGCAAGTTTGCGTGGTACACTCCAGTTATTGTACTTCTCTTGGGTAAAAAGTTCAACATAATAACGCCTTTTGCGTCCCAAAATACTGTGGCCATCACCTTGCCAGCAGATGATTGCGTCATGAATTTCTTTGGCCTCGGGAACTCTGGACCTGCCTACTGACGACTCTTGAGCTTTATTCTCTGGCTCATGATAATGAACGCAATATGATTATTTTATATACAGGAAACTTGTACTTTCCTTCAAAGTTCTTAACAATATGACACCAGAGTATATGAATGTTTTAAGATTTGTACATCAAATTAGTTCTAGGGTAACAAGAAGTAGTGAAAATGGCATTTTATATACTCTGCAAAAAAAGAAACGCATAGCCCTTTTGAAATTTTAAAAATGCAAATTATGTATTTTACCAGGTAAACTGAAATGGTCAATTGAGTAATTGATTTTTTACAGGTAAGTATGAAACTTTAAAGGTCTGTTCATTTGATTTGGCTCTCTGCCAAATTAGCTCGGCGACTCTCTAAAATTGCACATCACCTCTATCGCCATGGAATTTGGCTTACGTTTTTCACGAGAACTTTGTGCTTAATTCAACCACTACATTAAAGCGTATAAAAGGACGAAGTTTGAAGCTTGAATTCATCATAACGTTAAAATGCTGCCATGCCAAGGTTGGACCCTGCTACTCGAAATATCGTCATTGGCCGTCTCCAGGCCGGAGTATCCCAAAGTGAGATTGCACGAACTGAAAACGTAAATCAGAGCACAATTTCTCGGCTGTGGAACAGATTCCAGCAGACTGGCTCTACTAATGACCGACCGAGGAGTGGGCGACCTCGCATTACGACTCCTGGACAAGATCGCTACATCCGGGTCTTTCATCTACGGAATCGAACCGTTGCTGCAACAGCTACTGCAGTCGGAATACCTGGATTGAGAAGAATCAGCTCGCAGACAGTCCGCAACCGACTTCGACAATATGGCATTAGACCCAGAAGACCGTATTTTGGAGCAGTTTTGACACCGTTACACAGACGAGAAAGAGTCCGATGGTGCAACAGATTGAGGGGCTGGACATTCCGCAACTGGCGTAGAATCTGGTTCAGCGATGAGTCCCGTTTTCTGCTACAGAAACGTGATGGAAGAATCCGTGTATACCGGCGCAGGAATGAACGTTTCTCTTCCTCGTGTGTCCAAGAAGTGGATAGCTTTGGTGGAGGTAGCGTCATGATGTGGGCGGCGATCTCTAATGACCGTAAAACAGAACTGGTACATGTCCCGGGCAATTTAACGGCTCAAAGGTACAGAGACGAAATTCTCCAACCTCACCTTATGCGCGTAATTGACCGACAGAGGGAGTTATTCCAACATGACAATGCTAGGCCTCACACAGCCCGCTTAACAATTTACTACCTTCAGCAGAACAACATTAATGTGCTACCATGGCCTTCCAAATCACCGGATTTGAATCCGATTGAACACTTATGGGACCAAATGGATAAACGTGTGCGCCTGCGCGAACCTCCGCCTCAGACCCTCGATCAGCTCCGTCAAATGTTACAATAGGAATGGCGAACAATTCCACGCAATAACGTAAGAACATTGATTGACTCTATGCCAAGGAGATGCAGAACTGTGGTGGCAGCTCGAGGTGGTCATACACGGTACTAACTTAAACGTGACAGGAAGTGTTCTTAACTGTGATGATCTGACTTTTTTTTCACCAATATCTAAGGTTTGGACTGTAATTTTTTTCAATTGAAACAATTCTAGTGAATATCTACATTTTTTATTGTAAAATCATAATCCAAAATACATCTACTAAAATCTTAAAAAATCCATTATGCGTTCTTTTTTTGCAGAGTATATGTTCCAAAGTTTCGAACAGAATATTTTAAGCGATCTTTTAAGGTGTCATCTACTCTTTTATGGAATGAGCTGTCTGCATCCGTCAGAAACGCCAATTCCATTGAATCTTTTAAATCAACATATTTGACACATTATAAATCCAACTAGGAAACTTTGTACTTTTACAACCTCAGTAACCTTGACTATCTATTTTTTTTTATTTTTATTTTTTTTTTTTTTAATTGTGATATCTGCCAGCGTATTTTGTTGTTGTTATATTTAGTGATAATGTACATGTGTAAATATTTTATGTATAAATGTCTTATGATTTTCTATCCTCTCATATAATCTGTCTGTAAATATGTTTTTATACAGGACCACAATGTGAACTAGTATGTAATACGAATTGTGCTATCCTGTCTAAATAAAGAATTTATTATTATTATTATTATTATTATTAAGTCTCAGTCACCAGGCGCAAACGAAAATCATCGTTTGACCTAATACGCTTCAACAAGGCGCTGCATACTGATGCTCTAAATGCCATTTGCTCATCATTAGGAGATTTAGGGATCCAACGTTTGTTAACTTCTGCAATCCTAAACGAACATGTAAGATTGTTGAAACGCTACCATGTGAAATGCCTAGACACTATTTCTTCCACATGAATTCGCCTATCAGAGTATACCAGATCCCGAACTTTGTTACACATTTCTTCATCGGTGGCATCCAATGGGCCTCCAGACCTGGCCTCATCTTCTAAAGATGTTTTACCGCGTTTGAATCCCCCCACCCAGAATTTAACCTGAGCATAAGAAGATGTAGAAGACCCATAAACATTGGCTAACTTGCTGTGTATTTCCTTGCCTGTTTTACCTTTTAAATTCAAGTACCGAATTACAGCACGGTATTCAATTTTAGATGAAAAGCATGCCTTTGCATCACTAGCCATGTTTGACATTCAATGTCTTATTAAAGAATACATCAATTAAAAATATATTTCAAAGGACAGGGGTAGAAGGGGATATAGTAAAAAAAAATCCATTCTGTTTTTGCAAATTGTATTGAATTCTTGACAAATAAATCTAATTTAATTCTCTTTCTAAAACAATGCATTCTATATATTGAATCGATTATTACAGAACGTACTGCAAGAGCTGAATCAAACATACCCCCTCCTCCGATTTCCATACAAGTCTGCAGCAACACATCTTGCTATCAGTTAAGATTTCAGCAAGCAGTTATCCTAAGAGATATACAAGACTTACCCATGAAATTCCAATGAAGATGTGTGATTTGCAACACAAATATCACGCGTTTGCCAATGACATATTCCGCTACGTTCGGGCTAAATAATAATGATGATGATAATAATTATAATAATAATAATTTTAAAAAAACCACCGGATGTTTATAGTATATGTATACGTCATCAGGTCTCTCTCGTTTATATCATGTACTACAATATCACAGTGAAAATAACACACACACACACACACACACACACACACACACACACACACACACACACACACACACACACATATATATATATATATAGAGAGAGAGAGAGAGAGAGAGAGAGAGAGAGAGAGAGATGACAGTCAGTAGCTACACATTTCAATACTAGTAATCACTGAAAGGAGGACATGGCAATAGTGGTTACTGATCATGACCAAAACTGGTCAGATACCCACCCACCCCCTCAGATACCCGGAGGAAGCAAAAGTAGTAATTCTGGATGCTCACACTGAAGTCTTATGACTTACAACGTATAAAGACTTCATTAGGATGAATATGAAAGAAATCGTTACCAGATTCTGAACTCCATCTACTCGTTTGATCATGTCCACAACACAATAGCCATATTTTATTTTTAACCCACAACCTGTTTACTAGTTTTACATGCTAATTTACGAGATTACTTTTTATTTACACTACTGCGTGTCAATCCTATCTTCCTACGCTTAGTATGCATCGTACACTGACAGAACAACTCAGCTGTTCCCCGAGGACACGATCAGACAATAACCTCAACTCTTTGATCAAGGTTTTTGCGATTCTAGAATCTCCTGTCCAAGACATGATCGATGTGTGCCTACTAATCTTTTGCTTCATGAGTTGATTTGCATGACCCCCCCCCCCCCCCTTTTTATTGACTGCATGCTCATATATATTTGACTTGTTTGATAAGGATGGCCATCTTTATTTAATGTCGCCATTATCTCTTCACGCTTCGTGGATCAGTCCATTAGCGGAATAGGACGTGCCCTAATTCGCTCCTTGAAATATAAATTTGTAGTATATATATATATATATATATATATATATATATATATATATATATATAATGATTAAATGTAGATTTTATGCTAGACTCTGTACATATTTTACTTATGTAAAACTTTTCCGTTTACCCCGAGAAAGGTCATCCCGAAAATTGGACAATATAATAACGTTCATGTTGGTTGTATGTTGTTTTACGCCCCTCTCGAGATTTTTTCACTCATATGGAGACGTCACCATTGCCGGTGAAGGTCTGCAAAATTTAGGTCTATGCTCGGCTCTTACCGGCTTTGAGAGCAGGGAGGGGTCTTTATCATGCCACACCTGCTGTGACACGGGGTCTCGCTTTTTTGCAGTCTCATCCAAAAGACCGTCCCATTTAGTCGCCTCTTACAACAAGGAAGGAGTACTTGAGAACCTATTCTGACCCGGATCTCCACGGGGATTGTTGATCATTTTAGTCACACACACACACACACACACAAAGATCAACTGCCTGAAGAGCCGTGAGGCGAAAGTACTGACCATTGTTCATTATGTGATCATTCTGGATTTTACTTTTTAAACTTACTTTCATATATATATATATATATATATATGTGTGTGTGTGTGTGTGTGTGTGTGTGTGTGTGTGTGTGTGTGTGTGTGTGTGTGTGCGCGTGTGTGTGTGCGTGCGTGTATGAGTACAAATCTTAATAATTTTCTATCTGTATTCTTTATTTTACTTATGAAATTAAATTCCAATTTTCATTTACCAAAGTTGACCAACATTCGGATTGTGTTGGCTGCGTGAAATCTAATTCTGTTTTCTCATTGGTCCTTTCATTTTATTGATCACTTCATTTTTCCTCATCCAATAATAGAGTTTCACTTTTAGTATAAAGTTACCGGGTTTTATAGTTAAATCAGAGCAGTAATACGTTTTGGAAGAGTTATACAGACCTGGGACTTCATCATATCTTATGGTATTTAAATTATATTTCATAACCATGTAAGACTTGATGTATGTTATAATGTATATTGCACGGCATGTACTTTATTGTATTTTTACATTCAAAATTGCAATGATTATTTGTGTCTGTAAGATCTTAATTTGAATTGTTTACAGAACTCATTGTACATATGTTTTTGATAAAGTATAACGCTCCGTGAATTGTTTACTGTACGTGACGTTATTTAATTGTGATTGTAATGTTTGTAATATTTCTCTAGATAGAACGTGTATGTTTCTTTGTTATTACAGGTCAATGCCTTTATACATCCGAATAAAACTATGAAGTAACCAACATCAGCTTGAATACTACTCGGTTATATCTATACATAAACGCATAGTACACATTTAAGGATGGAGTCCCGACTCTCGTTCAGAACATGTTTTCTTATTGCTCCAAGTAATAACTGTTCCATCGCCAGACGGTCGCCATTACATGTGAAAGTGACGGTCAGATACGACCTTCAACATGTAAGTGTCTTGTGGCTGTAGGCGTCACATGTTAAAGAATCAGACTGGATTCCGGAAACAATAAGCATGAGGCAGGAATGTGCAGTTTCTGGAAATCATTTCCTATGAATAATTAAGGAAGTATCCTACATCATCATAATGACTGAATTCCTTTTAATATAAATGCAAATATAGATATCAGCAATATTTGTCTATTCCGTTTGAATTTAATTGCCTATTGATAGGTCCCCCGTGAGGATCCGGGTTGCTAGAATAGATCCTTAGCACCTCGGTACCCTAGCTTGTCGTAAGAGGCGACTAAATGGGGCGGTCCTTCGGATGAGACCGCAAAAACCGAGGCCCCGTGTCACGGCAGGTGTGGCACGTTAAAGATCCCTCCCTGCTCATAGGCCCTGAGCGCCGAGAATTGGCCTAAATTTTGCAGCCTTTCACCGACAATGGTGATGTCTCCATGAGTGAAAGATTCTCGAGCGGGACGTAAAACAGTATATATAACCTATTGATAGGTAACTTGGTGGTGCACTGTAAGAAGACCTCTGAAGCCTTCGGCATGCAGATCAGCACAGAGATGACCAACAGCATCAACAGCAACATCAGGGACAGAGAAGATGGAAACCGTTCAAAGCTTCAAATACTTGGGGGACACAGTCACCGATGAAAGATCCATCCACGAAATACGCTCCAGAATGGCTCAGACCACAGCAGCGCTTAATAAACTCAAGAAAGCATGTGACCTAATGGAAAGTTGTACTGGCAAACTAGATCGTTATGACAGCTATAACATTTGCGAAATGCTGACTTTAGACGAGACTGTACAAACCTCTGTAACATCAACTTGTTTGTCAATAGCCTGCTTCGATTTAAAAATTGATCATATCCAGATCAAGCTATGTATTACATGTATAGTAATACACATGACTCGATAGCGTGCAATTTTGTACCCAGACATAAAACTTGCACTGAAACAAGGCATGAAAATCCTGACCATCTCGGTCAATCAGAAATGGGATAGGCTGGTTACTTAATGCTTCGCCCTCGAAGCAACGAACAACATTACTTGACAATGGGTGATATAATAAAAATTATTACATGCGTTTATAATAAAGGCGAATAACTCCATTGGTATACAAAACATCGCATGACAGTGATTGATCAAAAGTAAACAGAAGTAAGAAGTCTTTCTGCTTTGTTGTTTATATAACATTATTATAATAAAACTAATATTGCAAGTAATTGAGAGTAATGCCTGGGTTGACAATGGTTTTCTTGGGGTGAAAATTTTCAATGTTACCCTCAACTACATGCAATATTTATATATTCTATTGGTAGTTGTATTGATATGTTTATCGTAAATGTCTTTGTGTTTTATGTTATGTAATAGGTGTGAATGTGTACAAACATCTTATCAAAGTTTGTCGGTCGTAGTTAACGGCATCACATTTTGTAATATTCTAGCGGGGAAAAACTATATAGTTTAGTAATTTCATTTATAGATTCATATAAAAAATATTATGTTGCATTATGTATATCATTATTTATTGTAATGCCTTGTCTTCAACCACGGGTCGGTGGTCTCTTCACAGGTACATTGTATCTGGGTTCTCTTCTTCACCAATAAAACTGGACGCCACCAGATAACTGAACAATTGTTGATTGTGGCGGAAAACAAACAATCAATCAATCAAATCACGGATTATGTTCATTATGGTTGGTACGAACCACCACTGACAGTAAGAGGTGTATGAAAAAGTTTAATAACGTGTATGACTACCATTTGCACCGATGCATTGAACAAATCAGGTTATGCAGAAATGTCTGGGGAATGTTCCGCCATGTGCGCAATAAAGAACGATGCTTAACGTCCAAGGTGTGGCTCTTGACGTAGGTTTTGCTCCATTTCATCGCAAACATTTACTATAGGCGATAAATCTGGTGACAACGCAAGCCTAGTTAGCATATTCACTGCTGTAGATAGTCACTAACGACGCATGCGGTGTGCGATCGTGCGTTGTCCTGTTGCAGAATGACGTTACGCTGGTTGTTGTAAATAAATGGAATGACGTGTTGACGTACAATCTCGTCATGGTAGCGCACGCTGGTTACCCCTCCACTATTAACTAAGGGATCCTTCCATCTGTTGTATTTCCATCCCAGACCATAACGCTCCCTCCGCCGGATTGGCGGCGCTGAATAACGTAGGCGTCATTGTAACATTCTCCGACCCGAACACGACCGTCACTGCTGTCAGGATGAAATCATCTAGACTCGTCCGTAAACAGAACTTCCGCCCAATCTCTGTTATTGAAACCACAATGCCTCCTGCACCACGATGACCTCGAAACACGGTGACGCCAGAGCAGAACAGAACGGATAACAGGACGTCGAGGATGGGTGTTGGCCTCTCGCAATATGTTCCTTACAACGGTACGTGGACTTATCCGTCGATGCCCAGGAATGCTTCTAGCTGTCAAAGAAGCTGATTGGAATCGATTACGCAAATATGACGTCCGTATATATGTATCTTACAGACGTGACGTCACACGCGGGTTTCTTGATCGTGGACGGTCCCGAACGGAGCCAGTTCGCTGATATCGTCTCCATAAAGCATTCACAGTACTAATATGAAATCCGAACTGTCTTGCTACCTTGCTTTGAGACATCTCAGCATCCCAATAGCACGCAAATGATCATTTTCAATCATGCGAGGCATCTCTCAATCCTAATGCAATGTTTTTCTGTTTCAGTACATTAATACTGTCAATAAATGCAAAAAATTATTCACCACATGTCGCTTTGGCCCGAAACTCAAGAAAAGCGTGTTGTGGCAATCAAGGCGAATCGAACGCGATATTTACCAAATTAAGTACTCAAACACGCGTTTAGTATATCAAACTATACCTTTAAGAATAAAGAGCGATGAAAGAGTACTTTTTATATTCTTATTTAACTTTAAGTGTACACAGTTTCTTTTTTCCGATAGTGTAGGATAAAATCCTTGATAACGGCATCAATTTTTGTGATATGAGGGGTTGACCGTTCTAACATACCTCCCAGGCTGTTTAGGATCCGAGTTCTGTTTGGTCTCATTTTTGAGAATATCTCACACCTTGAGTCGTAATGATAACACGAGCTATTCATCAGACAACGGCATTTATTTAACAACACAGAAAAAGGTTCAATAATTTGACACAAAATGGTGAGGCAAAATACTGTCTCTGAGGTACATATATAAAAATAATAAATTAACCCCCGACTCAGAGTAGGGACAAATTATCCAACCTACCTAACTACCGGGGTGAAGGCCGAAGAAATTGGAAATCCGTCCTTAATTTATCAATTAATTTATTTACTTAACTTCTAACATTTAGGTTTTGGGTCTAAATTAATTCAACAGGAGCCATCCGATTTACGCAAGGACTGATGCAGCCTGCTAAATACCCAATTAGGCTTCATCTAAAGATACAGCAAATTAATGCTTCTTGAGTCCCCCAACTGACTAACGAAATCCAAGGTGTTTATATTAAATGGGGACAATAAAAAATCATAACTTTGAATCTACTGAATAGATATTTTAGTAACACCCACAGAGGTTCAATTACACATTTTCGGATAATATATCCAGTGACAATTAAGGTTACGAAAGTTTGAAGATTGTTTTGATGATTGAACACGTACGTATGCAGGAACTTAAGGACGTATGCAGGAACTGTCAATATGGACTTAACCATAATGCAGGTAGTGTTAGAGACTTGTACATATATAAAATAAGACGGAAGTGATGTGCATTTAAATTCATTCCTGCTACCAAAATATTATTCCAAGAAATCCTCATACATTTTACGTAGTAGCCCAGTTATCGTTTGGAAGATGTTTTAGTGTCCTGTAGATGTGCAATAAGGTTTCAAAAATTTCACTTTCACCCTGGAGGTCGAAAAACGACGTTTGCTCCAAAAATAAAACATGGTTCCTACAACCTTTCTTACATTTTACGCAGACGCCAAAGTCATCTTTTTGAAAATGATTGGTGGTGTCTTGTAGACATACAATAAGGTTTCAGAATTTTCATTTTCACCCTAGGGCCCAAATGGGGGGTAAAAAAACTATGTTATTTTTGGGGGAATAAAAAAACAAACAAACCCTGCTTCCCAGAACTCCTTTAACATTTTATGCAGTAGCCATTACGTCTTCTGAAAGATTATATATACAGACTGTATATACATATATATATATATATATATATATTCTTTAAGAGTTAGTGGAATATCAATCATTATAAAGGTTATTGAACAATCAATCAAATTGAAGGTCGTTGGGAAGACCCTGGGAAACTTGCCCATGAATACTCAATGCATCTTGATATGTGCAGCAGGAATACGTATGGTTTCATATCACCTCTAATGTGTCCAGGGATGCTTACTTAGACACCTGACCCCACCTCTAATGTGTCCAGGGATGAGTATTTGCCCTACTCTTACTTTTGTATTCTTAATGATATTCATAGGAGGGATCACTGTTCGTTTCCGTTACTTTTTTTTCTCTCACTCATATAGAGACTTCACCAGCTGTAAGTATAAGAAAAACAAACAAACCGGTGAAGACAATCATTAAGTATTTTGTAAATAAGATCAAGGACACATGGTAATGTACTATGCCAATAACTGGCTACTGTTGGCATATTGTGTATGCACTGTGTGTTCATAACAAACATCAACGTCCAGTTTCTTCCGCTTTGATTGACAGTTCTGTTAACTTCACTGAACATGCATTGGCTGTCCTCCTAAGCTGTCCCTTGCATACCTCATTAGCTTCCACATGTTTGAGTGTATCAGATCTAGAATAATACACTATCGCACCGACGAATATTCCATGGAATAGTACATTTTACTATTTATAGCACTCAATAACCTTGAAACTCATTGACAAATGACATCAATATTCAATGTTATAGTACAATAAATAAACATCACATGTAATATACAAGACATGATACATAAATAAGAAAAGATGCAGGAATAGTAGAGGAGCCTGATGTTTCGTCGTTAGAAGCGATGCTCGTGCTAGTCATTTCTGTTAACATAAAAAATAAACATAGACATCATTACAGCACTTCACAGGATCTGTTGTAGAACTGTGTTAAGCTACGGTATGTAGACCTATGTAAACACTATCGTTTACGTTATTTCTTCAGAAACTCAACGCAATAGTCTTCTTCCTTGCAAAGTTTGTTGTTATTTTAAAATCAAAGGCCTGAAGGGTCACAAAGGCGTCGAGTGCAATATCATATACAATATAGGGTTCTCGATAAATTTAGAGGGCATGTAAATAAGAGAAAGTAGGAGAAGAAGTGTTAGAGTCCCAAAGGAGAATTTCCTCATGTTTAAGTACATAAATAAAGTATTACAATCATTTCTAAAATGTTATCAAACTGTATTTATTTACATAAAAGGAAGTGAAGAAGAGAGTTGGGCTGACGTTGCTTGTCCTAACAAGTTCATACATGTACCCTCCTCTTGCTAGATAATATCCCCTTAAGACTAGTGCCTTTACAAAGGCTATAATAAATAATATGAAATTGCTGAAAAGAATAAAACTGCTTCAGACTGAGACTACTTGTTTATAGAAGTTGTATCTTCTATTCATGTATGATGTAACAATTATACTGTATTAACTCTCTGTTTTCAATAATGTCTAACAATTCAAAAGTTCAACGTAATATGTAGAAAAGCTATTGGAATTCTGAACAAGATTCAATTCCCAATTAATGCTACCTAGCCTGGGTTTCTTCGCAAAATAACATGTTACTTTCGTCGCGATGCACACGCTACTTTCGTTTTGCTTAATTGAGAATCGGGATCGATATTACCGAAATCAAAACAGGAAATAGTCTTTGTGTTTTTGGAATAGGAACCGAACCGTGACAATGCGCAATCCAATTTAGTATTTATCTGTTTCTACTGATCTGAAATAAGGATTCTTAGTGAAACTACGAGACTATATTTATAAATGAAAACTAAATTTGATCAGGTTGTTTTGTACGTACTTAATAATATCGTGCGGCACAAATTTCGCGGGAAAATCTGTTTCGTAGTAAATCCATCCTCGAATAATGAACTTTTCTTGCCAAACAATCGTTATTTAACTATTGAACGAAGATACAATGATAAACAACGACACCAACAACGGAAATGGTATTGTGCCTTTCAAATATCAATTAAATTCAATGTTTCAAAGTGTTGAATCGTAAGAAACAGCCAATACTAATAGGCACTATTTGATTTCGCCCATTTAGATCGGAAAGGCAGTGTAGTGGCAAAATTTTGCTTGATCGCTAGAAGGCTCTCAACAAGCACGACGCCTTAAAAAAAACCATTAAAAACAAATTTTCCTTTTATATAACAAGCACTATGTTATGTCAGCATGCACAGAGATCTTCTATCGCTTTATGCATAGAACATATGAGGCCAAAAGAGACATCGATATAGCCACATTTAAGACAATGTAACCACAAATTAAACATAAAAACCAAGAAGGTTGTCAATTTCTCCCTGTCTGCTTGTCGCCATAATAAAAACGTAAAAGCTGTGTTGATGAATTGTATTTTTACATCAATATGAGAATAAATGGATAAACTGCTGTAATTATCGTGTAATTTGTGACGTGACGTGCATGGTTGTATTATGAAGCTGAAATTGAGCACTGATATACATGTGGCATTTTAACTCCTATGTAATTAGTCACTACAGTATGTAAGCGAAATCTTTTTCTGTATGGCGATATATAATAAAGCATATAAAATATCCTTTTCTGTATGCAGATATTCAATATAGCATATAAAATATCCTTTTCTGTATGCAGATATTCAATATAGCATATAAAATATCCTTTTCTGTATGCAGATATTCAATATAGCATATAAGCAATATCTTTTTCTATATACTAATATCTGATGTAGCAGGTAAGTAATATCTTTTTCTATATACTAATATCTGATATAGCATGTAAGTTATCTTTTTCTGTATGCAGTCATCTAATATAGTAAGCAATATTGGTTTTTTTTCTTTATACAGATATCTAATCTAGACTAAACATTATACTTCTGTCACCACAGTCTAAAACATTACAGTTCTGTCACCACAGTCTAAAACATTATAATTCTGTCACCACAGTCTAAAACATTACACTTTTGTCACTAGAGTCTAAAACATTAGGATGATGTAACCACAGTTTAAACATTACACTGATGTCATTTAGGTATGACGATGACGTTTTATCTATTAACAATGATCATTTACAATCATATGTCGATTCAATACATCCCAGTGAACTTGAAATAAAAGACATCACAGAGTCTTCCACGTCTGCTTCGTATTAGATATTTTACTGAAAATAGATGCTGACGGCAAACTAAAAACTCAACTTTATGAGAAACGAGAAGATTTCAATTTCTCCATTGTTAATTTACCTTATCTATGTAGCAATATTCCATTATCACTTGCACATGGTGTTTATATCTCTCAATTGATTGGATACACATGAACTTATTTTGCACATGATCAGTTTTTAAATCGAGGCAGGCTACTGACAAGTAAGTTGATGTTACAGGGGTTTGTACAGTCTCGTCTAAAGTCAGCATTTCGGAAATTCTATGGTTGTCATTACGATCTAGTTTGCCAGTACAACCTTCCTTTAGGTCAAATGCTACCTTACTTATTTCATACCAACTGTTAGGTCGCTCTTGGCAAACCGATTCTTAGTGCGGATTACTCCGTTTACCTGATTTAGGCTCACGACGGCTGTGACCGGTCGACAGGGGATGCTTACTTTTCCTAGGCATCTGATCCCACCTCTGGGGTCTATATTTGCCCATCTCTCTGATTTGCATTTTCCATAGCATTTACGAGATGGAATGCTGTTCGGTATCATAACCTTTACGCTTCTGTCACTGTAGACTAAAACATTACACTGATGTCAGCAATTTAAAACACTTCAATCATGTCACAACAGTATAAATAGTACACTCATGTCACAACAGTATAAATAGTACACTCATGTCACAACAGTATAAATAGTACACTCATGTCACAACAGTATAAACAGTACACTCATGTCACAACAGTATAAACATTACACTCATGTCACAACAGTATTAACAGTACACTCATGTCACAACAGTATTAACAGTACACTCATGTCACAACAGTATTAACAGTACACTCATGTCACAACAGTATAAACATTACACTCATGTCACAACAGTATTAACAGTACACTCATGTCACAACAGTATTAACAGTACACTCATGTCACAACAGTATTAACAGTACACTCATGTCACAACAGTATAAACATTACACTCATGTCACAACAGTATAAACAGTACACTCATGTCACAACAGTATAAACAGTACACTCATGTCACAACAGTATAAACAGTACACTCATGTCACAACAGTATTAACAGTACACTCATGTCACAACAGTATAAACATTACACTCATGTCACAACAGTATTAACAGTACACTCATGTCACAACAGTATTAACAGTACACTCATGTCACAACAGTATTAACAGTACACTCATGTCACAACAGTATAAACAGTACACTCATGTCACAACAGTATTAACAGTACACTCATGTCACAACAGTATAAACAGTACACTCATGTCACAACATGTCACAACAGTATAAACAGTACACTTATGTCACAACATGTCACAACAGTATAAACAGTACACTTATGTCACAACATGTCACAACAGTATAAACAGTACACTCATGTCACAACAGTATAAACAGTACACTCATGTCACAACAGTATAAACAGTACACTCATGTCACAACAGTATAAACATTACACTCATGTCACAACAGTATAAACAGTACACTCATGTCACAACAGTATAAACAGTACACTCATGTCACAACAGTATAAACAGTACACTGATGTCACAACAGTATTAACAGTACACTCATGTCACAACAGTATAAACAGTACACTGATGTCACAACAGTATAAACAGTACACTCATGTCACAACAGTATAAACAGTACACTCATGTCACAACAGTATAAACAGTACACTCATGTCACAACAGTATAAACAGTACACTCATGTCACAACAGTATAAACAGTACACTCATGTCACAACAGTATAAACATTACACTCATGTCACAACAGTATAAACAGTACACTTATGTCACAACAGTATAAACAGTACACTCATGTCACAACAGTATAAACATTACACTCATGTCACAACAGTATAAACAGTACACTCATGTCACAACATTTAAACTATTAAACGTGAAGACAAATCTTAAAGAGAGGTATCTATCACTTACAAAGATTGTAAAAGATCTATCCTATTTCACATTTTATATCAATCAGTGTCCTTGAAAGAACACATAGGCCTTCATTTGAAGAGACAAATGCCTTAATATAACCGTGGTAGAATGTGCAGTTCAGAATCATTGAATGAGGACAAAAGATAGAAGAGATTTTTGTCTTGACAGGGACATGTACTACAAAACACTACATTGTTTTATATGTATGCACATTTATACAATATGTAGACTCATGCATAGTTTACCTGACGTCAGGGGTATTATAATTTATACAATGTGAAGATTTTTACATAGCTTACCTGGAAAAACGGATGTAATATACGTGGAGGTTGATACCGCTGAAAACAAACACGATACCCTTATTTTACATTTCTATCAGTATTTGATATATATACATGTAGTCTCTCTCTCTCTCTCTCTCTCTCCATGTCATTTTTACGCTCTCTGTCCAAGCCATGTATACTCTCTCTCTCTCTCTCTCTCTCTCTCTCTCTCTCTCTCTCTCTCTCTCTCTCTCTCTCTCTCTCTCTCTCTCTCTCATCATTTACAGGACACCATTCATCACTCTTCAAACCCCAAGCACGATCTGATGTTCACGTTCAGCAGACGTTTGTCACGGTTTCATCGAAAGAACGTTAGAGCGTCTAGCTGGAAAAATATCCCAGTCACGAATAATAGACACTGTCGCATCAATGAACCCCACTGTGATCGATTTGACATTTCCACTTCAAAGGCGATCTCATTTAGCATCGAGACCAATTAACAGATTACTGATGTCATTCATGGAACGCATTCATTTATATGCAGTAGTACACACCACTACTAAATATATTTGTACATAATCAATCACGAGGACCATCGATATAAAAACACTATACATAACTATGAATTATCAAGGTTTCATTGTCAAAGAATGTACAATCTGAAGGTCTACCGAAGGTTTCATTGCCAAAGAATGTATAACCTGAAGGTCTGCCGGAGGTTTCATTGCCAAAGAATGTATAACCTGAAGGTCTGCCGAAGGTTTCATTGTCAAAGAATGTATAACCTGAAGGTCTGCCGAAGGTTTCATTGCCAAAGAATGTATAACCTGAAGGTCTGCCAAAGGTGTCATTGTCAAAGAATGTATAACCTGAAGGTCTGCCGAAGGTTTCATTGTCAAAGAATGTATAACCTGAAGGTCTGCCGAAGGTTTCATTGTTTCATTGTCAAAGAATGTATAACCTGAAGGTCTGCCGAAGGTTTCATTGTCAAAGAATGTATAACCTGAAGGTCTGCCGAAGGTTTCATTGCCAAAGAATGTATAACCTGAAGGTCTGCCAAAGGTGTCATTGTCAAAGAATGTATAACCTGAAGGTCTGCCGAAGGTTTCATTGTCAAAGAATGTATAACCTGAAGGTCTGCCGAAGGTTTCATTGTTTCATTGTCAAAGAATGTATAACCTGAAGGTCTGCCGAAGGTTTCATTGTCAAAGAATGTATAACCTGAAGGTCTGCCGAAGGTTTCATTGTCAACCAACCTAAAACCTAAAGTTCTGATGAAGATATCATTATAATCAACTTACAACCTGCACGAATATGTCTTTATCAACCAACCTACAACTTTGAGTTCTACTGACGATTTCATTGATGATGATGTCTTCTTCTCCTCTACTTCACAAGTATAATTACCGCTGTCCTCCATGGAAACGTCTATAAAGAAAAATCAGTTCCTGTTGATGCCGTAACTAACATGAAAAGTATCTCTTGAAGCACATTAGAGTATAACACAAGCCTACAACAGTACCTGGTACAGTCAGGATAAAACTACTAATTTCCTGGCCGGAAGTAGTAGAACATTCATATTTCTCTGGAGCGTCTTTCGCTCTCTCTCCATAGACACATATATTGCTGTTCTCGGATTTCCAGTGAACTAGAAGGTTGGATATAATGTCTATAGGCGAGTACCCACCGACGTCACATGTGGCTCTAAACGTTTCCCCAGGGATCAGCTCATTCCCGTTTCGAGAAGTCACGTTAAACTGTATAACACTGGTCACATCTTAACATTAATGAAATCGTATCATTAGGCATACTAATCAGATAATTAATCAGATAATTACAATTTATCATAAGCAGTTTTAATGTTTTGTAATGTTACTGTGACGTATGTACGTACTTACGTATGTATGCATGTATGTATATATGTATGTATATGTACTACGTATGTATATATGTATGTGTGTACGAGTATGTATGATTGATTGATTGTTTGTTGTTTTCCGCCACACTCAGCAAATTTTTCAGTTATGTGGTGGCGTCCAGTTTTTATTGGTGGAGGAAAGAACCCAGATACAATGTATCCGGGAAGAGACCACCGACCTTCCGAAAGTAAACTGGCAAACTTTCTAACATATATCGGCGCGAGCGAGATTTGAACCCGCTCCGACTGGAGGTGAGAGGCCTTGTGATTTTGAGCGCGATGTTTACGGAGGCCCCTGTATGTATGTATATGTGTGTGTGTGTATGTATATATATGTGTGTGTGTTACACATGTATGTATGCATGTATGTATGTATATGTGTGTGTGTATATGTGTATGTGTGTGTATTCGCATGTATGTAGGTATGTATACATGTATATACAATACAGGCCACGAGTATTCCGCAAAGCACGGTGGAAAACAAACGGTGTAAAATGGTCTGTGTTACACAGTGCACACGGCGTGACATATTGTGTATTTCGAATACACAAGAAATCCACCTTGTCTAAAAATTTAATCCCTAATACCCTCCGTGTCAGACTGTGTCTATATGAGATCATACCCCCCCCCAACAATTATTATTGTTGAACTGTTAGTAAACGACGGATGCTGCTACAGAGCTCTTTCAGATCTTTCAACTTGATGAACGGGATTATATTTCGGATTATATTTCCTTATTATGAATTACTTTCTTTTTCAATTAGGCAGTTTGTAATGTGTTCAACTTTGTATACAAATAATAAAGAACGGAAACGCGAGTTTTTATAAACATTAAAAAATAATGTATTGTACAAGTCTTGTTACACACGAGGTCCATGTGCTTCAGTTGTCAATCAGCTGCATGAAAATACGGTCACGGCCTCGCGGGAAGCTGACTTTACACCTTTCACTCATGGAAATATATTGCAACATTGCTATACATAGATCACACACTTATCTGTGCGTCTTTTTTCATTTATTTATTTATTTAAGGACATAATAATACCGACAAAAATGCTGTAGAATTTTGGGGAAAAAAACTACTTCCAAAGCTTTCAAATATTAAATGATAATTCTCTCTCTCTCTCTCTCTCTGTATATATATATATATATGTGTGTGTGTGTGTGTGTGTGTGTGTGTGTGTGTGTGTGTTACACGTACCTTCATTATTCTAAGGCATATAACTTAAATGATTCTATATAGAAAATAGAAAATATGTTTATAATCGATAATGTATTATATGGACAGAAGCAAATGAAATGCAAATCATTAAACTATTTTTGTCTACAGAAGAATCTTTCTTATCTTCTATTAACTAGTAGCATTTGACCGAGGTTTTATATCCTTTTGGTTCACGGGGCCCCGTGTTTTTTGCGGGATATTCGTGACCTGTACTGTCTGTCTGTAGGTAGGTGGGTCTATACGTACGCAGGTATGTATATATGTATCCTAGGGACGACCAGTCCTATAACCAGGACATACAAAAAAAGCCCGACTAATAAAAATGCATATGAATGAAGTAATGTTTTGGCATACAAAAATTACGTGAAAAAATCCGGAACAATACAATAATGGTATCAATTGAAAATTCCAGACGGAAACGAAGTTGTATGAGTAGTGCGTGTAGAAACTGCTGTTTTAGAAGACAACATTACGTTTCAAAATTAATACATTCAGGAGGAACAATCTAGAAATATAATGTCGATACTGATATATATATATATACTCATGGACAAAAGAAACGTTACACATATTAAATAGTAAATATATTTAATTGGCAAAATGAAATATTTCTGGGCATTTAACACTAAATTCATATCACCAATGACCATTGAAAAGTGTCAACACAAAAGTTCAAAGTTACCCACAACTCTATACGTGTTACAGTTTAAAGGGGGTACCGCAAATGTCATTTCACAAAGTCAATATCGGGTGAATGAACCCCTGTTATCAATAACAGCCTGACATCGACGGCGCATGGAAGCGATTAAACGATTGATTGGCGCTACTGGGATGCGTTGCCATTCCTTAGTCAGTGCTACGCGCAGCTGATCGAGAGTTTCCGGTTGAATCTGACGTCCTCTAACTCTTCTGTCCAGCTGGTCCCACAGATGTTCGATCGGCGACAGATCAGGTGATAAAGCCGGCCATGGTAGGACGTCAACATTGTTTTGACGTAAAAAGTCCATATTCACTCTTGCGGTGTGAGGTCGCGCGTTGTCTTGTTGGAATGTTCCACCGTTGGCAGCAATGAAAGGAAGAACATGAGGTGTAAGAATTTCATTCCTGTATTGGCTGCTATGCCGACCCACATCATCACGCTTCCGCCACCAAAGCGATCGTGACGAATAACACAGTCATCAGCAAAGCGTTCACCACGTCTACGATAGACTCTGGTTCTACCGTCCACTCTACGGAGCAAGAAACGGGATTCATCAGAGAACAACACTCGTTGCCAATCAGCCAATCTCCATCGCAGATGTCGTTGTGCCCATTCCAATCGGCGCTGACAGTGACAACGGGTTAACATTGGCCCCCGGTATGGCCTCCTAGCACGAAGTCCAGCATTAGCTAAACGTCTTTGGATCGTTCGCCGACTGATACGACGTAGGCCAGGGATACTTGCAGCAGTGATCCGAGGATTCTCGGTGCGATTGCGCAGATGACGTAATCGGATTAGTCTGTCCTGTCTAGGTGTTGTAACACGTGGTCTACCGGATCTTGGTCGATCTGAAGTTGAGTTAGTCGTTTGAAATCTCTGCCATAACCTTGAAATGGTTATCCTTGCTACCCCAAAACGTCGAGCAACTTCTGTTTGTGTAGTTCCAAGCTGGAGCATACCAATAGCCCTTTCTCTGTTAGCATTATCAAGACGGGGCATGTTATTGCTTTGACTAAACAATTCGAAAAATGGAAATTCGATGTTTTTCTTTCTACTGGCAAGAAGACGTATTGAAGGGTTGGAAAAAAAGATGAAATTTAAAGCACGTGAAAGACGCTCTCTCCGAAATAGTGATTTAGACTTCCTTGGAAATAAAGTAACGGTTGAATGAATTTAAGATAAATTTCTTTACCTGTATGTGAAGGTATATTTTAATAACAATAATATTGGTTTGAATTATATTTTATTGCAGTAAATTTATTAAAATGCATATTTTTCTCATGTAACGTTTCTTTTGTCCATGTGTATATATATATATATATATATATATATATATATATATATATATGTGTGTGTGTGTGTGTGTGTGTGTGTGTGTGTGTGTGTGTGTGTAACCCAATGATTTGCAGTATATATATGTGTGTATGTGTGTGTGTGTGTAACCCAATGATTTGCAGTATATATATATGTGTGTGTGTGTGTGTGTGTGTGTGTGTGTGTGTGTGTGTGTGTGTGTAACCCAATGATTTGCAGTATATATATGTGTGTATGTGTGTGTGTGTGTAACCCAATGATTTGCAGTATATATATGTGTGTATGTGTGTGTGTGTGTAACCCAATGATTTGCAGTATATATATGTGTGTGTGTAACCCAATGATTTGCAGTATATATATGTGTGTGTGTGTGTAACCCAATGATTTGCAGTATATATATGTGTGTGTGTGTGTGTGTGTAACCCAATGATTTGCAGTATATATATGTGTGTGTGTGTGTGTGTAACCCAATGATTTGCAGTATATATGTGTGTGTGTGTGTGTTATAATGATATGTGTATGCTTTGTTGTATTTGTTTGATAAAGCAATCCGTGGATACATCTTTTGTATCTGTTCTATGTGCATTTCAGTTTCTTATTTGCAGTTTTGTGTATCGATTTAGATATGACACCACCGTAAGGATTTTATATCTACACATCTCATTTGAATAGGCACTGTAATTAAAAATACGGAGGCCCAGTATGAATCACATTGTTCATCCGTCTGTCCGACATCACTTTAAAAATGCGGAGATTACTTATATGTTGTTTAACGTCCCGCTCGAGAATTTTTCAGTCATGTGGAGACGTCACCATTGCCGGTGAAGGGCTGCAAAATTTAGGACTATGCTCGGCACTTACGGCCTTTGAGTAGAGAGGGATCTTTATCGTGCCACACCTGCTGTGACACGGGGCCTCGGTTGTTGCGATCTCATCCGAAGGACCGCCCCATTTAATTGCCTCTGACGACGAGCAAGGGGTGCTAAGGACTTATTCCAACCCGGATCCCCACGGAAATAGAGGACGTATAGGAATCACCCTGTCCGTCTGTCTGCCCGCTATCACTTTCGTTGTGATACAACATCTTGGTGGTCTCTTCCCAGGTACATTTGTATCTGGGTTCTCTCCTCCACCAACAAAAACTGGACGCCACCAGATAACTGAAAAATTGTTGAGTGTGGCGGAAAGCAATAAATAATCAATCAACATCTTGAATAGTTTTCATGTTTTATGTCAAAGGCCAAGGTTACATCATGCCGTCTCATTTTTATACAAAGATGCTAGTAGTTGATGCTGCAGATAAACATAGAAATGTAGATCTGGAGAAAAACACACAACCAATGATTTCTGTCTTACACACATTAATGAATTTTGTGTCATTAGCACTAGTATATACAGTACATGAAACAAGGTTTTCTGCAGGGTCTTTCCTGACTCCCATTATTTAGATTACACCCCCACCAATTTGGAAGCATCGGACACCTAACTACGTTTTACACTTGTGTCAATGTTTGGCCAACTTACAATGACAGAAAAAGCGTGTGAACATCCGATGAGTCATTTAACTTGCGTGTAATTTTCGAAGCAATTTTAGTATGGTTTTCACGGGATTTATAACGATTACAACACGTTATGAAAATTTGTCTACATTAGTGATACCCAATTATTTACGAGGGCTGTTCGATATGCAATGGTATTATACCACAGCGCGATAACGCTTTGCACGATTTTGTGGATGATGATACTCGTGAATAGCTCTATTCAATACCTTTCCAACCGTATAAACACAAGCCTTCAGCTCCACATAGTTTTAAACTTCTAGTCATTTCAATAGAGCCAGTCGTTGACCACTGTTGCAAAAATGGTTGGGAAACGGGTCGAGTATATTAAAGAAATTTAGAGCTTAAATAAAAGTTCGCACAAAACTCGGTCATTCGGTAATGCAGATTTTTACTGAATTGGGGGAAGTTTATGGGTCTGACAAGGTATCTTATGAGACAGTTCGTAGCTGGAGAAAGAAATTTCTGACTGGCACAGAGTCCATCAAAGATGCAATATAATCTGGCTGACCTGTGACTGTAACAAGCAAGGCAAATGTCTCAAAAGTCTGGGAAATAATTGAAAGTGATGGCAGGTACACGATACGTGATATTGTCAAAGCTGTTGGCATATCGCTATTGCGGATGCATTTCATTTTGAAGTGCATTTTGAAAGTACGAAATATTTCTGCCAGATGGATACCGCATATATTGACAGATGACCAAAAACGGGTACGTGTACAAACCGCTAAGCAATTGCTCAAAATGTTTCCCAAATTCAATCAAAGACAATTTGCATACATTGCTACTGGTGATGAAACATGGGTTCACTATTTCGAACTAGTAGGAAAAAAAATGGAAACAGAATATGGCTAACTAAACATGGTAGAAGGTCTGTAATTGTCAAAAGAACCATGAGCACAAAGAAGGGGGTTTTTTTTTGCATATTCTTCTCATGTGATGGTATAGCCGTACAAATTCCGGTGCGGGAGGGCAAAAGTGTTACAGGTCGGTATTACAGAGATGTTATACTAAAAAGGCTGAAGAAACATTATCACAAACGACGCCCTGTGTCAGGATTTAGGCATGGTTGTCTAATTCATGATAATGCTTCATCACATATATCTGAGCTTGTAAAGCAATTTTTGAAGTTGGAGAAGAATACCGTCTTGCCACACCCACCATACTCTCCAGATCTAGCCCCAGGCGACTTTTTCCTTTTTCCAAAATTTAAAAAGTTCTCATCTGGTCGTCGTAACAAGTCCCGACAATGGAAATTAACATGATATGCCATGTGTGTCGATTTGTTTTTTATTATTTCTATTTCAAATATAAATATAGGGAATCGCTGGAAAACGTGATAATTTATGCATAACGGCTTAAATCGTTTCACATCCCCAACAAACCTGACAGTGATTCCTTAGCTATACTTCAAGCCAATATAAGGGTGTGACGACAAAGTTACCTTTGATCTACGATCTTTATCATGTCATATGTATGACCTTGACCTTCCGTTCACCATGTACAAAGTATCAATACTGCGTGTTGCTAAAATCTCCGACAATCGGGCAGATCACAAGGAATACAACTCGGCCCTCAATCTCGGGGGCATAGAGATAAATTTGACGGCATTAAGAAACAGAAAACCGTCGTCAGCGTTATCTTTGCATTTCTTTCATTTAATACACTGTTATTATAGAGCCAAAAGTCAGGGTGAAAAGATGTTTGCTGTGGCGTAATTTTCTGCACAGCACACAAGCTTCAAGGATACATAACACATTTTGAAGTCATATACTTAACGTAACTGTAGTGTTTGAATCTCACTGTGTGTTATTTCCGAGAGTTAAGCACGCTGATCAATGTATTCTAGCAGCCTGAAAGCTGATAAGATGCGTACATTTTGCTAAAAATAAAGGATTTAGGAGTTATTAAAGACCAGAAAATCGTTAATGCCACAGTAATTACTCTGTAAAATGCAATCCTTGTCTTGTAAAAAAAATAAGAAGAAAAAAAAACATTAAATAATACTATTTTTTCATTGAAATTGGGTGCATTTACAGCATACGAGAACAAATATGCAGACAATAAAACGTTTAAAATGAAATATTCATCAAAGGTATATATATATATATATATATATATATATATATATATATATAGTTTGGATTTCTCTATAAGATATATTTCTCTATAACAAAGTACATACCTTGACAAAAGTAAAACACACTCCCTAGAACTGGGAAATAAAAACGAAATAAGCCAAACGTGTTCATAACCAAGTACCTCTTCCGACAGCCAGAGAGTAATGCAACACACTGCAGAAACAATGCGGTGAATGTCTGCTTATAGATTGTCGCTGTGGATGCGATACGAGCCAAAAATATATAATAACACGGAGTTAGCCGTTAGTTGTAAGAAGAATCAGGCAATAATTTCCGCCGATAACCGTAGCATAATATTGTGATGCCGCTCTTTCCAAACCACCCTTACATTCACCGCGTGGCCGGCGACTTAACAGTAACGTATCGTCCACAGGCGCTCGACATTTTCAATATCTATTCAAAAAATCACCTTCCTGTAAACAAACAAGTATCACAGTTAGGGGCAACCTCGATGCAAAAAATTACCAAAGTGACATTTTTTCTGCAAGTGTTGTGCCTCATTTTGAGAATCAACCAAGGTATATCACGTCATATCATATAACCAACCGTCAATCATCATCTACTGCTTCTCAAATGCGAAAAATTGGTAGAAGGGGGACAGAAGTTGACATTATTTCGGGACTGTCCTTGTTTTCATCGGTCGATAAAATTAAAAATTATTATAATTAGCAGTAAATTTAGATATGTTCTAGATCATGTAGACAGCGAGGTAATATGGATCTTAAACACTAATCTATTGGTGTATACTTTATTCATTTTTTTTTTATCAAAATTAGTTGAAAGTAAATGTCATACATAAGAAAGTTATAATCGAATTAACCTCCACACAGCGTATATGTAGGCCTACACTCAACGATCACAGTGACAGTTATACATCCAGGTGTTCTCTCTTGCGTATCTGTAAATTTGTCAGCGTTGTCACAATAGATGACGCAAACTTAGCTGGATCGGATTCGAACCTAACGAGGGGGGGGTGGGGGGGGGGGGGGGGGGGGGGGGGGGGGGGGGGGAGATTTTCATGTCGTTTTGGAAATTGCGATAAATTTACTAGATTTCCCTTGCCAGTCTGCTCCCCAAACCACATATATTCTGCCCGAATTTTACCAATCATCGTCTACTGCTTCTCAAATATATCGCTTAATTTACCAAATATGTACTAAATGTTCTCGATTTTATGATATCATAAAATACATGCAATAGCAGAGCAATCAATGCTTTGTCATTTCTTCGTTGTAAAATCTCGGATCACTTTACGTACATTGATTTCAACGTATAGAATTATTTTTATTCATGTTACGATCACTGAAACCGAAGTAAAACAGAATCAGCATCATTTAGAATTAAGCACAATTTAAATTAGTACACGAAAGGTACATTTATAATATCTTTAATATACTGAACTTACGCAAATGAGAATTCCCTTGCTGATGTACCCTCTGACGCTTGTGCGGTTGTGAAAGGGGGTGGCATTGAATGTAGGATAAAGTGCAGCCCTGCAGACCACAATATTCGGGCAAAATTACATGTATGTGGTTTTGGGGCAGACTGGGCAAGGGAAATTTAGTAAATTTATCGCATATACCAAACCAACATTGAAGCCCCCGCCCCCCCCCCCCCCCCCCCATTTTGCTTGGAGTCCGACCAGCTAAGGTTTGTCACCCATTGTGACCAACACTGAAAATTACAGATAAGCAGGTGAGGACATCTTGATGTATAATTTTTAATTTTATCGACCAATGAAAACAGGTCTATTCCGAAATCATTTCAACTTCCGTCCCCCCTTTACCAATTTTTCGCATTTGAGAAGCAGTAAACGATGATTGACAGTTGATTATTGCCGATAAATGGACTTTATTCCAGTCCACAATGACATTACGAGAGGCAAGACCTTGACAGAGTTGCTTCTAAACGGTTGGGGTCTAATTATAATATTATATCGAACTTTTCGCTGAAATTGCAAGCGATGCAGCTGGTAAGAAAGAAAACCAAAATGGCGACGTGATATACCTTGATATAGTTTGTTTACAGGAAGATAATTTCTATAGATATTTAAAAAGACGAGAGCCTGTGGAAATTAAGACATAACTGTATTTTGAATTATGACTTATATAAATGCAGTATTATTCCTATTCAAACTGTGAATGTGGTCTTCACGAGGACATCTTTCATTTCTTTTTTGTAATAGATACATAAATGCAAGATTTTCTGCGATGAATAATATATTATTTGTAAACAACTTTCGTCTTATCAATGCTCAGTTATTACTGTGGGGTGATGAATCTCTTTCTGAAGAGGAAAATGTGAAGCTTTTGCTATTGTTCAGAAATACGTAGCATTTTAATTTTGCTTCAAATTAATATGCAAGCATTAAAATGTAAGCAACAGACATGACCATAGTATCATGCTACTTGTGTTTTGTATTTTTTTCTCACACTTACCAATATTTAGGCACTTAGACATTGTATGACATTTGTGATTATACAGTATTTAAAGGAGAGGATTTTCTAGCATTGGAACTTGTATCCACCCCCCCCCCCTCCCCCCCCCCCTTTTTTTAACACATAAGTGAATCTTGTCGCCTGTTTCGAAACACTAAAAATATCTTACCACAAGAGTTTTAAACTATTTCTTTGACATGTAGAAAAGCTGAAGTAATACATTGTTAGGATGTTTTGTATTGATCAATGTCAAAACACTGAATATAATTACTTTCATCTAGTCTCAAAAAAAAAAAATCTGTGCGTAGATTTATGACTGGGATATTCGTTACTGCCAAATATGGGAAAATATATGCATCCACTGCGTGAAATCCTCTACGAATACATGAGCGTAGTTACTGCCATCAAAAATTGCCGTTGAATATTTTAAGCAAACTAGAGGAATAATTGTATGGTGTAAAAATGTTCGGTACCGAAGTGTTCGTTACTGCATTTTACGGAACTCTCGCTTAATTTAACCTTAGCTCGAGTGACGGCCTTCACGAAAGTTTAAATAGAAGATTGTCGTGGATGGTGAATATGGAAAAAGCTTCTGATAACCTGAAATATCAGTGATAGTCCTATTCTGGGTACAGCCAATTTATGTAACTCTAAAATACAATATATCAAGCACAGTTCCTATGTATGTCTCTTTTGTAGCATTTTTAAGTCATGGGTAGACTTAGAACAGATTTCATACCCCTTTAGTCACAGAATATAATCAATGTTTGAAATGAGCTCACTGAAAAGATGCGAAAGAATTGAGAACAATTAACCTCACATATTAATCACCCAATAATAATAATATTCCACTAATCCTGACTCTGTTTCATTAATCTTCCCATTTCGCCTTTTATTTGTCCCAATTACTGAGTTTGGATGGTAGCTACATTGCCGTGCGAGGCTTATTGCTATCTTATGGGCGTACGTGGTACGGAGTAGGAGAGGCAATAAAACAAAAGGAAACATTGGGGGTACACAGGCTGAAGTCATCATCAAACGAACTGACTTCACCAGGATGAATGCGGGTCAAACCTCTACCAGATTGTGAGCTTCGTCTACTCTCGTCTGATCATGTTCTAACACTACAGCCATACTTTCCAGTTTGTTGCCCTGTCTGCTAGTTTCACTTGCTAACTTACTAGACTTCATACTGGTGTACAGTCTTGTACACTGGACTAGTTTCCAAACGTTTTACATGCACCTTTTGTGCCAGGGTTATTTTTTTTTTTTTACTTTGATCATTCTCTGACATAATTAACTATGTGCAAAACTCATTTATCTTTCTACTCTAAACGTGAGGGAATACCTGATGATTATGTGACTTTCTAGCAGGGCTGGAATTAATTACAATGAACTGTAATTAATTACATTACAATTACTTTGTTATTTTCAACAATTCAATCAAAATACAATTACCTATTTTTGGAGCATGTCATTAATTAAATTACAATTAATTTGCAAAAGTAATTAATGAAATTACAAATTACTTTCTCAAATTTTTATTAGAAAAAAAAAATTGTGCAAGAATATTTGATATATAGTACAAATCTCAGGTTACTGGCTTATTTATTTATTACGCTTTATCCCCAACAGTTTCTCGCATATACTGTCATTTAAACAGCATCTGTTTGGACGAAGAACTTTGCCAATAACACTGAATAGTCTTTTGCAAGCACGGATCTATCGGGGGCCGGGGCTGGAAACCCCTTCCCCCTCGGAATTTCCAACTGAAAGAAAATAGTCATCTTTCACCTTAGCACCGCGTTTAATACTGCTTCATCAACTCTCTCGATTTTGAAAACCATAATCAATCTATATGTGAAAGACCCCCCATTGGCTTAATTTGCAAATTTACATTCCAATCATTCTTTTACACATCACATTGTTAGCCATTTCTTCATGAATGCTCTGCAATTGTGAACAATGTGCGTATGAATCTTGATAGATATACTACGCCTATATTAACGGCTGGGAATTTCCCCAGAAATATTATAGAAGTAAAATGGAAATACAAAATTAAAAAAAAATCAATAAAACTAAATTTTTCATTAGTACATGAGGGTATGAATTGCGACGCTTCACGCCGGCCTACTTCGTGTAGCGCGTTCATGTAGTATACAGTCATGAAGTGTCACACTTCATACCCTCTTGTATTTTCAAAAATGAACTCTATTTCTTAATTATCAACAAAAACGTTCTCTCATTCAAATATGATTTGTTTATTTCCGCATAATCATTGTACACTCTGTATATTTCTGAATGCACTTTACATGTATATAATGAAACCGACATAGTATACAAAACTGTATATACCATGCAAGATAACAAACTCGACCACGTGACAGTGATGCAGAAGGTGATAGAAAATATTACATACTCAGAAAAATAAAATCTCTAATGCAGGGACATTTCATGTACAAGAGACACGCAATTTTAATGAATGAATGGTTTGTAAATATGACCTCTTGTAGTGGCATGCAAATATTTTCATAAAGGTGCCGCTTTATCTTCAAGTGGTCAAAGAAATCTGTATTTTCAGTTTAATACTAGTAAACAACATTTAATTGATTGATTATATATTGTTTAACGTCCCGCTCGAGAATCTTTCACTCATATGAAGACGTCATCATTGCCGGTGAAGGGCTGCAAAATTTAGGCTGTGTTTGGCGCTTATGGCTTTTGAGCAGGGAAGGATCTTTATCGTGTCGCACCCGCTGTGACACGGGGCCTCGGTTTTGCGTTCTCATCCGAAGGACCGCCCCATTTAGTCGCCTCTTACGACAAGCAAGGGGTACTGAGGATCTATTCTAAGAACCCGGATCTCCACGGGGAGAACGCGTTTGATTACTTTTTATTAGAGAGCATTTTATTTTAAAAGCATATATATTTTAACTTAGTTTGGCGTAAATGATGCTGGAGTGCCACTTTCGGGCTTCACATGTAAATCGTGGCATTTTTTTTTTATTTTTTTTTAAATCTAGGTAAAATTTCCACTCATTTCTTGATTTCCAAACCAACTTAGACTTAAATACATTGTAAAGCTTGTATTGCACTAACAACCTTTACAACACTGCTGAATTTCAAAGAGCAACAAATTAAAATTTAATCCCCTCTAGCTGTACAGCAAGTCAAATGACCCTAAGCTTCCTGTGCGGTTTTAGTATCTCTTCCTATCTGTGGAAAAATGATTTTGAAGTGAAAGATTATCTATGTTCATTCAAAGGCAGAATGTCAAAAGAAAAAGGCAAGAATTTATATAACCTAAGTAAATTTAAAAAGAAAAAAGTTCTCCATCGATATGCAAACGAATGAGTTCGATACGCTCGTGGAACGTTTTATAAGCTAGTTAATATCACTCGTGAGGAAATATACATCCGCCCCTATATTTTATCGTCATTTAAAAAGATGTGTCACTTGACCTAGTTTTCTTTACATCGTCGCAACCAATAGCGAAACATTGTGCATGTAAAACATTTAAGAGACTCGAATCTCAAAAAGGACTTCCTTGTTTAAAGCAAACCGAAAACGTGATTTATTGTACCCCAGTCTCGTGTGTTTCTCCAAATGTTTGATTTCTCGTAAGTATCTTACTCAGTAAGCATGCATATTTGTCTTGACACTTTGTTTACATCTCAAAGGTTATTATAAATTTATACAAAGTCTACTACCTTTATTTATCATATTGATGAAATGTGTAGTCTTATAGTATATGATAAATGTCTGTAACTTGCCCTTGTGCTTAGCTGTAATAGGAGAGAGAGAGAGAGAGAGAGAGAGAAAGAGAGTCATCACCTTAATTCCCTCGGTGATATATCATTGTCTGTGAGGCATTTTCCACTTTAGTACAATACTAGTACATATGGGTCTCTGAAATTGATGTGTCCTTGAAAAATGACTAGGTCTTTAAAGCCCTGATTGACACTATTAATACTGTCCCTATTCAAAAATCCTGGAAAATGACCAGGTCTTTAAATCTTGATTTGCACATATCAATACAATCTCTATTTCAAAGTCAACCTCCACCCCCACTCCACATTCAGTCATTCCACTCACTTATTTTCCTCTCAAATTCTGGTATTTCTGTCCACCTCCAGCCTCTCTCAGATTCTGGTTTTTCTCTCCACTTAGAGCCTCTCCCAGATTCTAGCTTTCTTCTTCACCCCTATCCTCTCCCAGATTCTGGTTTTGATGTCCACCTCTAGCATCTCCCACAATCTGGTTTTCATTTTCAACCTATACTCTCCCAGATTCTGGCCTTTCTCTCCACTTACAGCCTATCCCATAATCTGGTTTTCTTCTTCACCCTTCGCCTCTCCCAGATTCTGGTTTTCTTCTTCACTCCTCGCCTCTCCCAGATTCTGGTTTTCTTCTTCACCCCTCTCCTCTCCCAGATTCTGGTTTTGCTGTCCACCCCTTGCCTCTCCCAGATTCTGATTTTCTGTCCACACTTACCCTATCTCAGATTTTCGTTTCTGGTTTTTCTATCCAACCCTAGACTCTTCATGATTCTGTTTTTTCTTTCCACTTCTAGCCTCTCTCGAATTTTCATTTTTATTTCTAACCCTATATTCCCATAGATTCTGGGTTGATGTTGTTTTGTTTTTGTCCACCACTATCCTCTCAGATTCTGGTTTTTCTGTCTATTCCTAGCCTCTCTCAGATTCTGGCTTTTCTGTTCATTCTGCGCCTCTCAGATTGTGTTTCTTTTTTCGCAGAACTTCTAAAACAAGTGGTAATGTTTATGTAGTCAGTGATTCAACTGTTCGTATCATGAGATTCACAAGTAGATGTGTATATCCCGCTAGGTTTTACATTGAGAAATACCATAAAAGGAAACTGCACAGACTGAAAAAGCATCAAGAAATGTAAATATCAGTTCATATATTGTAACTCCACCCAAACAGACAGACAGACATAAACAGATGACAAACAAGAGATCACAATGTATTTATCATGTTCTGTAGGCAATACAGAAATGACATTTTGGAGAACTGTTTTGGGGGTGAGTATCAGAAGCTACATATCTCATGTATATTCATTTGTCTCAGTATATACATGAATATTCATGTGTCTTAGTATTTACATGCATATTCATGTGTCTGAGTATTGACATGCATATTCATGTTTCTTAGAATTTACATGCATATTCATATGCCTTAGTATTTACATGTATATTTATGTATCTTAGTATTGACATGTATATTCATGTACCTTAGTATTTACATGTATATTCGTGTGTCTTAGTATTGACATGCATATTCACATGTCTTAGTATTTACATGCATATTCATGTGTCTTAGCATTTACATGCGTATTCATATGCCTTAGTATTTACATGTATATTTGTGTATCTTAGTATTTTACATGTATATTCATGTGTCTTAGTATTTACATGCATATTCATATGCCTTAGTATTTACATGCATATTTATGTATCTTAGTATTGACATGTATATTCATATGCCTTAGTATTTACATGTATATTTGTGTATCTTAGTATTTACATGCATATACCAGTCTCGGTAGCTCAGTGGTTAGAGCGTTCGCTTCGTACCGGGAGGTCGTGAGTTCGAGCCCCGCTCGTGCCATGGCCGCGTCAAACCTAAGACGAAAAATAGGTAGTGATTGCTCCTTTGTCAAACGCTCGGCATTTAAAGTGAGAATCACGGGTCTTTCGGATATGACCTTAAAAACGGAGGTCCAGTGTCATGGTAGGCATTGGCACGTTAAAGAACCCTCACTGCTACAGCCCTGAGCGCTAAGCATAGGTCTAAATTTGTGGTACTTCACCTACAGCTGGTGACGTCGCAATATGAGTGAAAGGTTCTCAACGGGACGTAAAACAAACAAACAATCAAACAATTTACATGTATATTCATGTACCTTAGTATTTACATGCATATTCATATGCCTTAGTATTTACATGTATATTTATGTATTTTAGTATTGACATGTATATTCGTGTGTCTTAGTATTTACATGCATATTCATGTGTCTTAGTATTTACATGCATATTCATATGCCTTAGTATTTACATGTATATTTTATATACCTAAGTATTTACATGTATATTCATGTGCCTTAGTATTGACATGTATATTCATGTGTCTTAGTATTTACATGCATATTCATATGCCTTAGCATTTACATGTATATTAGTGTATCTTAGTATTTACATGTATATTTATGTACTTTAGTATTTACATGCATATTCATATGCCTTAGTATTTACATGTATATTTATGTATTTTAGTATTTACATGTATATTCGTGTCTTAATATTGACATGTATATTCATGTGTCTTAGTAATACATGCATATTCATATGCCTTAGTATTTACATGTATATTTATGTGCCTTAGTATTTACATCTATCTCATTAATGTGGTGTATATCGTTAGTGTGATAGGCCCGTACCATAGCTGTATCAAACGGCCTTTGGATATAGTACTGCCGGTCCTAACTACTACTTTTGAGTTCATCCCCGTTTAAAACATCCCCTATTTTTTTTTTGCTTTTCTGATTATCAGTACGATAAACGAATTAAAAAAAAAACCCATAAAATCAATTATTTTATCTTTTCAAAAATATTCATCTAATTAAAGTATAAACAATAACGAAAGTCATTCTAGACGTAACAAATTTGAACATAAAGTATGCCAGGCCATGGTGTTGTCTTGGAAGTCCCATTCTCCCCACCTTCATCGAAGAAAACACGTGAAATTTGACTTTTTAAAAACATTGTAACTCCGATGATAAACACATTGTTCACTAGAATCACTGTTTCATCTAAATTAAAGTAATATTAGTCCACTGTCATTGATCGTTGATCTGATTTCAAAATGTCGCAACCAAAACTTTTCCCCAAGTACGTCAAGATATT
>JAMZEH010000013.1:0-147500 GCA_024699665.1 Ostrea denselamellosa
AAAATGCTTTAAAATGGAAATATAAGCAGTGAGTTGTCATTTTTGAACGCTAACGCGCGTTATTCAATTTGTATGCACACACCATTGTAGTTATGAGACTACATCGTTCAAACAATGACAATTCATTGCTTAAACATTTCCAATAATGTACAGATCATAATGATAACCATTTCTTATGAATGCTTTACAGTTGTAAACAATGTCAATATCAATCTTGATAAATTTATAAAATACGTCTGTTTTAACGGCTGGGAATTCAAAGGAAAAAATGAAAATAGAAAGTATATAAAAAATAAATTTCTGTTTTGAAAATATATTAGGGTATGAATTGTAAGTGACACTTCATAACGGTACCCTTTTCATGAAACGCTAACGTGCTACGTGATGTATGTCGGCACGAAGCGACACAATTCATACTTTCATGTATTTTTAAATATGAAAATTTATTTCTCAAATAAACATGTGGTTGAACATAGTTATCAATGAAAAGTTTGGTTCATATATTATACGATAGCTATACAAGTATAATGCAGAACACAGTCTTCTCAAATGTACACGACATGCTTTGCTAGGTTAACTTTAAGACAGTCGCAAAATTTCATACAGAACTGAAAAAGTTGTTTTATTGAAAGTTCCATCAATTGAAGATATTTCAAAAGTAATGTGTATTTTTAAACATGCACAACTGAAAGGAAGAAAATAGTAAACAAAGTTCCATCAATTGAAGATATTTCAAAAGTAATGTGTATTTTTAAACATGCACAACTGAAAGGAAGAAAATAGTAAACAATATTGACTCCCTTCCCTTATAAATATCTACCTGCTTCTTTATTTGATCTTTATGTATTCATTTTGTTTAGATGACAATGAATAAAAACTTAAATCATCAATAAAATAGAAAACGTGTATCCATTTCTAATCAAGTTTTGAAGATGCTCCTGGAAGAAAATACTGCAGACGTATTTAATTTCCTGTGGCGAACTAAATTTCGTAGCTTTCATGTATGGAAAAAACGAAGAAAACTAATCCAACGTAAAGTTTCAATTTCTGGGGGGGGGGGGGGGGGGGGGGGGGGGGGGGGGGAGATATATGCTGTTGTTATTCGTCGCCCATTTATATTTCGTCAGTACCGTAATCGCCACCATTGTACATGAGAGTAACTGCACTTTGCTGTAATAATGTATAGTTAAATCGTTCATTACAAAAATACACAAGTGAAATACCCCCCCCCCCCCCTGTAATCAAGAATGATTACTATAAAAACAGTACAATTCATTTTAAGACAGTTGGTATTGATATTAACACGATAGAATGTACATGTAGGTAAATCTCTAGAAGGATTTCAATCCGCGTCTGATATGTCGCGGAGACGAAACCCTTGACATGTACATGTATACATATTCATATATAAGAAGCCGAGCAATAAATGACACACCGCAATAAGCGTAATTCGTTATAAGCATTTTACTTGGTTTTGTTGTTGTCGTTTTGTTTGGTTTTTTTTTTGGGGGGGGGGGGGGGGGGGGTTGTGTTGGTTTTTTTGGTTTTTGTTTTTTTTTGTTTTGTTGTTGGTTTTCTTATTTATAAATTTAGGGTTTTTTTTTGAGATTCATTCATTAGTTGGGCACTCTAGCTCCGTATGAACACAATCCACACTAAAGTAAATTGAATAGATAATCTTTGCGACAGTGAATTTGAATTATTTAATATGGGTACTTCTAACAGACTGATCTAAACAAGCCTTTAAGTAGTCACCATCTGAAATATTGTGCCGACTAGAGATATCAAACGCCACGCTGTCAGAACAAAAGTAAAGAGTCACAATTTTACAATCACAATTCATTAGGCTATGTATATGTAAAACTACTGAGGAAAACTTTGTCTTATCTGTTTTGGAGTCTATGAAAATGGGCGATTAATGATGAAAACTTGCGAATTTTTTAAACCTGAATATAAAGATGTCTCTTACTCCAAGTTTCATTTATTATTATTTTTAATTTGAAATCATGACTTTGTCTTACCGATGCGTTTATGTTTGAAAAATGACTGAAATAATCAGAGGAAATGCTGTAATGACTGCAGTTCTGGCCTTTGCACTGCTTCTAATGTTGTCAGGCTTCTACCGGTACTGGTTCCTATTCTGAGTTCTCACCCTGCTGCCCGATCCGTCGTCATCGCATTTTATACCAGAACCTATGCTGTGGAGAGGATGTGAGGTTTCCAAAAATGTTTTCTACACATATGTATTCAATTTTAAAGTTACTGGTGAAAGTCCTGACTCGATAGATTGTTCTTATTAACCTACTTACATTTTAGAGAAGAACAAACCATACACATAATATACATGTACTATCTTAAGAGAACCGAACTGCTAGATGTCATGGACAAGATGGAATGATCCCAGGAATTGAAATATTTATAGAGAAATTGATTATCTCCATTATTAAATTGAAATCTATGTCCCGATATTCTTTTATTTAGCGACTCCTTAGTTTCCCCGAAGTGAATCGGTCCACAAAGGCTACACTCAATTGTGTAGACAACGTTAGTGTTTTGGTATTGAACTTTTTTCCAGAGAGATTACTAATGAAAGTCCTATTGATCAAATTATCACAGACTTTATAGGTTTTGAGATGAAGTACTGTTGTCCGAAAAAAGAATTTAAAAACGTTTCATAATGAAACTTTTTATTTTTGAAGTGCTAAGCGAGGAAAATAATTAAGATTAAATATACATATGTGTACTATCAAACTAATAATAGCTATTTGTCAACAATATAGAAATACAAAAAAAAGTGATAGACATGACTGTGTGTACAGTGGGAATCATCTGTTCCAATCCGATTCAAAACATGCCATGAAACTTCTGAACTTTGCCTCACTACCATCAAGACTGAAATCCCCGAGATCTTTTAACTGTACATTTTCAATTCTTTCAATCATCATTTTCTTCAAGGCTTTCTCTGTAGCAATCACTTGCACATCGTATTGTTTAGGGGTAATGTCATTTCTAACAATAGCCACGTAATTACGAAGCTGTACAGTCAAGTGCTTGTTATTGTCTTTGACTTTAAATACCACTATATCGGAACGACCTCCACAATCTTCGTACTTGTACATAGTAGATACAAGTTCAAATAGTTCTTGTATCCCGAGTGCCGTAATAATTTCCTCGCGATGTTTGTCGTTTAATTCTATGCTTAAACTGCCTGAGCTTTCCAGTGCACTTGTTAGGTAGTAGTTACTAGCAATGGCATTTATGTTTCTTATGCCCAGAAGAGTGAGGCAATCTATTTTTAGCTTTCTGGCCTCTACATTTCTGTCGTCAACAACCAAGACGGACGAAGCTAACTCTAAAGCCCACTGTATATCATTGTCATTCCATGCTTTGACTGCCGTGTTCATAACTTCGGGAACGCCACCCGCAAGCGCTACCATGCGTTTAGCTCTGTCGGTAGTGGACAAAGGAAAAAGGTCTGTTGGATCGCCACTGAACCAACCAAGATAGAGCTGAAATACCCCTTTAACTGACCATGGCACTGTACCATAAAATTCTCTCAAGTGAGGATGCAAACGAAGTTTGTCTGGCATGATCACATGTTTCACCACGTCATCGGGAGAGTATCCTTTGTTGATGAATCTAACAGCTTGATCATGAACAAACTGAATACCATCTCTGTACACCTCTAGAACACCTCGAACATTTTCCTTGCCTATTATTGGCTGAGTATGACTAGGAACGAGAAACTCTGGTTCCAAATCCAACATTCTTTGCACTGAAGTGTACCAGTCAACTGGGTCTCTAGCAGGGGCTCCCCGAATAGTGTAAATGTTTGGAAATGCTCTGTAAACATCGTCAGCACACATGAACGCTTTTAAGGATGGGACCCAAAGACCAATCTGATCACTTGTTTCTCCTGGAATTTTCATGAGGCGAACGTCAAGCCCTGTAATACAGCAAAGGGAAAAATAGGACACAGTCAAAAACAAGAATATTAGTACATTGTAAAACTGAGGAGTGCTCCCGAACTGCATCTAACCAGTGGACTACTTCACATGACTAATGATTTGCACTGTGATCAATAACTCTTGAAATATTGTTGAAATGAAGGTTTGTTTCATAAACAAGGTGTATGTTGAATGACGTTTACTTATAATTACAAAATGATCCTGAGCGACTTTTATCTGGAAACCATTTGTCTACTACTTATTTCTGTGATATAGGATAAATACTTGTTCAAAAACTGTTGAAATAATGAACTTCTTCCTCATATATGGCATATGTTTTGAGTGAACTTGATCTCTCCAAATTAACCCTGAGAGACCTTGGCCCAAAAGATCAATACTATATTCATATCATGCATCAATTCACAACGAAATTTGGACTCTAAAATCACTTATTTGCATTTTAAAAAATTCATAATTTTCAGAACTAATTTTTAATTTAAAAATTAAAACATGTACGAGTCTTCTTCGCAGGTTTTATTCTGATTCATCAAATGAAAGCAAAGTTTGAATTTAAAATCTCTTATTGCGAAAACACCTTTATCATTATTCCGGGGAAAATCACACACAAAAAAAATATATAAAATAATCGAGAGTTCGCATCACTCTTTTGATAGTGAAATCATGTTTTATACGAGATGCTTTAACGAGCCATATGCATTAAATAAAAAAATTTAGTGAGATAAAACCTGTTATCAACATGGTAAATAAATAGGAAATTGTCATTATTTTGAAAGCAAAGCAGCTTTTGTTTACATATATAACTTTGATTTAATATGCTCATTGATGGTCATAATTTCAATAACTTTTAATATACAATTTACTATCTTATTAGACATTGATTCAGTTTTGTAGAATGTATATACTTGCACGTTTTATTTATTTTTTCTGTTATCATTATTTCATTTATCATATTATCTCTTTTAGTCTTTTATTGTACAACGCCAGTGAATACATGTATGTAAAATTAGGCGTTTTAATCAAATAAACTAGTTTCAGTTTTAATAAATATAATATCTGCGGAAGGGGCCAGGGTAATTGCAAGCCTTATTTCATTTAGTATACAGTGAGTGATGTCAATTTTTAAGACAAACCAGTCACATTGTCATGCAGAGCAGGAATGATCCCAGAGATAAAGGTTCTGACTCCAAGGCGGGTCACGTTTGTCATAGAGTGTTTATGTTTAGTGTTTATGGGTAAATCATTTGAATCTTCTTTAATGCTAGCTATTGATATGGGTATCGAGAAGGAACAAATAGCCCTTTACAAAACTTGTAAATATCATGATCCCAGAGGGAAGGGTTTTACTACCAGGATGGGACCAAAATTCCAAATCTGTATCTGCAAAACTACAAACTTGTGACATCCTATAATACAACACATTTATGTGTTACAATTGCAGAAAAACACGAACATTTTTGGACCTGTTGATTTTTTACATAATTGCGGCTAGATTTCACATGTACAATTACAAGTTGTACCAGTTATACACTTCTACATGCTGTCATCATATGATTTGACACGTTAAAGAACCCTCACTGCGCTAAGCATAGGTGTGAATTCGTGGTACTTCACCTACAGCTGGCGACGTCTCAATATGAGTGAAAAATTCTCGACGGGACGTAAAACAAACAAACAAAAATCATATGATTTTAAACGGTTACAGTTACAGAGAAGCACGTATAAGATGATAGGACCCTCATTTGTCCCTAAGCCAAGGACCAAACCTCAATGAATTTGCATCATCTGCAAAAACACAAGTTACGCCCAATCATATGTCTCCATTAAATCATTTGAATCTGTCGCTATGACAGATAGAGAGGAGAAACACAAACAAGAATTCTAAGTGTTACCTACGCAAGGCCTTTATGGGTGCATTACATATGTAACAGACTCGTGACTTACGAAGTCAGTGGGAAGTCATGGGTTTGAATCCTCGTCGCGTCAAACGTGAGCCACTGAAATGGATAGTGGTTGTTCATTTGACAAGCGTTCTGAATTAGAAGTGAAACTTATGTTTTTCGGATGAGACCTTAACAATCAAGATTCTGCATCGCGACAGGCGTTGACACTATGAGAATCATGCATACGTCAAAATTTGTGACACTTTACCAACAAGAGGTCCATGGCCACATTGCTCAAGTGAATCACCTTGGTTCTGCTGTTCAGACATAACCATGATACATGGTCACAAGGTAAAAAGAAAATCTTGGTATGAAATGTAAGGTCTTACCACAAGGAATTTATATACAAAATATGAGAGCCCTACCTTAAACAGTACAGAAGATTTTGCCTATGTTAACTTTTCTTAAAAGTAATCAAAATCCAAGGTCAATGTAAAAAGGTCAAAAACTTTGGTAAGAAAAGAAAGGTTTTGTCACAAGGAATGACAGATGTATCACTCACCATTCAAATTTTAAGAGAAAGGATAAAGTTTTTATCAAAAATTTGAAATTTGAGTCAATCTCCAAGATCAAGGTTACAAGGTCAAACATCATTGCATCAAGTGCAATTTCTTGCCGTATGGAATCTATAAATAAAACATTAAAGCTTCACCCTAAATAGCTTAGGAGATATTGCCTAGCTTAGATTATTTGAAAGTACGTCAACCTCAAAGGTCAAGATCACAAGGTCTAAAACTGTGATACCAAAAGAAGATCTTCTCACTAGGAATCTACATCAGAAAAATACCCGCCCCCAACGTGAGCCACAGGGACATAAAAACTTGAATCCACAGCCTTAGGAACGTTGCATTTTGATATGATTTACTGAGGCCCCGCTACTCTTGAAAGTAATCTGTTTTAATCAATTTCCTGTAGTTGTTGTTTGTTTGTTTTACGTCCCGTCGAGAATTTTCCACTCATATTGAGACGTCACCAGCTGTAGGTGAAGTACCACAAATTTATACCTATGCTTAGCGCTCAGAGCCATAGCAGTGAAAGTTCTTTTAACGTGCCAACATCTACTGTGTGACACGGGACCTCCGTTTTTAAGTTCATATCCGAAAGACCCGTGATGCCGAGCGTTTGGCGAAGGAACAATCACTACTTATTTTTACGTCTTATGTTTGATGCGACCATGACACGAGCGGAACTCACAACCTCCCGATTACGAAGCGAAAGCTCTAACCACTGCGCTACCACGACCGGTGAATTTCCTGTAATTCGCAAGTCAAACTTTGAATATATAGATTTTTCCTATATATCCACATTCTAACCTCAGGGGTCATGATTGAACACCTCAGGGGTCATGATTGAACAAACTTAAATCAACACTATTAATATGAGGAAACTTTCATGGTAGTTTCAACTTTTCTGACCCAGTGATTTTCAGAAGAATAAAAATGACCACACCTTATTTTTGCCTTTCTTGATAATCTTCCGAAT
The DNA here is from genome assembly GCA_024699665.1 of Ostrea denselamellosa. NCBI lineage: Eukaryota > Metazoa > Mollusca > Bivalvia > Ostreida > Ostreidae > Ostrea > Ostrea denselamellosa. Next base: position 7,391 of record JAMZEH010000013.1, read on the forward strand.
GGATATAGTCATTTGTTTTAACTAACTTGAATCCCCTTTACATAAGGATGATTTTGTCAAGTATGATTGAAATTGGTTAAGTGGTTCTTGAGAAGAGTTTTTAAAAAGATGCTACAATTTTTTTTATAACTCTTAATTATCTCCAATTCAAAAAGAGCGTGGCACTACAAGCATGTTTTTAGCAAGTTTGGTTGAAATTGGTCATGTGGTTCTGGAGAAGAAATCGAAACCGTTAAAAGTTTCCGGACGAACAGATGGACGCCGGACAATTCACCTCTGGTGAGCTAAAATCTGGTGATATCGTGGTACAGTGTTATATTTCTCTGGGTCATTGAAAACCTAATCATTTTAAGATCTGAATAATTCAAATTGAAACAGTTAAGGATGTTTCTGGAAGAGCTATTTGATTACCTGCAATGTTTGTGTCTAATTCCATTTCCTTCAGAAGTTTATTAGGAAGTACGATTCCCATCGAATCTTTGTCTTTCCCATAGTTCAGCTGTATTCCTATTCCAGCATTCTGATATTGTCCTTTTGTCACAAATGTACCAAACTGACGCATTGAGCGCTTAAACTTTGCTCCGTAAGCGGTAGTGTGAAACTTCCGAATCTCGAGAGGAAGATGTTCGTGTGCCCAAATGTCGGGCAAGTTGAGTGGGTCTTCAATAAAGGCCTGTAAAATAGCATTCACAGTGATTATATAGTGATATGGTTGCATTAGGAAATATTTCACGATTGCTAAACGTTTGTACTTTTCCTGGTTAACTCGTGCCTATCTTAATTAAAATTTCGTGAACATATCATAAAGATTAATTTACCCACGGAATTACCGGTACCAATTGCTGTAAATCACAATTTAGCCGCAAGAACATTATTTACGCGTAATTTCGCGAGTTTAACATTTAGTAAAATGTTCTTATAAATACACTCTTATATATAGAAGACTTATAAGCAATGGAAAATTATTCGCGAAAGTTACGCCTCATCAATAAATTCATCATTGTAGCCACGAGAAATAAAAGTGATCTACAGTGCCATCATTCCGACTACATGCATAAGGATGTAAAAAATAAAATGAAACAACGGTGCATTTTTTTTTTCGGAGAAAGAGAAATTGAGAGATTCGGAAATCCAAACTTTTACAGAATAATTATCACTCCCTCTGAAATAATGATTAGCAAGTTCTGACAGATCCTATCAAATCTCAGCTGGTAAATAAATCACCAGCAATGAAGAAGGAAGGCAGTGTGTGTGTGTGTGTGTGTGTGTGTGTTCAACCCTTTACAAGTGTGGGACTGATACTGCAATCAAGATATTGTCGAAATGCCCTACACATGTATTTACTAGTCTTAGGGTAGTGCTTGGTTTCCGAAAGTATCTCACGTTAGAATAATCATTCCCTTCTTGTTTGTGTATATAACGTATGTTTAAGTGTAAACATATGTATGAAAGGAGTAAATATTCTGATAATACAGCCATGATAATCTTATATCAGAGGAACATACCCCTACGCCACCAATATGATCGGTGTGGTGATGAGTGTATATAATTGCTTTAATAGGCTTCTGGGTAATTTTTCGAAACTCCGCCAAAATCTCTTTTCCTGCGAGACTACTTTCAGTGACGTCAACTATTATGAGTCCATCTGGAGCAATCACCATGATGGAATTTCCCAGAGCATAGCCAATCCCCATGTAAATATTGTCCATAACCTGAAAAAAAACCACATTGAGTATGAATACTAAACCTTACTATAATTTGGATAAATTACAGTACATTACTAACAGAATTATGTGGAAAATATTGCAAATACTTTCATGGTTCAAAGAGAATAAAATTATTTTGTGAATCACATTCAAGTTTTACTGTACAGGAACAAGGTTAGCCTCGACGAAAAACCTTGACAAAACAAAGATTTGGCCATGATTTATCACATAGATGAAGTCTCTACGTGCATCTTTATTATTCTGACAAACAACTATGCTTTGAAAATGGCATGCATGTTTTCAACCTTTATCAGGGGGCCTCCGCCTCTCACTTCTAGTCGGCGCGGTTTCAATTCCCTCTCGCGTCGACATATGTGAGAAAGTTTGTCAGTTTACTTTCGGAAGGTCGGTGATCTCTTCCCGGGTACATTGTATCTGGGTTCTCTCTTTCCCAATAAAAAATCAGGACGCCACCAGATAACTGGAAAATTGTTGAATGTGACGGAAAGCAACAATCAATCAATCAACCTTTATCTGTAATAAAACACTGATGAAGTCTCTTTCTGTGACTCATGACCAATATTAAAGACTGTCAAACACACGGGTGAAAACCACAATACCTCTGATATTTAAAACAATATTGAAGACATTTGCCATGTACAGGAAACTGTTCGTAATTAATATGAATGATTTTCACACACATCTATTGATTTGTAATTTTTTGCTTGAGGGTATTCGAATAGGTTTTCGGGTATATTACGTAATATTTCGGTATAGATGGCGGAACCACTTGGTAGCAAAGCACTCTTAGCTCGTTCACAGGCAATTGGGGCATGGATCATGATCATTCCACATACCCCCCCCCCCCACACACACACACATCTTATAACTCTATTTTTCTCTGATCTGAAAGAGACATATCAATTATTTTGTCTACTTATATTTTGTAAATATGCATTAAAGATCACCCAAATATGTTAATTTTCGTCTCTCTCATGTATTAGCAAAAATTACGTTATGAGTGATTATAAGAAAAGAAGGCATGCAACTCTTTTCACGTCGTCTGCCTCACCTGGTTCAAACTTCGCCTGATTTTTCACTCACAGCAAGTCAAAACACTGGCTGTGCATATATCACTAAATTGGTTACACATTCTTCTTTACTTTCGTGTTTCCATTATATTTTTAAAACTCGCAGATATTTAATTACATTAATTAAATTACTCTCAATCAGAGTCAATTTCGTTGCTGTGCACCATCCGGCCTGGAAGTGCAGGAACGATAACCTAAACTGAAACTAATTTATTTGATTAAAACGCCTAATTTTACATACATGTATTCACTGGCGTTGTACGATAAAATAGTAAAAGAGATGATATGTATAAAAGGTAATAATAGAAGCATAAGATAGGTAAGTAAATAAGTAAATAAAACATACAAGTACATACATTCTACAAAACTGAATCAATGTCTAGTACGATACTAAAATGTTTGTTTTTGTTTTGCTTTTTTTTTTTTCGTTTTTTTTTTTTTAAATTGTATATCAAAAGTTTCTAAATAAATGAGTTTTCAATTTCACCTTAAAACTGTTCAGTGGTTTCGACTGTTTTATCTCTAGAGGTAGATCGTTCCAAAATCGAGGACCAACGGTTCCGAAGCTTCTGTCACTGAACGTCTTGTGTCTATTAAAATGAACGTTGTAGCAGCCGTAAGAATATTGAGCGGAGCGTAACTTTTGAATTGGCACCTGTTTCGTTAAAAGTTCGGTTAAATATAATGGTGCTTCGCCAACAGAACAGTTATACATAAAAGTCAACAATTTGAATTGTATTCTGGATTTGATGGGTAACCAATGTAAGTCATAGAGAGCTTCCCTAGAACTATCAAATTTCTTACGATTCAATACAAGTTTCGCGCTCATGTTTTGAATACGTTGCATCTTTCCTATTTCACTCAGTGCTATTTCATATAAAATCACATTACAGTAGTCCAAATGAGAAATAACTAATGATAAAACCAAATTTCTGTTGCCTCTTTTGTCAAATATTTACGTATACTATTAATTCTGAGAAAATTGATCATTGCTGTGCGGCATTTTCTTTTGATGTGTTCCTTAAAATTTAGAGTTTCATCTAAATATGCTCCTAATATCGTATACAATGTTCCGATTTAATTTTGTCGCCATTTATGTTTATAAGTTTCGTGTTGCATCTGTCCAGTTGCTTCCTACTGCCAAATATTATGAATTCTGTTTTTGATGTGTTGATTTTCAGTTTATTTGAATTCATCCAGTCATTAATGATGCCTGCACAGTTTTCCAGTTTTTTAATTGCCTCAATTTCGTTGTGAATAGACGTAGGTCTAAACCTTTTATTTGCAATATGATCATCTGCAAATCCATAGACCGTGATTGACGGAGGAACAATGTCGAATTAAGTCCCTGCATATGTAAGATACAACCACGGACCTAAACAGCTAGATTACTGTTCCGAATGACATTAAGCACACGGTGACACCCGAAGCTTCCGGTGTAGAAGAATTCTCGAATTTGCTTAGTTTTAACAAAAGCGCAGTACTCTCAAAGCATGGCAAGTTTTGTATGCTCTTTATTTTATTCTGATGGATGAATTTCAAAGAATTCTTTCTTGGCGTAATATGATTTTCTTGTCATCTGTTCAAAAATGCCCCTTTTACAAGATTGAAGGGGCCTCCGTGGCCGAGTGGTTAGAGCATCGGGCTCCAAATCACAAAGCCTCTTACCTCCGTCGGCGCGTGTTCGAAGCTCGGCCGCGGCGTTATGTGAGCAAGTTTGCCAGTTTACTTGCGGAAGGTCGGTGGTCTCTTCCCAGGTACATTGTATCTGGGTTCTCTCCTCCACCAACAAAAACTGGACACCACCAGATAACTGAAAAATTGTTGAGTATGGCGAAAAGCAATAAATAATCAATCAATCAATCAAGATTGAACATCTGGACCAAATTATCTCCAGGGCGCATCCAGGAATTGAAATTAAGCAGATGGAGGGGCACAATTTCATGAGGCATAGGGTCCGGGGGCCGCCTTAAGGTCTCCAGTGGATCGAGGATGAAGCCCTGATTGAGGCCCAGGGGCGAAGCCCTCGGAAGTTCCTGAATCTTGTATAAATTTTAAAAGACTTGAAATATGTAGGCCTTATATGTAGTCATATAGCGCATTTTTACTATTTTCTGTCATTTAATGAGGTGTAATTAATAAAATGATACACATTTTAATTTTTTAAACTGTAAAATAGAGGTTCTCCCTATAAAAGTAACAATAAATCAAAATATCTTATGGTTTATTTCTCTGAGAGTGAAAAAAAAATGATTATTTAATTTTTTCTAAAGAAATACAAGCTGTAACTGACGGTAAATAGATTGAAAACTAAAAGAACAAATACAATAACAAATTAGTGATTGAATATATATAACTTCATTGGATCAGAGTAAATCTGAAACAAAAAATGTCGAATCATTGTCTTTCTGACAGTAATTCCTGATCGTAATATCCGATGTGCATTGATCTCGGACGTCACCAGTTTGCAAAGCAATGTGAACGTGTCAGATTTGTAAACAATTTTTGAAATACGAATTTTACAGCATAATCATTATCAAAATTTTACTTGAGTCGTACATTTGCGTAATTTAATTACCTTTTTACACTTATACTACTTAAAGCCATTCATCTTATCACGTTGCAATATTTTAAAACAAACGCAATGTATAAGTTTTCACGTTGGTCTCCATCGTTATATGACCTTGGTCTCAGCAACCCGATTATGTTCGCCAATCATCCGTGTATACGACGCAATGGTGTTTTATAATAAACGCTCATTGTAGGTATATACTATGATACAATATTTCATTGGTTTATATAGCTGAATTTTGAACATCAGATCTTGGGGATTATATTACTTGTACCGTTAATTGTTAATTGGTGCATAATTAGATAGTTGAAAAATACCGCCAGTTACAGCTTGTATTGCTTTAATCTGAAAATTTTAGGGGGGGGGGGGGGTTACACCCATAAATCCGCCACTGATCTCTAAGCAAATTCGAGATTCTCTCTCGGAAGCCTCGGGCATCATAGTATGCTTAATGTCATTCGGAACAGTAGTCTGGGTTATCGTTCCTGTACTTCCAGGCCGGTTGATGCACAGCAACGAAATTGACTCTGATTGAGGATGTAATTAAATATCTGCGAGTTTTAAAAATATAATGGAAACACGAAAGTAAAGAAAAATGTCTAACCAATTTAGTGATATATGCATAGCCAGTGTTTTGACTTGCTGTGGGTGAAAAATCAGGCGAAGTTTGAACCAGGTGAGGCAGACGACGTGAAAAGAGTTGCATGCCTTCTTTTCTTATAATCACTCATAACGTAATTTTTGCTAATACATGAGAGAGACGACAAATAACATATTTAGGTGATCTTTAATGCATATTTACAAAATATAAGTAGAAAAAAATTTTGTGTGTATATTTCAGATCAGAAAAAAATAGAGTGATAAGATTGGGGGGGGGGGGGGGGGGGGGTGGAATGATCATGACCCATGTCCCAAGTGCCTGTGAGCTCGTTTGCTGCTGATATTAGGTAAAAGAGTATTTTTACTGGCTGACAGGAATTCAAGTATGAAGTCGGAAGAACTTCAAGATGAACTGGTTTATTAGTGAAGAGGTAGTGTCCATATATAGTTTCCATATATAGTTCGTCTCTGAACAAGGTATTACTTTGAACTTCATGGTTTATTCAGTTTCGCAATTATCGGTAAAACTGGCCAATAGCATTTCAACAATAGGTACTTCACACGGGTCAGGATTTTACGAAAGCCAACTAGATTTTCTATAATTATTTGGACACCGGTTGCATACTTACGTAATTAAATGATTTACCCAGACGACTTTTAAGAACAGTGTAATAGGCCTGTAATTTCTTTAATCAGAGTCGTCAACTCATACAATGGAATTGAATTACCACATGTCCAGTGGACCCTTCCAATGTTGAACAATTTTGCATAAAAATTTAGAAACACATCAGATTGGAATAGTTTTGATGTATTTGTTAATGATTGAAAGAGCGACGTGAAGTAAATAAATGTCAACAAGCTTGGTCAAGATCAGATGTGTCATATTTGACCTTTATAGGTCACTTAGCTTGGACCCTTATCTTTCACTGCTACTCGTTCAAAAGTTATGGCCATATTAAAAATGTGGAAAGACAAAGACAGACAGACCAGATACTCTGCATTCCAGTCTTCGACGTCGGACTTGTAAAAATACGTTAATATCAAAAGACAGAATTGTGTTAATACCGCAGATTCAGGAACTGACCTTTTTTATTTCCTTTTTCTGGAATTCTTCGGAGTGTTTGACCAATTCCTTGTCCGGCGACAAGTCTCGGATAACTCGCGTGGTCATGTCTGGCTTGTCGGTGGTCAGGCGGATCTGGTATCCGAGAAAGGCTGCAAAGGCCACCGCCAAGGTCATGAATGTATACTGAACCGCGCTCATTGTGTGAACGCTTTATCTCAAAACCTTCAAACTGAGAGTATGAAAACCAATAAAAGAACATATTAATGAATGATATAGCATAATGTTTACTTATAGCGCGTCATTATAATTCATTTCTTCATTCTGTTTTTTTTTTTTTTTTTTTTTTAATTTATAGTCGCCTGAGCAATTTTTCAGCTATCCGGCGACTGTTCTTCATTCTGTAAGCTGTTACTACATGTATATTACTATGAAATTCAAAACGTGCATATTGAATTGTTTAACCTAAACAAACAATTCACCCAATTCAAATTTCAGAAATGTCAAAGGTAAATGCTCTTGTGATTCCAAGTCACAATGCAGCTATAAGAATGAAACAAACATTGATGCATGAATACACTTTCTTATCATGCGTTATTAAAGCTAAGAAATATCATTTTGGGGGTAACTGGGTAAAGTATGGAATTTATAAGAATCAAATATCAATAAGTAATAATTGTAGCAGAATACTGTTGTGAAAATAGTCAAATCTAACAGCAATTAAATTCCTACATGAAAAAAAATTGCTTTAAGCCCTCTTTATATATATATATATATATATATATATATATATATATATATATATATTTATTTATATCGATTTGTGTGTTTATCATCATAGATCAATGGATAAAGTATTGGGTTAATGCAGATCCTGAATTGAAATCCCCCAGATTCTCTTGTTCATATTTACTGAAATAAACGTTTTGCAAAATATGAGGTGGCATGTTAAAATCCAAAATTACATATTTGCTGCCTTTTACACACACACACACACACACACACACACACACACACACACACACACACATATATATATATATATATATATATATACTTTTTACATATCATCATATGTTATGATTAAATAATTTCGTGCGGATTTGAAAAACTCTTTCAAAGGTGTGGTGAGCACCTTAAGTGAGCTATTAGTTAATAAAGACATAACACGTATTCTTTACATATTAAACATGTCAAACCAAATGAAAAATCACACATTTCAAACACCTATTATGAAAGTTATTTCCTTTTTAAAGCTTTAAGATGGAATAACAACCAAGATAAGTCTGATACGGATGAATGTGGAGGATGCATGTATGTGTAATATTTTGAAGTTAAAAATTTTCTTTACTTTCATAGTGAAAGAGTGCTGTAACAGTTTAGTAGAAAACCCCTACTAGACTCGAACCCACGATTTACAAACGTTAACCCACTGAGTAAATCAGCACGAAATTATTTAATCCATAAGATATGATGATATGTAATAAGTATATATATGCTGACGGACTTTAAAAACGCAACACTTTATAATTTTATATATTATAAATTTGTTCATATATCTAATAAACAAATTCATGGTGGTTTATTATAAACCATGTTAACTGAACACTATTGATTTTGAACATCATTTTATTCACAAAGAGGCTACAGTTGAAATGAATGTGAGTGAGGGGTGCGTCAAAAATGTGGTTTTGTTCACTAGTATCGGGTATGACCTCCATTAGCAGTGACGACAGCGCGAAGGCGGCGACGTGACATTGATTGACAGACATTTCGGATGGTCCTCTGAGGAATATTCTGCCATTCCTCCAATAAGGCTCTTCCTAATTCTTGCGGATTCTGATGCTGAGGCTAGTGGCTGCGCACACGTTTCTCCAGCTCGTCCCACAAATGCTCGATTGGATTCAAGTCTGGGGACACAGCGGACCAATCAAGGACGTCAATGGCGTTCTTTTGAAAAAAAGTTTTGTGTCAATCTTGCCGTATGTGCGCGCACATTGTCCTGTTGGAAAATTATCCCATTTCTTTGCCTATGCTGCTGCATTAACGGTGCTAAAACAGGCTGCAGAATTTCGTCCACATACCTCCTAGCAGTAAGGGTTCCATTCAAAACGACCAGTTGTGACCGAAAATTGTGGTTAATCGCACCCCAGATCATGACGCCTCCCCCTCCAAACCTGTCGCGCTCGGGGACACAACTGTCTGCAAAACGTACATGGAACGACGGTAAACTCGACATCTGCTGTCTGCATTGCTAACGTTAAATCTGGACTCATCTGAGAACACATGTGACCAATTTTGACGTTGAGTCAGATACTGCCTTGCCCATTGCAATCTATACCGTCGGTGATGCGGTTTAATCTGTAGCCGCTTATAACGTCTTTTGCAGCGGATCCCATGGCGCTTCAAAATTCTGGAAACGGTTCTTTGATGAATAGGCCTTCCATGACGCCCAATGATTTCTCTCGTCGTGGTCGCAGCGGCCGTAAACCTATTGCGCAGATGACGTTTCCGTATGAACGCTTGTTGCCGTGGTGTTGTCACGAACGGTTGACCAGGTGTTGGGCTATCATTTAGGCATCATGTCTGATGGAATCGTGACAACAACCGGCTAACTGTACAAGCATGGACATTAAAATGTCTTGCAACCTCACACTGACTAACGCCTGCTTGCAGCATACTAAGTGCCTGATTGCGCATTTCATTGCTTAAGCGCGGCATAGTCTTGGTTTTGAACTTGTTTCTGTTTGTGGTGTCTATGCTTTCACCAACAAAGTTGTTTTATCGCGAAAAACTCCTCTATTACTTTTCCACGTGTTTGAAAAAGAGCCCTGAAAATTTCGTGCGATGCTACGCACAACGCGCAAAAAATGAACACATGTAAATCGAGAGATGGGTTTTAAAAATCAATACGATGTATGGTGGGTAAATTTTATGCTTTGTAAAATTGTAGAAAGTGAATGAGATAATGTTTCAAAGGCCTCCACCTCCCCTGCCTATGCCTCCAAATGTACAGAAAATTCACATTATTCAGCCAGTGAGGCAATTCTTCACTTATTGTGATACAAATAGTACATGTGTATATGAAACCATTGAAAACGTATCCATATCTTTACAATATGTGGTGTATAAAACAAAACATATGCAAATATTTACACAAAAACAAAAGCAAATATCTATACTATATTTTACGATCATCTAACTATCAAATTTTGACTGCATCCCCTAGACCATGTAAAATCTGGAAATTCTGTTAAAAATATTTTCAAAAACAAATGAAAAAATGGGCAGGAGTTCCTCTTTACATTACAGTTTCATTCAGAACTTTGACACATTTTGGTGGCCATTTTCAAAATGACAGCAATTTTCAACATTTTGAGGAGTTTACCATTTTATTACCCATTTTCAACTATCGATTACATTGAAAGAATGATGCATTTTCAGCGGCCATTTGAAAATTTTGGGCAATTTGATAATTTCGAGTTTGCCAATATTATGCGCCATCCTCAATTTTTCCTACTTACCAAATTTCATTGAGAGAGAAAAATTTGACGTATATTTGAGTGTCATTTAGAAAATGGCGGCTTTTTAAAAAGAATTTCGAGTCCATTATTTCATTCCTGATTCTCAACTAACTTTAAATACCTTTTATAAGATCGACAACATTGACAAATTGACGTGTTGGACAGTTCTCCTGTAAGGCAAAGTTTCATGTATTCTTAACAGCACGTAAAATGCTGCAAATGTCTTTAAAATGATTTTCAGAACCCTCTGAAAAAATTAGGTAGGGGTTCCCCTGTTCATTAAAGTTTTATTCAGAAATCTGATGCATTTTGGTGGCCAATTTAAAAATTGTGAATTCACCATTTAATTTGCCATCTTCAAGAACCCCTACACACACCGAATGTTGTTGAGATTGGACAGCATTTGAAAAACTGACGCGTTTTTGGTAACCATGCTGAAAATTTCGAATTCTTACATAATAACTGAATGAAATTGGCTTAGTAGTTCTGGAGAAGATTTTCCCTATATTTTCGCATGTAAAACTTTGTGATCCCCTATTGTGGCCCCACCTTACTCTCGGGGGCCATGATTTTTATAAACTTTAATCTGCATTTTATCAGGAAGCTTCCATGTAAATTTCAACTTTTCTGGTCCAGTAGTTCTTGAGAAGATTTTAAATGACCCTACCCTATTTTTGCATTTTTTGTAATTATCTTCCCTTTGAAGAGGACATGGCCCTTCATGTGAACAACTTGAATTCCCTTCACCCAAGGATGAATTATACCAAGTCTGAATTAAATTGATACAATGGAAAATATATACATGTATTCTCTGTATATTAATTTTCACTAATAATTTCATACATATAACATAGTTGTTTATCAATATTCAGTGACAATTGTGTATGTTATATTTCAAGGAGAGGAACTACTAAGGGTTTAGAACTTGTTCCGATCCTTTTGTATATATTATATGCAATATATTCAAATCAAATCAATGGTCATGTAGAAGAAGAGTCTTGAAGATTTTTTTTTCTATATTTTCGCATGCACATTTTTGATTTCCTATTGTGGCCCTACCTTACCCTCGGGGTCATGATTTTAACAAATTTGAATCTGCATTATCTAAGGAAGATTCCACGTAAATTTGAACTTTTCTTGCCCAGTGGTTCCTCTGAAGAAGATTTGTAAATGATCCCACCCTATTTTTTTTTTTATTTTTGTGATTATCTCCTCTTTCAAGGGGACATGACCCTTCCTTTGAACAAACTTGAATTCCTTTTACCCAAGGATGATTTGTACTAAATTTGTTTGAAATTGGTTCTGTGGTTCTAGAGAAGATGTTTAAAATTTGTCAGTATACTTTGCTGTTATCTCGCCTGTGAGAAAGGGTTGTCCTTCATTTGAAAAAAAAAGGTGTAATCCCCTTCCCCCAAGGATGCTATTTGCCAAGTTTGGTTGAAATTGGCCCAATGGTTCTGGAGAAGAAGTAAAAAATGTGAAAGTTTACAGACAGACGGACAACTGGTGATCAGAAAAATTCATTAGAGGTTTAAGCTCAGGTAAGCTAAAACAGCGAGTTGTCAACTTCGCTTGGGACACTGAAAAAAGGCATTGTGAAACTGAAAACACAATGGTTACTGTAGTAAGAATTTTTCTTTAAAATACTTGCTAAGAAATTGAGACCTCGTTTTCTGCTACATGTAAAAGATGTTTTAATCAATATTTGTGCTGTCTTCAACCAAAATGCAAAGCACACTAATTCTTACGTGGAGTTGAATGCATCATTTGTGCTCTGCGTAAGCCTGCACCCACTCACTTTCGCCCCCGGTCCCCACACAAAGTATTCAACAATAGTTGTTGGACTCCCTTTCCATAAACTTATATAAAAGCTTGACCATACACAAAGTACAGTTATTACAAGTAGCTTCAAATGACCAGGTCAAGTGCAATGTTTTGTTTGTTTGTTTGTTTGTTTTTTTTATGTGCAATCACTATATGACCTTCATAACATTTTCGGTAACATACTGTAAGCATTTAGCATTTTTACTTACCTTTTCAAAAATTTGCCTGCACTTCCTAGCTGACCTTGTAAGGCTTGTTCACCAATCTCGGCCTTGGGGTTTTGAATCATCCAGGCGTGGATAGACGACCAAACACGTAGATACGGAAACAAACAGCTGACATAAATGTTTCCAGGGAATTGTACTGGTAGCTAATTGTTATTTCATTTTGTTGTATTCAGTGTGTACATGTATCCTCAAAACGTACACAGATCGTCTATATAAATTTATCATTGACAAGTGGTATAGACCAGCCACAACTAGGATCGTTTCTCCTCATTCTCTAAATTTACTAAATGTTGGTTCAAGTTGTGCACAAGATCCTCTGAACTATTTTCACCCTGAAACTTTTTTTTTATCAGAATGCTATATACCAAAATGTTTGTCTTCTCACAAAGACTACCAGTATACCAGCCAAATTACTCAAATATTTGCCAAAGTCATCCCTGAAATAGACCCTTTTTTAGATATAGTAAATATTTATAAAAGATTGATAGACTTGATTTGAATTTTATCACACGTTGAAGATCATTACAGCCGAAAATTTTATTTTCAATTTCACGTATTCGTAACTATACACCGTCAGTTTTTATTTCAATATTTGTGAGTTTTGTGTTCACCTGTGTTTGCATTTGCGATAGGTTTATAAATATCAAAACTGCTTGAATGGACACTAGTATAATATTACTACCATCATAATCATCATCATCACCATCATCACTATCATTAACAGAGTATCCTTTAGGCCTGTGTCACCTTATATTACATCATGGCTTTCTGAGACGAGTTTGGCAGCATCAGTAACAGACATTTTGTAGACTGTACATTTACGTCTACTAAATTACAGTGTTAATCACTTATGTACATCAACCAGACAAACCTAGGACTACTACAATGTATAAAACCTCTAACATACCAAAATTTAAATATATATCAAACTGTTGAATGTGTTGTTATTTTGAATTTTCCTGGTATGTTTTTGTGTCCTTTAGATAATCGAGTTAATATTTCTATATGAATAATAGCGTCACGAGTTATTACAAACATGGGACATGTCTTCGACAATAATCGGAATTCAGATGATGCAGTGTAATAAGAATTTTGAAGGGATGTCAAAACAGTCAATAATTCATATTCGAATATTCGATAACAGAATTCTAATATGTTCGAATATTCGATGAAAGATGATGTATAAATAAATAAGTTCTGATATACGCATTACCCTATCCATCATACATGCTTTGCTTCAGTGTTCGAAAGTTAGATCTTAGAAATTAAATCTAGTTTTGTTTAAGGATACACTGTACAATATATACTCAATAATTGATATAAATGTATTGACTATTAATAATTACAGTCAAAAAGTAAAAAGAGGGAAATTTGATTGAAATTTCAATGCACTTGATGAATTGATCGTCTAGCAAGCAGCAAGAAAGATAATTCATACAGACGTAACACTACCTGACAAGGAAATGTTAATTACAAGGGCTGCTTTAATTGATATTCACTCTTTTATGGCTGATTCCATAAATGCTTTATTATTTTTTCCTTGTCTTACAGAGAGCACCCTTTCGGTTTTGGACCGCGATTCTTTGACATTCCAGCCAGGACAATTGCAGTGGAACTGTTATTGATGATGTGTGTCTTCTCTAATTACATCACAATGTACTGATGTAGCAATTGTATGTTCAAAAAGTTGATAGGATTTGTATCGATGTTATTTAATTTCATATGCAGGTTAATAGGGATGTGCACTTTTTTGGTTTTAATTGATCACAAAAACATGAAGATTTGTCATCACGTCTAGGTACTTGAACGATTCCATTTGAAGACTCAGAAATAATTTTAGCATCTTGAAAAATGCTTTCTTGTATTTCATATGGAATGTTGGCAATGTCTGTGACAGCACAAGGATATGAAGATACAGATTGGATAGCATCTTCAAATATCCGATTTGCTGCCCGTTGCTTTTTCCCCTTTTGACAGCAAATGTTCTCTGAGCATTCTATCAGTGACAAGATTATCTTGAGGTTTAAAAGTGTTATACAGTATAAATAAACGTTGCTTTGAAATTGTATACTTGAGATATTATATATTGAAATTTACTATCTATCAAATACTACGTAAACTTTCTTTTCAAATACAGCCTCTCTTTGGGTGGCAGTCTTGAGACAGTAATTATGTTCCAAAGTTTTTCCTTGTTCAGTCTCTATTCAACTTTTCGCCTTCACATTTTTTTCCAAAGCGAGGACAAAGTCTCTCACTCTGCTCGTTCTTTCTAACCTTTGATAACTGAATTCAGGCGCTCAATAGCAATTTTATTGTATGGTTTAGATGAAAAGCCAAGTCCAATTGATCTTCGAATATCTACATTTACACAATTCTTTATTAGATCAGCTTTATATTCCAAGAAATGTTTTAGAAATGGTGAGCCATTGGAATGGCGGGATTTCTAATCGTTCTGTAAGTTTGTCAATCCCCTGGAGTCATAAAATTAGCAAAACGTTTGATCTATGTATCTTGGAATATTTTTCCAGATATGTCTTCAATGTAGGATTTAGATTCTGTTTTTCTGAATTCATAGTAAAGCGATGCATAGTACTCATAAAACATTTATGAAAGAAATCACATGACAATATGCAATGCAGTTCATACTACACAACTTCAAAGTGTTTTCTATATGAACATGATCACTCACCACTTTCTTAAAGTCTATAAATCATTTATTTCTATTCAATTCTATTTCAAAACAACACGAATTCTATAATGACTGCAATGGAAAACAATACAAAATTAAAGCTGATTCCTGCTAAAAAGCTGGGCGGGGGGGGGGGGGGGGTTTAGATGGCTTGTAAACGTACGTTTCAGTAACGTACGTTTCATTTAATTGAATTTTATAGGCAAATGAGTTGCAAAATATATCAATGAGAATGGCAACCATCTCTCTATTCTGGAAAACATGATAAAATAATAGCAAAATGTTCAAAATTTATTCAAAACCTGTATATGACGAAAAAATTGCCATCTACTACATTACATTTTTATCCATACGATTCTGGCTTTTATACTTTTTCTTGATATAGAAATTTTAATCCTTCTCCATAAATAGAAAATGTGAAAAATTGCATTCTTGCTGTTCCATCTGTGTTAAACAAATACAGAATTTTTCTTCTATATGGTTTAGAACTGTTACAATGCTCATTGCTATCATTGCTATTTGCAAAGAAACTCATAAACTGATAATTGCGACAAGGTATGTAACTCTATTTTTTTTTTTTTTACGAATAATAAATCATGTTTACTTCTTGGTCGCTTTTTATGATAAAACAGTAGTTCTGCTGACATAATAGCAACAAAAGTGTGTTATGAATAAAATGCAGAAAAAAAACTGTGAATACCTGTCTGTTAGATACTAACGATTGCGACAGTAATGTACGTGTCATTTCACTACGTTATAGCCGAGAGAAACTTTGTTATTGGGGTAAGGGGAAGCAAATATAGTTTAGTGTTTCTCCAAAGCCTCAAATAAAGCTAAACGAAGTGAAATACGTAAAGAAATACAAAATTCTGAGTCCATAAGCAGTTGCGACCGCAATTGCACACTTTTATTGAGAATGGGTGATGCACTTTTGGCAAGCCGCAGAACTGGCTCTCGCGGACATCAAGTTTATGAGATAGTCTCTCTAGTTTTCTGATATAAGAATGTACATAGAATGGGCCACTGACTAATCTTTGTCACCCCCCCCCCCCCCCCCCCCTCGCTGTTATCAATAGTATTCTTGGTCTTCTGTAAAATGTTTGACTTTTTTTGGTTTTATTTTTCTTTCGTAATGTTTTATTCATAACGACAACTACACCTTTCTTGTCCGCTTCTTTGATGATGATGCCTTCGTCGTTAGATAAGTCGTACAGGGTATTGTCCGCTTCTTTGATGATAATGCCTTCGTCGTTAGATAAGTCCAACAGTGCCTTTTCCTCTTCTTTGATGATAATGCCTTCGTCGTTCAATCATACAGGGCCTTTTGCTCTTCTTTGAATAGATTAGATATGATACTGGAAGGAGCGCTAGGCAAGTTGATAGTTTCTAAAGTGTTACAAACTGAGTCAAATGTTCGGTTTCTTTCTCTGCTTTGTAAGAAAACGTGATTTATTTCTAATAGATCCATCGGATTTTCACAATGATCGGTACGTTTGTTATATGTATGATCGGAAATATACACCTGGATAAAAATATGGGTATTACATACGCAGATGATCATACAAAAACATAAATGAAAGGGAAAATATTAACGAAAATATTGTGCACCTTTCATAATTTGTCGTCTCTTTGGGAATCACATAATTATTTACGGTCACTTGATACTTGATGAGAGAGAGAGAGAGAGAGAGAGAGAGAGAGAGAGAGAGAATTGTCATTAAGAAACTGGTTCCTTTGCAACATGTTATAATTCTTATTAAATCTACATACTGATATTTGAAATAGATTTTCTTAACTAAACACCTCTTTGGGAGAGGTGGACAATTATCTTTTCCGTCCTCTTACATTTTATTTTATTCTATTTTATTTATTTATTCATTTTTTGTTATTTGCTTCTTAAACCATAAAAATGTATTTACATTCTTGTGCATTTACATTCTTTAATGTATATAGATAACATGATATTTATAAATTAAAAAAATTACATTTGACTTCCTCTGCAAAGGACTTCTTTAAGAAAGTCTTCTTCAACATAACAGTAATATATAACACGTAATCCTTGCTATATATTGGAAATTGGATTGTAAATGATAGGTAAGGGGTGTTATACCGGAAAAGAGAATTGGCAAATTAACAAATTAATTAATCAGAGGAATATTATTCAAAATAACACAATGATGGAGTTAGACAGAAACAGCATCAGTGATCAGATAACGTGTGACATGTCTGTTAATGCATTTGAAGTCCTGACAAATTTTATAATAAAAAAAAATATTAATAATAAAGAAAGAAAGAAATAAAGACACAAATTAAAAATAAAATCAAAATGTAAGAGGACCGGAAAGGTATTTTCCCCATTCCTCTTACAAGGTGCGGTCTGAATAAGGGAATCTACTTCAAATATGAATGGTATACGTAATCATTGCCAGTCTTTTTGTCCTAGTACATGTAAATTGTATAAAAATTACAAAAATTGCAAAGGAACAATTTTCTTCATGACAATTACATACATGTTATTTTCACTATATAATAATATGAATATTTCATACCTGGGATTAACCCCATACAATCCATTATAATTATAAATTTACCATTTCAGCAATAATAATTCTTGCCAGATTTTGATAGGGGTACGGGTCATAATTATAGGGATTTGATTTGTTTGGATAACTTTATATTTCAGACACATACATTTCAGGCAGCCAGGATATCTCTAATGACCGAGGCTCTATCCTCTCTCCATTTCGGAGTTCCAAGCTGGAGGCTCCAGTATAAGCCAAATAAAATACTGCGAATCGCGAAATGCGGGTGATTTGGAACACTTTATATTTCGTACTTCTATGCATCTCAACCACCGGCAAGACTCATGATAAAGACACTAATGTTTAAGTAAAAACTTTTTTAAAAGTCACAATCCCGGAGGTAATAAAATTCTTAGATTCTCATAAAAGTACATATTGTATTATCATTTGCTAGCAGCAGTTGTCTCTCCTTTGTTACATGCAGACTTGTTATACAACTTGTTGGGTGAAAGAAAAGAAAGTTGTAATGTGTGTGTATATAAACATTACTTATATTGACCAGTACCTTTAAGATTCGTATGGACATGACAGAAGGTTGGAGGTATATTAACGCAGTCACATTATTTTTAATATTAGCATGCGCATTACGTTTTGTACGGCGGCTCGTTGGTCTAGGGGTATGATTCTCGCTTTGGGTGCGAGAGGTCCCGGGTTCAAATCCCGGACGAGCCCTAATTTTTTTTTTTATCATTAGAGTTAAATCTACGAGAACGACAGTATTTAAAAAAAAAAAAAAAAAAAAAAAAAAAAAAAAAAGATTGATAGAACTTTATAGTTTACTTTAATGTCAACAATACACATATATAATTTTTATATAGAAAAGTTATGGAAGATGTGAAATGAAATTCTTGTACAAGTGTTAATTGATATATATTTTTTTCATTGCCTACAGATATAGAAACATGAATCATTCACCCTCTACACTACACGAATTTATTTATTTACTTATTTTTGATAAAAGCGATATCTTATCAAATATTCTTATTAGGGGAGGGGGGAAGAAGCATCTGAACGACTTCTGGGACGTTCCTGCACGTATTGTGCATGCAAATAAGACAGGGGATGGGGATGCATTTAAGTCCGTAAGCTGGTGCATTTTAGCATTTCTGGAAGATATATTTCTGAAAATTTTCAAACAGGAAACATTGCGAAAGCGATAATGATTTTCGAACATTAAAATCAATCAACGGAACACAAACAAATCATATATTTCACACCTATATAACGTTACTTTACATTTTCCTATTACAGTTATTTCAGTGAAGTTTTCACTGATAATTTTCTATTTTTATTATTATTTTTTTTTTTTTGGAATGATGTGGCAGTATACGTGTACTAACGTATAGATACACACGTAGCTACGCCCCTGGACTGGAAATCATGCATTTTCAAATATTCTCGAGCTTATATTCACAACAAAAGTTCGATAACATAATGTTATATTAATTATTCTAGTAATAATATAAAATTCATAATTAGTTTACCATTTCCAAAAAGAGGAATGGTGACACTCGGGATTGTAGAATTTCATCTATATAGTTAAAACTCGAGCATAGGAGAGATAGACTAGCTGTTAAATCTTCGAGCCGATATATTTTCACATGTGTTTGTTGTTACTACAAAAGCATTTTTTGTTTTTTTTGTTTTGTTTTTTTTTTTAAATTGGTAACGTTAAGCACCTAAATTATAAGTAACGAGTAAATATAAATTATTTTCATTTCCTGAAATTTTTATTTCATTGAATTTTTAAATAGGTCATCCTCCATCCATTCCTTCAACTTGTTATCCTCCTACTCCGATGACGACAATCTTTGACTCTTTACACTGTATACATTACTTAATTCTGACGACATAGTATTTGAAATTAAAATCCATACATGTTAAATTATTTATCTAATTTAGCTCTCTTTTTCTAATTAATTTGGGTAAGATTTTCAGATCGTTTGATAAGGTGATAGCTAGAAAAAAGTAAATTTGAAAAGTTACATCATAATTCTCGTCTTTTTCGGTACTGTTTTAAAAGGGAAGTGTGTGTGTGTGTGTGTGTGTGTGTGTGTGTGTGTGTGTGTGTGTGTGTGTGTGTGTGTGAAACAACATACTGTTAAAAGCCGGTGGAGTTGGGGGGGGGGGGGGGGAAGGGGTGGGTGGATAAAAAAAAAATGACAAAACCAGAAGAAGGGGTGGTACCCACAACCATCTTCTTCATAATAAGTTATAATAATCTGAAAAGTACGATAAGCCTTTTGATTTTACAATACTCTGACCTTGTCCTACAGCATGTATTAATACACATTTGCTGTTTCGTTCCGCGTTTTAGCAACACCCCTTGGGGCAGGCTTTGTGGGGTGGGACGCAAATGGATATATAGTGAAAATGCATTTAATCTTTCGAAACAGTCTTTTCTTTAGTACATTGTGAATAAATACAGTATATTTCATGGTTCTGAAGAGCATGTATCCCTCAACCAATAGAGTGAAATTCATTACCGTTGCATCAGGGTGCAGGCTCTAAAGGGCATAGCTTCATAAATTAATAAACTGTGATCAATCACTTGATTGTGACATAATGCGATGTGATTATGAACATCGTGATGACTTCTACCTAAATTGTAGAAATCATGGCACTAGTAATAATTACTGACGTTTTAATTTAGGTCAAGTACGGTGAATATAGATTCGAAAATAATGTTTATGATTCATTAAAAACCCATTTTGAAAAAAATAATATATGTTTTTACCTTCGATGTCTTTACCACATGAAATGATAGCCATGTCCTCGTGAATGTGAACAATGTGCGAATGGATCTTGATAAATATAATACGACTATTTTAAAGGTTGGGAATTTATGTAAAATAATATTAAAATTAAATTTCACAACAGCCACATTTTCATGAAAGCTGATGAATGCTGGCATAAAGTGTTCTTTGCAGATCATACCCTCATGTATTTCCATATTTTATATTTCTTAAATGTGCAATGGATATTCAGGGATAGCATATTAATTTCAATCACACCGCAATCGACTCTGAAGACGAGCGATCAAAGAATTTCCTTATCACTTGCTTTGATAGATCTTGCACGAAAAATATTGAACCTGCTGTTCATGCAATTCGTGCAAATTTTTCATGTCGCAATTCATATACTCGCAGTATATTACCTAATCTTAATCTTTAATCGGATTCAAGAAAGTGCATACCTTAGATCCACCTCCGTGCACGACCAGTGGTCAACCTTTGACCTTGAAAGATGGAGAACTCGAAACACGTGTGTGCAATGTTGTCATTGAATCTTTGTTCCCTACTCTGGTGTATGGGATACTTAGAGCCTAGAAATGTACTGTGGTAAGTAAGAACTCATTTATGTATTTTAGTTCAATGATATCTCCATAAATTATCAAACCAGAATTACAGACAGTTTATCAATACGCATACTGACTGTACAAAAGCATGCACGAATTGGTGCAAGAACTGGAACTCTTTCACACAACGAATAAAAAGGTGCAAAGTTTGACTGACCAGTTTAAAGGTTTTCACAGACACCAGGAAATAACGCGCTATTACAAATTATTGAAGTAAATTATAAATCTGCATCTTAAAGATCATTTCCAAACTGCGCCTGTAAAATGGTATTTGCTTATTACAATTATATATTCATTACATGCATGTTTCCTAAATTGCACGTCATACAGATACTATAAACCTCTTCAGCCCCAATGGCTCCTTTTGCGTGTTTATAAAACCGCGAAATTCCGATTAAGGTTGTGCTTCCTGAAAATCATCATCATACTGCAAGTATCATTTTCTGTCAATCTATTTGGAATATTAAAGAAAAGCGTTCAAAGCGTATCCACCTCTTCCGGTGATTTATATTAATTTGAATATATTCAATGAATTGTATATAGTCCTACTAATCCCATAACTACAGGAACTACAATGTGTGTAATTGGTTTTTTAAAAATTATAATAGATATTGGGCTATTCAAGACGTGTTGGCGCGAGGTCCGTCCAGTATCTAACAAGATGAAAACCGAGGTTTTTATTAATTTACTTAAAACCCTTCACGGTATTATAAAACTCACACTTTCTATAGAAAGTTCGACTATATTGTTGTTACCCTGGTTTGGATTTCTCGAAAAAAAATCTGAACTTAAGTTTGAGTTTTATTTGAGCAGTCAACATTTGAGCAAAATCTCTAGTTCTTTCGAGAAATCCAGGCCTGATCCGTCCGTCTGTTATACTTTCTACCTCAAACTCCTCATATATTTTAAACAGTAACCAATTAATCTTTTGGAATGTGATAGTGTCCTATAAATGTGGAATAAGGTTTCAGAATTTTAAATTTTTATCCGGGGGTAAAAACTATTTAAAAAAAAAAAATAAAAACTAATCCCCAGAACTCCTCATACATTTTACGCAATAGCCAAATCATTTTTTGGAAGATGATTGGTGGTATCCTGTAGATGTGCAAAATAAGGTTTTTGAATTTTCATCTTCAACCTGGAGACCAAATGGGGGTCGAAAACGAAGTTTGTGTATGTGATTTATTATTTTTTGTTGTTGTTTTTTTGTTTTTTTTTTGTTTTTTTTGTTTTACAAAAACCCGTTTCCCAAAGTTCCTTTCCTATTTTACGCAATAGCCAGCACAGCATGGGTAAGGCTTCCCAAGAAAAATCACAAAATGTTCGTGCATTTCACACTATATTGCGTCACAATGACATCGACACGATGTACAGGTCTGCAGTTGTATTGCGGGGAAAATGTTAGTATTTTGTCGTTATTTACCACTATTACAAGTGTGCAAGCTGTGTATGTATAAATCTGTATGTCAAGTTCTTGTCAATTTTTTTATTTGATGATATATAAATCTCCAACTCTTCATATTCAGTATTCGTTGTAGTAATTTTGATATTACATTGTGACCTTGAAATCGTCCCATGTGCACAGTTCATAGTTAAAGAAAGTCGATTGTCTGTACATAACGACTTGGCACAGGTGAAAGATGAGGATTGTTTGCCGATATTTTGTGTGAAACCAGGAGAGAAAACAAGTAGTTATGCGAATCTTGCTTGGGAACGGTACAAATCATTCTGATACTGTTATAATCGATCATTGTTAGCGAAAAATTCCCTCAAATATGACGATATTCGAAAATTTTGTGTCAAACATTAACAATGCTAGGAATGGTTATAAATTTTCTAAACAAATTTCATGTAAATCTTTGTTTTACCAATCAAACTACTTTATATTTCAATGCTATGAGATTTTTCACCTGTGCCGAAACGATTTATTTCTGGACCTTAAAACGTAAAAAAAAGGGGGATCTGAAGTATATTAAATATTCCTAATTTCATCTAATAAAAATGTATGTTGCGACATGTGTTTTGGCGACATACATGTAATAACGTGTTTGTGAAGTGTCATTTTTTGGAGTTGGACCTTATAACTTTCTTACAAATAGTTCGTAAAACGTTTATTTATTACATATTTAAATGTATGATTTCTGACACCGTCGGTTAATTGAATATGTAAATTGAAAAACAACCAAAATATCACTAAAAATACAATCATTTCGCACTATTCTACAGTCAACAGTAATATTTCACAAAATTCTATTAAAAATTCCCACACGTGGACACATATGGCTGATCATAATGAAGTACAGGTTAAAAGAAGGGCACCGCGAACTGAAAATTAGTCATTTATATCACCCTGTGTCATACATTGATTTTAACCTGATTAAATTTACTACTACTATCACTACTATATTTAGCGTGATCTTAGAAAAAAATGGGCGCCTTCTGAGGTTCGGTTTTTGCGCAATCCTTCAATCTGAGAATGATCACTGCATGTTAGGGTGTGTTTCCATGGTGTCACACAGAGCACTGGTATCTTGTAGATATAATGTATGAAGTAGATTTTTCTTACAAAATACGATTAAGACATCGAGTATCTAAATTATAAAGATCTATATTCCATGAACAATTATAAATTGTTTGAATGTGGTGATTTCTTGTTTTCAATTATTGATTTTGTTAATTTTCCAATCATTCACAATTTATTGCGTAAGTCTTATTGACATCATCTTGCACCACAGGCCATTATATCGCTTGAGTTCGAATTTACTATTAAAGAGTAAAGCTATAGAACAGTAAGTATGGGTTACCCAAGTGTGTAGATGAAAAATCAGTAAATCAGATGATATAGAAATTCTACTTTGTATTCTAATATGATCACATATAACCAATCTACATTACCACCAAAGTTGATCCCGAAACTCCGTATACTTCCCAAGATATGCAGAAATGAATTCAAAAAAATGTCTATTGTTTTTTGTTTTTTTTTTAGTTTTAGGTGGGCCCTGGCACTGTACGACTAACCAGAATGTTTGTGCATTGTAACAAGCAATTACACAGAATGTGCAACATTAGATATCATTTTTAAGTTGAATTTCCTACCCCAATTCATAAACTGAAGTCCGTAATTATAAATCGTCAAACACCTATGTTGATGTGATTTGGATAGAAATAGTCAAGATAAGAGCTGTGTACCTTTACAAAGACATGTTATTAGCATAATTTATGTACTATAATGAATTATTATTCATCAAAATTAATATTTGAGACTCTAAATCTTTATGGGTTCTTAATATCCTTTCTGAGTAATTAGTGACACCCTTCACACCTAATAGTTGTTCACGGGATCTTATTTTCAGTACACAGCAGATTTTTCCCGTTTTCATTTAAATCAATACCTTACTTCCATCGGTAGAGGCTATGTCAGGCACGTACATATAAAAGGGATGGAGTGTCCGAACCCATCACCCATGGGCTAGGTAGAAAATAAATGTGTGCACTTCTAGTTGTAAAATACTACTTCTCAGTCCATAATTTCAACTCAACCCTTAAAAAAATGCATTGGGATGGAACCCACTTCCTTGGGGAAGATTTCTGAATCCACTCGTACACAAATGGCTGAGCTCGCTCTAACGATAGACCTGCCAACATACATGTATATGGAAAGCAGTGAGCGATTCGAAGGCTAGAATAACAAGAGGTAATATTAGGACAGAGAAAATTCGAGTTTATATATTTTCGACGTGCAACCCCCCCCCCCCCCCCCTTCCTTTAATACTTCTAATAAATGTGGCGTCCTTTTTGTTCCCCCACCTCGTTGATCTGTGATTATATCAACTTGCATGGATTATCTCAATTTCATCCTAGTTTTGTGGTACCCTGCACAACACAGTGGGTCGCATCAGGTTTCATGAATATTAATTATAGCTGGGACAACAAATTAGAATTGAAACATTGCATTTTCTTTACAATTATATCACTATCTATATTAAAAAGAGCAGTTTCAGAAAGTATTACAGGTTCCCCTTCCGGTTTGTAAAACCGAAGTGGACTATCGCTTTCTTCTCTATTCGTCCGCCCCTTTCTGTCTGTCTGCCCCATTTGTTTTCCAGACTTTTTCCCGTTATACTTGCAGGAATTCATTTGAAACTTGCAGTGTAGTTTCAGAGTGGCAAACGACAGATCAAGTTCAAATTTCGTAATGTTTAATGGACAGTCTGATTAAATATAATACGCTCCAGCTGCACAAAACAACATAATATTACGGGAGTGGATCAAATATATTGGTTTGATAGACAGGTGTTTAAAAAAAATATTTTTTATACTTTACATTTTTATATTGATCAAGATCGTGTTTCGATAGGTAGGAAGTCCGAGTAGAGGCAGTTGGAGAAACTCGGTCACTGACTGTGTAAAAAAAAATCACTTCATTAATTTTACATTTCAAGCTCATTAACTGCAAAAGGAAGACATATGCAAATATCTATCAAATCTGTTAATCACGCAAGTATTTTCGTTTACTCGGTGAGCGAAGTCTGATCAGTCGGCAGTGCTCAATTTACCATATCCCTGCAATCCAACTGAAATCGCGGGTATTCGAAATCGGCCTTCAAACATTTGATAAGTTGTATTGCGGGTTCTGAAGTCCGTTGATTGATTGATTATTTATTGCTTTCCGCCACACTCAACAATTTTTCAGTTATCTGGTGGCGTCCAGTTTTTGTTGGTGGAGGAGAAAACCCAGATACAATGTACCTGGGAAGAGACCACCGACCTTCCGCAAGTAAACTGGCAAACTTGCTCACATAACGCCGCGGCCGAGATTCGAACACGCGCCGACAGAGGTGAGAGGCTTTGTGATTTTGAGCCCGATGCTCTAACCACGGAGGCCCCTCTGATTTGTAGAATTCTGACTAAAACTATTTCATTCCTGATAAAAACTACATGTGTTAACTGAATGAACAATGAGTTGTCAAACTAATTCGATACTGGTAAACATGGCGACTTGGTACCGACGTGTTTATGGTCAAACAACATCAAATGCACATTATCTCAAATCTTACACCCTTCCATTAATAGGGCGTGCCGATAGGGGACATGTATTGTTTATGCAATACCCTCTGAATGCTTGTTTCGAATCGCATTTGAACACGAAATGACAAAACCTATACGTTTCATGTTATACATTGTTAACATTCTGAATGAGAGGTTGATATATAATACAAATAATCAGGCTCAAATTTATATCGACACCAATCCATGCTTTACTATTTGCCTTTCTTGGGCTTCACGCGTGAGGTGACGTTCGAGCCTTTCTGGTTTACCGAAACTGAAGGAGTGGTCTTAGTTTGCATTTCGCGTTCGGTTGGCTGGTTGCCTGTCCATTCAACTTGCAAACATCCCGTCTGTGTACTTTAGCACATGTCTGTAGACCTGTTATGCGGGACATCAAGTGGTCGATGAGCTGGTTGGTTCTGCGTCATCATGTCAGTAATGGTCTTCAAGATAAGTTTGCCAATCTAGTCCTGCAGTCCGTAAGGTGACTGTAGCTTATGAATGTATCTAACTATGACTGCAGCCAGGCAATTAGGAGATTGGATATTCGCCCCATATCCGACTTTGTCACCAGCGCGTGCACTTTGCATGCGTCATCAATATTGTTTGGCTTACATGCACGCACAACCTGTAAGCTATCAATAAATATGGTCATCAAGTCCAGTGGAGACTTCTGAAGCTTATTTCTCAGATTACAAAGTTTGTAATAAAAGTTCTCTGTACTAAAATTTCCAAACTTCAAGTTGTTAAAAGCTCCCATCTGGACAATTAGGGATGACCTGGAAGATACATAGATATTGCGAAATGCAGCGACAGATGACCAAGACGACGACACCGCTGCTGGCAAGTTAAAAAAAACACACAAAAAGGCCGGTCCCTACAAATACAAGAAAATGTCGATATATCAGTGATTGATCCCCTGTAAAGTCATCGTTGCCGCAAGAAAGGACAGAAACTTTTCACCATCCTCAGACGCAAATCCTCCAAACTTGGAAAACTGGATGGAAGATGGAGAGGGGGTGAATCATAGATGGTGCGCAGATGCAACGTACGGTGTGGACTGGTGCTGATGGACCTGGGGATGGTCCTCTTCGTTGCCAAACAATCAATCACGTCGCGATCCACAGATCCTCCACAGATGAAGTATACAAGTAATTTCTAGTGTTCCTATCACATCTGTACGTAAGCATTACATCCTCAGCTATGATTGGCCCTCGAACTCACTTCTCAAAAATTGCGGGTAAATCCCCCCCCCCCACGTGCTGTCGCACCGTGCAGTGCTTAGTCAGCCAAAAAATACAGAATTTCATAAATGCTCACCATATCACATCAAAAATGGACTCGGATTCACCTCAACACAAAACACGTTTATAAAACACACTTTTCAACTTTTTTTTCCGGAACTCAATCTCTGTTATCAAAACCACAAACAATTACAAGGCCTCTCACCTCCACCAATAAAAATGGACGCCACCAGATAACTGAAAAATTGTTGAGTGTGGCGGAAAATAACAGAGAAACAATCAATCAATAGCACAAAACCCCGGTGATCAACTGTTGCTGATTTTCAACACCAAGTTGCGGCACCAATCGTCATTGTACACCGACGTACCTAATTTTTTACCATTAGTAAACGTGTCTAATTTTCTCAGATAAATTAGCAAAAACAATATAGCCATATTGACGGAAAACAACAAACAAGCAATCACTAAACGATCTGGATAGCTCTTCATGACATGGTCAAAAATATAACAATTTATATAACTAATCTACCTAGTCCTTATTGGATCCGGGGACACATAGGATAAGAACTCCTTTATCTTGAGCTTTTTTCTAATCCTCCTGCAGGTTAGCTTAATTTCCTTCAACGTTCGCCTCCACGGTCGCTGTAGCTCAATGGCAGAGCGCTCGTGTCATGGCCGCGTCTTTTTTTTTTTTATCTTTATTTGTTTGTTTTACGTCCCATCGAGAATTTTTCACTCATATTGAGACGTCTGCCGCGTCAAACCAAAGACGTAAACATAGGTAGTGGCTGCTCCTTCGCCAAACGCTCGGCATTTAAAAACGAGAATCATGGGTCCTTCCGATATGACCTTAAAAGCGGCGGTCCTGTGTCGCGGCAGGCGTTGTCACGTTAAAGAACCCTCACTGCTACGGCTCTGGATGCTAAGCTTAGGTCTAAATTTGTGGTACGTCACCTACGTCTGGTGACGTCTCAGTATGAGTGAAAAATTCTCGAGGAGACACAATCAATCTTTTTAGACGGTCCTCCCTTCTTCCTACTTCTGGAGTCTATCTGGGTACCACTCTTGTTGGATTTCTTGAGATTTGGCCAATCCAACGCTATCTGTAATTGTCAGCATTGTCCTCATTTGTTGATGTTGCCATTTTTTGTGCAAGTTTACTTTGGTCACATTTGTAGGCCAGAATATCCTTAAGATATTTTCTGAGGTATGCATTATGAAAGCTTGAGAGTTTGTTTATGTCCTTTTCAGTCAATGTTCAACACCCGGCTCCATACAGCAAAACCGATAATACACAGCTGTTATATAGTTTCTGCTGATGCTATCTGACTAAGGATTCGCGGGGTTTTTCTAATCTTGCTTCATTGTCATTGTCAGTGACACCACCTGTGTCACAACATTTCCCGATATGTAAATGATGATGTATTTTCTATATTTTCCCCATTCAGCTGGTTTTTGGGTGGATTTTCAATATTTAATGACATTATCTCTGTTCAAGGCAATTTTGCTAGCATGTGTTTGCAGCTTGGATGTTGGACTCAAGATATGAAAGTAAAGCCATGTCGTCTGCATAGTCTAGATCTTGTAGACTTGTTCAAGTATTATTTTGAATAGCATTTGTAAAATAAATGACAAAATTTACCGGTACATATTGCTACCTACATGTAATAAGGAAATGGCCATCTCATTTTTTGTCTTCAGAATACATCCATATTGCTTGGAAATCGGTAACTTAACACTGGTTACAGACTAGTGCTTGTCAACGCATCGTAAATGTTACATTTACACACTGGGCGTAAATTTCGCATATGTGTAAAATTTATGTCTATTAGTAAATAGATGTACGTGAACGGGGCTTTAGAAACAAAACAAAAACAAACAAAACAAAACAAAAAATAGAAGACAGAATGGTTAAGGTATACGGGTAGATATAACTACAATACGTAATCATCATTTTGACGCTGCAGTATTCTATCGTGACGTGTCGCGCATTAATAAAAAAGTTTTTTAAAGCGAAAGTTTATCAAAAATAGTATAAAATGTTAAATATTACGTTCCGATTCTTGAAAGCTTACAGGTATATAGGCACTAGGAAAGAAGAATCCCCGGAAGAAGGAAATGCACCATATTTGGCATGTATACTAGATTGTAGAAATATCACAGCCATTAAAGGAAAGTGTAAACTGACAAGGGGCATGAGGTTACTTTACCATAACTGAAAAGGGTATGAACTGTACGCATTGGTTAGTATAGTCTTAACGAAAGGCGTTTGGGATATTCAAAAGCATAATATTATTTTAAGATGTTAAGGTTCATTAACATTAAGGTTCATTAAGGAGAGATTTAGAAAGCCAAACAGGGTTATGAGGCTTCTGTAAAGTTTTAACAACCTATTTTCTGTACAGTATTCATGATTATTGTTTCATAGATAGCGATACATTTCCCTATGGAATCCAAGATGTACAATTGAATAACTTCTCGCGTTTTCAAATGACTCTAGACGTTAAACTCAACCAACTTAGTATACATTATAAGAGGGCTGTTCGATAAATAATGTGTACTGTACCACAGCGCGATAACGCTTTGCACGATTTCGTGGATGATGATGATGATACTCTTGAATAGCTCTGTTGAATACCTTTCCAACGGTATAAACACGAGCCTTTAGCCCCACATAGTTCTAAACTTAACGTCATTTTAATAGAGCTAGTCGTTGACCACTGTTGTAAAAATGACTGGGAAACTGGTTGAGAATATTGAAGAAATTAGAGCTTATGTAAAAGTTCGCACAAAACTCGGTCATTCGGTAATAAATTTTTTTACTGAATTGGAGGAAGTTTATGAGTCTGATAAGGTATCTTATGAGACAGTTCGTAGGTGGAGAAAGAAATTTCTGACTGGCACGGAGTCCGTAAAAAATGCAGTAAAATCTGACCGACCTGTGACTGTAACAGGCAAGGCAAATGTCTCCAAAGTAAAATCTGACCGACCTGTGACTGTAACAGGCAAGGCAAATGTCTCCAGAGTTAGGGAAGTAATTGAAAGTGATGGCAGGTACACGGTACGTGATATTGCCAAAGCTGTTGGCATATCGTAATCGCGGATGCATTTCATTTTGAAGCCTATTTTGAAAGTAGGAAAGATTTCTGCCAGACGGATACCGCATAAATTGACAGATGACCCAAAACGGGTACGAGTACAAACCGTTAAGCAATTGCTCAAAATGTTTCCCAAATTCAATCAAAGACAATTTGCAAACATTGTTACTGGTGACGAAACATGATTTCACTATTTCGAACTAGTAAGAAAAACTGGAAACAAAATATGGCTAACTAAACACGGTAGAAGGCCTGTAGTTGCCAAAAGAACCATAAGCACAAAGAAGGTTCTTTATTGCATATTCTTCTCATGTGATGGTATAGCTGTACAAATTACGGTGCCGAAGGGCAAAAGTGTTACAAGTAGGTATTACCGACATGCTATACTAAAAAATAGCTCAAGAAATATTATCATAAATGACGCCCTTTGTTAGGATTTAGGCATGTTCGTCTAATTCATGATAATGCTCCATCACATACATCTGAGCTTGTGAAGCAGTTTTTGAAGTTGGAAAAGGTTACCTCTTGCCACACCCACCATATTCTCCAGATCTAGCCCCATGCGACGTTTTCGTTTTTCCAAAACTTAAAATAAGTTCTTATCTAGTCGTCGTTACAAGTCCCGACAAGCCCTTGGCTCAGTCATCAGTCAGTGCCTCAGAGGTCTACCTAAATCAGCGTACCATGACACATTTCAGAAGTGGATTCAGAGATTGAAATTATGTATTTCAAACCGCGGAGGGATGTAATGTTCATTTTACTATTTGAGTCTAATGCTTTTGAGATATCGTACAATATAAATTACATATCGAACAACTCTGGTTCAAATCCTGTCTTTCCGTTGTACTTCCTTATAGTTGATTTAAGGAATCTTTTCTCCAAGAAAAAGAGACCACGATTTAGCTCATTTAATAGGCGGCCTAATTTAGCTTCGAATTAATGTTAATGAGTCTTAATTGACAAATGAAACAAAGTCTAGAAAATTTGCATGATATTTTGAGTTTCAGTGTCCCTTGAAGACATTTTAGATGCTCTACTCCTAATATATTTTTAAGGATGAATAACACCAGCGAAAACTATGGATTAGAAATTTGTACAGTAATATCTAAATTTGAAAAGTTTATAATTTATTTACTGAAAAAAATGTGGTTTTGTAGAAAGTAACCTGGGGGAAAAAATGAAAACCGCTGCAAGATTTGAACCCACGACCTACCTACAGATCGGCAACCTTATACTTCAACCACTGGCAATCCCGCTTTGAAATCAACTTTGAAAGGCAATGAATACATTGAAGATCATTTTTACTAATTGTGTTTCGAAAGTATGTAAGCCGAAATAACGATGTTTTTCCTCAGTAGGAGAGAATCGTTTTCCTGTTCTTATAGTATCCGATATCTTTACATTATTTGATGTCCTTAAGTACCTTGTTACGCCAGGCCGAGGGTTATTATGTGAAAGATCGGGGTCCAAAATCGAAGAATTAAAAGTATGATAGAAATACAGATTGATGTGCAAATTTCTAAAATTATTGGAGAAATTCAGTCTAATTCATTTTATCCTTTTGAATTTGCCAGTGTTTAATGGTAATGTTTTACATAAAACGAGTCGCGGTTCCTCTTGAGAATCTTTCACTCATATGGTGACGTCACCGTTGCCATTAAAGGGGGCTGATGCAGGAAATCAAGACAAGCATTAGTACATGTATATAACAACTTTCGAGAAATTTTCATTCACTTTGAAACGTCACAAGCCGTAGAAGTGTCACAAATTTAGATCGCAGATGGCCGTAGCAGTGATAATTGTTTAAGGTCTCATCCAAGAGGACCAGCGACTCTCAATTCTACATGTCGGTCGAGCCTTTGGCGAAGGAATAGTCGCTACATTTTATGCGTCTAAGGTCGGATGTAGCCAAGGCACGAGCTGAGCTCGAACCGGCGACCTCCCGGCATGAAACAAATACTCTAATCACGGAACCAGCGCAACTGGTTGTATATAAACTAATGTCTGGTTCAATGGAATTTCAATGAAAAGATCGTAACCTTGAATTGACCTTGACACAGAAACAAGAATGATGACACTCAGTTTTCTGTGTCAAAAGTGTTGCGTTCAAATAATACATCTCAACGAGTCCTATGTGAACATGTGAGAAAAAATGTATATCAAATTCCGTTCGTAAATTTTAGTGATCTATCATTGATTAAATATCACTTTTAATAATATAAGTTACATGTACGTTGTCACGCTTCATTTGATTTTTCAGCGTTAGATGCACTATATGATAAATAAATATTCAGTTTGGATAACACATTAAAATTTCTGGAATTAAAACCTGAGTTCGTAAACTCTGATATGTTTTCCCATTTAATAAATTAAGCAAACGCTCATTTTTGCCAGCTAATCGTGTATCCATGAATCATTTGAATACAATACACATACAATATGGAAACAATGTCCAAACAAGAACGGGTGGAATCTAGTGTTACATAATTATAGCCCTCTTTAAAAGAAGAGACATTCTGTTGTGTTGCTGTTAAAAATTAATATATACCCTAATAAAAGTATTATAGTAAACTCTGAATTGTTTACTGATGAAAAACTTTGATACATGGGGGTGTGCATGGAGATCTTGGCTAGTGTGTAGAATATATCAGTATAATGTTTTCGAAGGCCTATGGTGGTTTTGAGTAAAATTGGTATAACGAAACTTATTGATTTAGGAGAACTCCCTTGATTCTACATTTTTGAACAGCATATGGTACAAATGACCTATTAAATACTTCAAGTCTGCATGCATATTGACTTTTGTTGCGTGTATTATTTTCTAAATCGTTTTCGCGTTTATTTGAAACAATTTCTCAAAAATATCTAGGTACAACACTTGCATAGAGTCTTTTTTGTTAAGCTACATAGCAAGAATTTCGAATCTGTTGCAGAATAAAGCAATTACTTAGAGGCTAAAATTTGAAAGCTCGTAATGCATTCCTAACTGCGGATAATTGAACTTTTTCAAGTTTCTCTTCTTCGCATGACGAATATTCATCGCAAACAACTAAAAAATGTTCAAGGGGCGGTCTTATAAATATAATTCTGACAAATTTTTATACCAATCGTAAGTTTTCATAAGAAAACCTACAGGTATTTTCAAGTGCATAGCTTACAACATATTGTCAACATATTCAGACCAATCGATGTTTTTGTGAAAATGAAAATGGACTTTTATACATTTTTGTCTGTTGCCTTGAAAAAGTAAGTTAGGAAAATTGGATTTATTTTAATAGATAAAAAAAATACAACCTACGTGTTTGATGGATTAAATTTAAGAAAAAAGTTGCTTGACAATTTCTAATTCATGTAAATTTTGTTAACATCGACGTAATATAATTATCGGTGAACCAATATGAATTCTTGTAAACCACTGCAAGAAAACTTGTATCTGATAGAAATCCTGATTAACTCCAGCGCGAACTTTAAACGAATTTAGTGATTTTTAATTGCTCTCTCTCTCTCTCTCTCTCTCTCGCTCTCTCTATCGATCTATCGTTCGTTCGATCTATCGTTCGTTCGTTCGTCCGTTGTTGGAAAGACTACAGGACTACAGCGAATCAAAAAGATGAACAAATACACAATTTCTATAAATGCATAACTAAAAAAACAATTTCTGTTTCACAGGGTAATGAATTTCATTAATTTAAAAAAAGTGACACTATTTTATGATCCCCTCTAAAGGGGACACTTTGTTCTTGTCCTGTCTCTTTATTCACGATAAACCCATGAATTTTTTACATTGAAAAATGGACTTGTTCATTTCGATATACAGTCTACACCGGATATATTGAAATTCAGGGGACCATCTTGAATTGTTCATTACAATCAAAATTCAATATAACAGAAATAATGTTACTGGGGATTTATTTATACTTCAATGTAACAGTTCAATACAAGTGGAGTAGTGTTTGTGTATAAAAGTTTGTATTGTGTAAATGCAGTTTTCCTGATACAGTTTTATATCGGATTGAAATGAGTTTGACAAAGATGTGTAGTACTTTGTGGGATCGTTTTTAGAGGGGAGTGTCTTTTCTTGTTGATAAATTTTCTTGCACTGTAGAATGAAGTCGGACATTTTGATATACGGGGATGTTTGTTCACTAAGGTTATACTAATGTTTAAATAAAATGAGAACGTGTATCAAATCCATATGCACAATGTAATATTGTACTGCAATATAATACGCCAAAATCAATTCATCTGATCGTGATATTTTCCTGGTCACATATATGATAACGAAGCAACTTTAATGCCTTGTTCTATCAAAGTAGACCATAGTGGCGGGAGCAATATTATTTCCTACAGTTTGCTCAAATATACTTAAAAGTCCAATTACTGTGATGGGCATTAGAGACAAACGAAATATCAATCCTAAATATGTCGAGAGCGAGTAAATTTTCCCAATAAAACATACGATGGCTGCGTTATATGGAGGAAAATATTACAAGTGTGACAATAACCCAAACTGTGGATATTACTCATAATTTTTCTTAATGATCTATCTAATTTTATCGCGAGCCTCTAGGCGGAAAAAATGTCCACTGTTACATTACTATCCCAAGGTTAAGTGACGGAATTTTCGCACCTGTTGCGATAACCTTTCGGATCTGATAGCGCAGGCAATTTCATAGCCGACCCCGGGGGTTAGGACTAGGCTGTTGGATTTAAAGATTTAGAGATTATTTGCTTGTCATAGAGGGTGTATCGACTTCCAAAGGCGTGGATATTTGCAATTTGCAGAGTGCTAGGATTTTTTGTCATCATTGAATCTTTCCCTAATTTGACAGGAGTGTTATTAATTTTAAGGTATAGGATACTTGTGTATTTTTGATAATTGGTAGAAGTCTCAAAAGTCACATCAATATTAATGTTTCTAAATTTGAATTTAATATTGCTAATTTTTTATCGGTCCACAAATATACCATTTTATTTCAAGTGTATAAGCGTTTTTTGTTAGTTTTTGTTTTGGAGCTGGTGCCCACCAACGGGCTCGTTAAGACAATGCGATACCGTGTTAGTAGTATAGGTTTTGTGTTGATTTATGCAATTGTTGTTAGATGAGCATTCTTGATAAGTAGTCATCTATCTTAAACAATGCACAGTGGCCATCAGAGCCGTAATGACAGCGGGGCTTTTGTCAGTTTTGTTGACAATTCAACGCGGAGATTTAAAGCATTCAATCACAGGTCTTAAGTCGTCAAAATTCGATCTAGACTATTGATTAGAGGGTTTCTTTGTCATGTACGTATTTTTCAGAAGGTAACAGCTTGTTTTAAGGTAATTTTATATTTTTTTCAGAGTCAGTGTGCAGCATATATGAGAATTTGCGCACGCAGGCGAGGCGGTATTTTCGTTCAAGTGCCACGTAAATAAGAGAACACAGGACCAATAAGATTGCCTTAGGATAAAAAGTCCCGCGACGACGCACATGGGTGATCGCTGTGACAAAACATTTCATTTGCATTAAAGAGTTCATAACGCAGGTATTCTGGACACAGGTAGCACGATATGGCTACCTCTCATCTGGTAGTGACTTTCTGTGCCACTGCTGGCAAGAATGGGGAAGATTTAGGCGTGGACGAGGAACAAGTAGTGCTCTTTGTGTATTTGTTATTCGACGTGCTAAACTGCAAGGTGAGAGGGAAAACTTTATCAAACTTCTACACGTAACCCACTTTTTGTAAATACACACACGGCTATCCGGATTCATTCACCTGTGTTAAGTGAACACGCGGTCTGTGTACACTATACTTTCCTAAACTGTTCTACTTCTCTGAATAACTTGTTTTAGTGACATTTTAACAGTACGATATATCTATTAATCATGTGATTCACTCCATGCGATCTCGAAATACACATTCCAGAAGTATGTAAACACACGACTGGGGTCCCCTTTTCTACCAAAAATAATCACGTTTACTCTGTCCTATTTTTACCTGTCCACAGGTGTGTTTGTTTCACTTAATACATTTCATGATATTCTGACCAAAACTTCATAAACTTTGTTCATTTCCCTTTAAGTCCTTGCCATATGGTGTCTTTAAACGTGTGAACATTGATATGTATTGCCACAGTTATTGCCATAACAGTGAACTGGTTATATTCACACAATTATTAATATACCATGTAAAAGCAAAAACGCCTTTATTTACAAGACAAATCAAATGACTCATCTTGACAACTTTTTTCGGCATGATTTTCTCATTTAAAATTATTTCTTTTTTAGAGAGTTAAATGTGTAAATGTTTTTAGGTTGTCGCTGTTCAACAACATTATGTAAAACCTCAACCCTCGGAAACGACAGAAACGGTTCTAACAGAAGAATGCAAGACAGAGACGGGTCTCAATGAGGAAGCCGTTAAGCATTCCCAACCTCTAGAACACATCCTGGATGAGGTGAGCTGTTTACATCCCCCTTTCAAAAAAAATTACATCCTCGTGTATAGTTCTTATCAGACTCCTCTTGTTATCTGTTTGACAACTGTCGAGGAAACCACTTACAGGTATTTATTTCATACTTAATACCCTTAATGTTAATATTTACTACCTCTCTACTAATACACGTATATCCACGCGACTTCATGAGTGTATATTTCAAATTTATTTACTCCCACCCTTCATAAATGAACATATTTGTATGCTAACGCTACCTTAAACAAACAACATCAGCTGTTGGTTGACAAACAGAGTCAACAGTACAAAATAATTTTCCTCACTATAGGCTCACAATCCACACATATAAATATGTTATATGCATTTAAATCATTGTTGTGCGCTGAAATAGCTTTCTTGAATAGGAACTCGAAGTAAAACGTGTGCAATTGAAGTTGTAAAATTCTGTTTCGGAATAAATAACTTTCTCGCCTGACTTGCATGATTAATGACAGTGTTAGCGTCAAGAGAATCTTTATAATTAGATACATCGCAAGGACAAATATGACATATAAAGTATATCTAATGTATATCTAATTTTTGTAAACTCGAGGAAGGTGTTGTTTATGTGAATAATTTATTAATGCTTTAATTATCTACTGTCTCCGCAAAAATCTAATAATCGAATTAATTGCTGTCGTTTATATTGGTGAATATTTAATAAATGACCACTTCATCTGACACACTTGGAGTGTCCGTTTTCATATTCTTTCTAATCGCAACCTGTTATTTGCAATCGATGAAGTGTTTGAGCCACGCATTTTGAAAATCGTTTGGCAACATCTTGTCGATCATCCCTTGCCAAAAGGAGAGCTGATGAAAAGCAACGTCAGCTTGTCCAAATCAGAAATATTTTGATCGTCGGTTTATGCCGTATTCAGGGAGACTGCAGCATTGTAACATATTGTTGCCTTTCCCCGGACGATGAAACAAAGAGCGAAACCTACCATTATATGATACGAACATTAGAATAATTCGTCCAATTTTGTGAATTAGTTATAAATGTCATGCATATGATATAAAGACTTGGGACATGAACAGCTGCTGATAGCTCTAGTCTGAGATGGTTTGACATGATGGTATGGGAAAAAGAGTCGAGGGGTTTGTTGCAATTTTAGTGTTGTGTAACACGATACACCTGTTGAGATTAGCAGGTACTAAGAAGATATGTATGGACACCTGACTATTTTCAACAATATCTTAATACTTGAATATCATGAGAAAATGAAACGTGTCCCAAAATTTTAACAAGCAGACGACAGCAGTACCCAAATCCAGATCGTCTGAAAAACACTAACCTGCAGATTAGTTATAGAAAACAGCTAATTTGTTATCCCCTTTCCTTGAGAATACTAGTTGCACACATTTTAAATCTGTGCAATAGAAAGTGACGGCAGCTATTGTCTTGATGATTTATTCCCCTAAAAATGACTTTTCATGAATTAAAACTTTACATTTACTATGATAAGCTAGAGATGTTTTTTTGTTCCTTTCTTCAACAGTAAAAATCAATTGATCCGAAATTCAGACAGTCATAAGCTACCAGATTGAGAGTAAACGTATAATATAATATGAGTGTTTTAATTTGTAGTTCGACCGATTTTTGTCTTCGAAAGGCGTTCACCCTGAACACGGAGGGAAGTCATTTAGTGTGTTAACAGACGGACAGTTGCATCTTCGACAATGTCTCCACCCAGAGGCTGGCAACAAAAACATTCCATTGCCATCGTACTTTTACAAGTTTTACGATCTAAGGAAAGAATTCAAGAAGTTCTACAAAACGGACAGTATTCCAAACATTAAAGCCATGTTAGATTGTATCCTTTCTTTGCAAGTTGTTAATAAGGACATCTAACAGTGCACGGGAGAAAGTGAGTAATACTGAGTATTTGATGGGAGTTTTCCATTCACACCATCTTCTTTCACCCGAAGTTCGTAGAAAGATTTCTATATTCAGTGATCAAAACTATTTCATGTCGCGTATCTTAATATCTGTTTAAAAATGTCACGGTTTTGACTTTGGATTTCTCCCACTGGGGTAATTATTAAACGACCCTTAGTAATTTTAACTTGACGGGTCTAATTGCTTCTGCAGAAGTATAGAAAATAATTGCCGTAGACTTCTTTATAACCTTGTTAACACGATCATGTTGATAATAAAAGTTTTCCTGTGTAATTCGCTATAATATTTTTCAGAAGGCGAAGAAAACTTCGAAAGTGTTTAAGCTCAGCCATTATCATCAATATGAACTATCGGTCTCAATATTTCAATAAGTATGTCAAAATTCCTATTGGCTGAGTAAACGAAAAGTTAACACTCATACATAAATAAAGAATTAAATATATTCATGAAGGCAGCAGACAAAAGGACGAAATTAATGAGAAAAACAAACACAGGGAATTAGGAGAAACAGGATTAATCGGAAAAGAATTAAAAGTGTATTTTAAAGTCCCCCAAAATGAAAGTACAATCCGGTGATGTTTAGTCAGGTTGGATTAGGCCTAGCACTGGTAGATTTTAAGACTGCTATCCTTTGGGAGTAAAATAGGTTTACAGATTATATGTCGTACCTGTGTTTATTTAGCCGATTACCCCAAAACCTGCTGTAATCGTCCGTGGAATGGCCAACGATTATTTATCGAAAGCTTGTGCTGACTTTGGTCCGAATACACATTGTTTTCATAGTATTTTTCTTGACTATATATTGATCGAATAATAATCGCATGCACATCGTGTATTAGCTAAGACGTTTGGTCTCTTTGTTTTGGAGCTTTCGCTAGGAAGGGGTTTTACTCTCCACCCTCCGATCAGAAAGTGTTGGGGACTTTTGTCTCATCATACACAGTAGCAATGCTGATGGCTTTTTTGTTTACTGGCAGGGGATAAATTAGACTAGTTTTCCTCTTTCATGTTTGTCATAGCTGTGGTGTCGAGTGATAACTCACCACTGTTTGTACCAAGCCGGGTAGATGCACCCCAGTCTTTCCTCCTTTTAACGTTTCTTATCAGTATTCTACCGTGTTGAAATGTTCCTATAACATAGTAAACCATTAACACTGCCAGTTCGGGGTGGTTTATTTAGACTGCTTTATATAATGACGCTCTCTGAAAGTGTTTTGTTATTCAATTTTCTTGCAAGAACGTACAAAATATGATTTAACTCGCATATCGCAACAAACTATTTTGGAGTAACTAGGAACATGCTCAAAAGAATGTGATTTTGATTTGGACTGGAGTACAAGCAGGTCTTCTGTTTTGGGTTGTAGGAAAATGCGTCATCTTGTGGCGATATAACATGAAATGTGTCATAAATGAGCTGGAAAGGGGGCTTTTATTTTCATCGACAGTACATTTTATTAGACTTTGGTTCAGCGATATCTGTCACATCTTAAAATATGGGATGACCATCACAAGAAATACACAGTCTTGTCCCAGGGATAAAGACTGAATTTATCAAAACATACACCTCTGGCGCCATCATTAATAGCTAGCACTGACTTCCCAGATCTTTTTAAGCATTAGCCCGAGGTTGATATAAAGGCCACATTATCTCGATTACATCACCACCCATCTTGGAGTAGCAGAAAGCAGCAAAAAAAAAAAAAATGAAATAAATAACATCGACCTCATCATGATTTCTTCTTGGGAAAGTTAAGCAAGTTGATGAACA
The DNA here is from genome assembly GCA_024699665.1 of Ostrea denselamellosa. NCBI lineage: Eukaryota > Metazoa > Mollusca > Bivalvia > Ostreida > Ostreidae > Ostrea > Ostrea denselamellosa. The sequence continues at coordinate 48,166 of JAMZEH010000013.1, forward strand.
TTACAGTAATTAAAGTTACGATATACAAAAATTTGAGAGTCAGTGATGTTCAATTCATATTTTTTAACGACTCTTAGAGACAAAAACATTTGAAATTTATTTAATGTGAATTATGGAGGAAATATAATGATTTCCTGTACTTAGAAAGAGATTAAAGATTTCTTGGTTGATGTTCATCTATGTTTTGATGGGATGAATATCTGTTTGCCTCAGGTTATGCGTTGGTGACAGCCTGTTGATTGATTATGTTCAAGCCAAGTTGGTAGGGAAAGTCACGGTTTGTGAATTTATACCGCCCGAAGCTTTCCGAAACATTTAGAAGCTTAGACAAGCATACTGCAAAAATTGAATTTTAGAAATATTAAGTTGGATACGAATTTGAATTATTTTAATTTCATTAACTGAATTCGTACTGTTTTCACAAGTTTGTGATGCGAAACATGAAGCATTGTAGATGGAATTATATTGATGATATTAACAAAAAGAAAAGAAAAAAATGCAGAGAAAATTTCTTTTGATGACACTGATAAATATTGACAGTCTTATTTTCTTGGCATACTTTCAGTCTTAGGTGTTGCATGTTTTTGTTTCTTAATTTGGCTTAGTGTGTTTAGACTTGCTTTTCCAGCTCATTCTCGTTATTGCCTTGACTACAATTGACAAACTTTGACCCCTTTGTTTTTCTTTGACCCAGATGTGGTTCGCTGTTACTGGAATCTTTTTGTTTCTGTGTACCGCGGTGGATGAGTCGACTGCATTGTTCTATAGAGACCTTTAGTTTCAGTTTCTTCGATTCCTTATCTCTTTCTATTTAGGAATACATTTCCGAGGTTCCACACAATGACTACTATCAGAGAGGTCATCTCCTATTGTCATAGTCGTCAAATGAACACAGACAGAAAGTTCTTCTACCAAAATCACAAACAAAACAATCTGACAGATCAAACAACACAGTGATTCCGAAAATATTCTTTAATCTGAATGGCATTGGTGTAAAAGAATATCTATTTATTGCATATATGGAGTTTAAAAAATACCAAAAATGCATACAAGTGGACTTGAAAAGTTAAAGGTATCGATATCTACAAGGGCATGTAAGAGATAGTGAAAATTGATTTCCTATAGATTTGAGCTTTCGACGTTTTAGGGGAGGGATTTGTAAAAGAAAAGCTTAGTAAAACCGCTTCTTAGCCAAGATACGTGAAGTCGTCAAAGACTCTGGGGTTATCCTCACCAGGAAATACTCGAACGTCTGAAAATCTTTGCCAAAATCCTTTTCTACTGTAATTTATTTCGTTAAAAGTCATCACGTGTCGTTGCACAGGCGATTAAAATCTTTGTGGTGATATATCAGATTGTACCGTAACTTATATGGGGACTATCTCATGCTGAACTTGCTCATTTACATAGGTATTAAGCGGCTTGAAAAATCGATCATGTACAAGATACATGTATTCCAAAAAGCTTGTTTTACACTTGTTTAAGAAGAGAACAAAAACTTTCAACAACCTATATTCTTCCCTAAACAAAATATTTTAAACTTGTCAAAATATCTGTACAAGAGAACATATCCTTTATTTTATTTGTGTAGCTTACGAGAAAATCCGTCCCAAATGCGCCGAAGGATAAACTAGTTTATACTGATAAAACAAAATGTTCTCTTGTTAGTCCAGTTCATTCGATGTTTTTCCAGTACATTGCCCCTGGGGATACACAAAAACACCTAAATGTACCATCCATTTCATATGAACAGATCACCGTGTCCACAAGCTATTCTTTGCTCTCGACATCCTTAAGCTCGTACTATTTCAATACCGACATCTTTTTTTTAATCGGCCAAACATCAGAAGGAAAACGTCTGCCAACTATATTCCAAAACCTAGAAGACAATTCATTTGAGTGAATTGATAGTTCACTATGGTTCATTTTCTTTTCCCGTCCTTTTTCTTTTTGCTTCAACTGGTATTCTTTTAATGTTTGCACAACGCAAAGCGCTGTGATTTAGAACTCGTCTGTAACCACCCATTATAGATGTAACAGACATAACTTTATATAAGAGTTGTAATATACCTCAGTTAACAACGTTAATTGAACTGTAGTAAGTGACACACATTTTGGTGCATTGAAAAGACATTTAAATATCTTCATATCTTTATTAAATTTGAAGTTTATCGTTGATATTTGATTTGTTTGATGTATGCAACATCTATAATTACTCTTAGAATATCCTTGTACAATTTTGTGAAAATGGAAAAGAGGTAATATGAACTGAAATATCGCGAATTGTGAATGTGTTAGTCGCTTTCCTTGACTCACTCCTTTAGATTTAGGATTACAAGAAGACAACTCTGTGGAATATGGAATTCGACAGTGTCAAGAGATGGCGAATGTTCTTCACAGATTAATCAATGACGGTAAATATGATTTATATATCTTTCTGAAAACTTATTTATTGACAACATTTCATTCCGTGTCGTAAACATTTGTTGCAAAAGTATCTTCTATAAGTAGCTATTACGAAAACACTTTGTAGATGATTTGGATTTTTAGTTCGCATTAACTGCATTTTAAATACCTTTCTGGTAGCGGTATTTGCTTGCGTTTTGTCACTTTGCTTATTGATAAGAAAACTAACCCTGTGGAGTTTGCTTATTCTTAAGATTTTAACTTGGATGCATCTCCAATGGAAACAAATAGAATGAACAAAACGTTTTGTAAATTCACGCATGTAAATTTCGGGCATCTGGTAGTATGTAAACCCCATGAAAACAATCATATAATCAATAACAACTATGATCTTGTTGATTAGGTATTGTAATATCAGCTAAAACAAGTCCAAGTTTTTGATGGATAAATGCTTTAAACGGGGTTTTGTTATATACTACCACAACAACACTATAAGATAGTGTCAACACGTCTGATAGGTATACAAGATAATACAGTGACCCCAATCGTAACTGTATCTTATATTTCCTTATCATCATCTACCACATGCGAAGTTATATGATGCATATCTATGCCCTCTTTTTTATTTCAGGACATGTGTTTGGGGAACCAGAAATAATAAATGAACGCCTAGAACCCGGTATATGGTAAGCGCCATCTCGCGATATTTTGTGACATCTGTCTCGAGTAACACGTTGTAAGCAAAAGATGGAAATCGATATTTAGCAATTTTGTTAAATAAATAAGATCATTGATGGTTTTCGGAAACAGATTTGTACTGCTTGTATGTTCAGCTGTCCTTATGTGATGTTTCGAGTATACTTGCAAATTTTTTATGCATGAGGCAAAATGTTTCTTATTTAAGATGCCGGTATTGTATATTTTACTGCACATGCACACAAATTTACATCCTTCATGTATATGCGTCTTTTAATGTGATTCTATAAATTGTGATGTAATCTTCATAATGATATATACATTTTAATTACCCAAACGGCTGTTTTGATTTTGCAGTAGTAAATCGGACATAGTAGATGACAACCATGTTGTTCGTGCTCGCGGTCTTCCATGGCAGTCTTCCGATCAAGACATAGCAAGGTTCTTCAAAGGATTAAACATTGCCAAGTATGTTTTAATTGTTTTTTCAAATTCAAATGGGGGCCTCCGTGGCCGAGTGGTTAGAGCATCGCGCTCAAAATCACAAGGCCTCTCACCTCTAGTCGGCGCGGGTTCGATTCTCGCTCGCGCCGATATATGAGAGAAAGTTTGCCACTTTACTTTCGGAAGGTCGGTGGTCTCTTCCCGGGTACATTGTATCTGGATTCGCCGCCACCTTCAAAAACTGGACGCCACCACATTACTGAAAAATTGTAGAGTGTGGCTGAAAATAAAAAATAATCAATCAATCAAATTCAAATTATATAATATTTTATATTGAAATGTCTTACACTGAAATAAAATGGGATACTGAAATCTCAATGAAAATATCAACAGAGGCGGTGTGGCTCTTTGCTTAAGTCCTCAGGGAAGAAGGAATGGGGAAGCGTTAGTGAGACTGGAGAATGACGAAAATAGGGACTTGGCACTGAAAAGACACAAGCACCATATTGGTCAGAGGTACATCGAGGTGTATAAAGCCACCGGGAAAGATTTTGTCAACGTAGCAGGGGGTAAGTTCTTTCGATTACAGTATATTCTACATAAGTCTTGTATGCTGTTGAGGAGTTTGTTAGAACATATTGTATTATCTTGGTGTTGAAAACAAGAGTACGTGTCATCCTGATTTATGTAATGTAACAGTTGTTTTTTAAATTTCAGGCAGCAATTCAGAAGCTCAAGCTTTTCTTTCTAGAGGAGGCCAAGTCATCATACGAATGCGTGGTTTGCCATTTACTGCCACTGCGCAACAGGTGGTACGTAGGATTTGCACATGCACTAAAACTACTATATGTATATCCAGGCTTTCATTATGTAGGAATTAAGCATACACAGAGTCTTTCATTTACTCGACAACTCGTAGCATATTTTAACTATGAACGACAGATTAGCTATGCATGATATGTACAAAAGATGCTTAACATGATACATTTTTCAGCATGCGGTTTTAGCAAGTTGCTAAAACGTTTTCTGAGCTGAATACAGGTAAGTTGAGGACCCCAATAAGTAATATTCATACAAGGGAATGCGTGTGGACGCTAAGGGAGGTTACGGTTATAGGGGAAATAATTCGTGTTTTGTCGCCATATTGGATATGGAAATTTTGGTGCCAGTGATGAACCAATTGTATTGCAAGTTTTCCGACGGTGCGGGGCAGTAAAGGGTTGGTTGCAGGCTACAACTATAATTACTCAGAAATCTTCACCTTAGGTGTGAAGCGGATCGTAGTAACAAACGATTTACAAATAAAATTAATTCTTGGTAAATAGGTTGTATATACATCTCATCCATTCCTATCAGGTCGGAGGTGTTTCAATGACTTGTAGTTGAAGTTGTAAATGAAATATATTTTTAAAAGCAAACATTAAAACTGGCAATTGTTACCTTGTAATATGCATTGTTTAATAAGAACATTAAATCATCGTATTTAGAAAGAGATGGTTCTGTATATTTGACGTCTTCTAGTTCATTTCTAGCTTTTTGTAAAGTTTCTTTTCTAAAGGAGGTCTAGTCATCTCACTGTAGTGGAAGGGCGCAATGCATGTTCACAACAAAAGGGGTCATTCATGTCTTTGTTCAGAACCATTCTCTTTCTAATTTTCAACCAAACACTTCAAATTCAGTTGTTATGAAGCACCTCCTGTGATATATACTGAAAACGTTCTGATATTGGTATCTGCAGGACTTTGGGATCTCATCTCGTATTGTTGTGTTGGTATATATCACATGGGTTTTCATTAATTACTAATAAACAAGTTGTGCTTAACAGTTTAGTCATAACAAGTATCATTGGTAAGGGAATTATGTATAGCCTTTCAGGTATAATGTGTGATACTTGCCAAAACAGTTTTAACGCATTAAAGTTGTTTTGTTTTCTAAAATTCAACGATTCTTTTCTTCAATATTAGCAGAGGTAGGATGACACAGCCTGCAGATACTAATGAACACCAGCTTGTGCATGATGAAAAGCATTGTCAAAGTTGTCGTTGCTATTCTTTGTCTTTGCGCTTACAGCTAGAGTTCTTCGCTCGAGATCCTTCTGTCTCAGTGTTGGATGGCGAGGAAGGGATCCTGTTTGTTCACTACCCTGATGGGAGATCCACTGGTGATGCTTTTGTTCTTCTTGCCTCAGAAGAGGATTCTGTAGCAGCCTTGAAAAAACACAGAGAGATCATGGGAACTCGTTACATTGAACTTTTCAAAAGTACTACCGCTGAAGTTCAACAGGTACTGGCCTATTGCAAGATAGATAAAAAAAGATTATGTCAAATTACGTCAAAGTCTTTACATCAGGTTGGATGTGATGCTCTCTCATAATTTGATGTTTAATAGGTTCTTAACAGAAGCATGGACCCACGAAATCCTGAACCCCAGGAAACCTCCCTACCAGCAATTCTCACTCAACTGACTCCACAAAGTCAGCTTCCTTACATTCCACAAAGCCTTATCACCAGCGGCACGCGCCGCGATTGTATCCGGTTACGAAACATTCCAGGTGGCGCCCAGGTCACGGACATTCTCACCTTTTTAGGAGAATTTTCTCAGTTCATCATCTTTCAAGGTGTTCATATGGTTTATACAGCACAGGTAAGAACCAAGCAATATTCTTTTCAAAACAAATTTGATAAATCCGAAAAATAAATTTGCAAAATGACATTGCAAAGTGCATTCCCACAGGGAGAACCTTCGGGAGAAGCTTTCATACAAATGGACTCTGAAGAATCTGCGCAACTGACGGCAATAAATAAAAATAAGAGGCCCATTGTATTCGCCCAGAAGAAAAGGATTATTGACGTTATACAGTGCTCTGGAGAGGATATGAATCTTGTATTAACAAATGGTATCCCTACAACATCTATACAGTCACCACCACAGATACCTTTTATACAGAGACCGATTCTTTCACAAGGTATCTATGATTTCATTAAAACCTTATTAAAAGAGCCATATATGCTAGACGCCTGTTTTGTCCCCCTAGAGAGACTAAACCCAATTTTATTTCATGAAAACTTTTTCATATTTTATATGATTATTGCCATTTTCTCTGTCAATACGATGATTTAGCAACCCTTGAAGTAAAGTATTCACTGAATCTGGAGATTTGGCCATTTTGGTTTACAGTTGGAATGTAAGCAAAACCGGAAGTGATTAGAGAGGCAAGTTATCATTGGGCGACCAAAAAATAATAGCCAACTGATTTTTTTTAACCGATATTAGGAAAATCAAATGTTATATTTACTTTAAAATTACGTGATAGTGAATGCAATGTTCTCATTTTTCCTTTAGTTTATTGGATTTCAACTAATCAGTCATATTATAAAGCTGTTTTGCATCGCGGAAAGCACGAATAAGGGGCAATTTATTTTTTGTTAAATTCAAGGATTTATGAAACCTTTTTGGTTCATTAAATTATTTGCATTGTAACATAAGGAAAGTATTATGTTTTTAAAGATAATATCACGAAGTGGTTGCACGGATGTCCAGTTTTACAGACAATGAAAATCACAAATCTTCATTCATAAATACACTGATTTGCAATTAATTCATTATTTATGAAGCCCCGTATCACGGTAGACGATACAGGATTAAGAACCCACTCTGTTACGACAGTATACTTCATGCATATGTCACTCCACTTAAAGTTTCTAGTTATTCTCCAAGTCGAATAATGAATGTTTCATTTCGAAATATTCATGATCATCTAAAGTCACAAGCTAAATTTAGAATGTAAACAATTACGATGGTCTGTCGACTGTTAGCTATAAAAGGCAATCAGACGGCAAACGGGTTGGAGAAAAACATTTTGAGCAACGAAAGGGGAGTGAACTTCATCTGTAACATAAAATCATTTAGTACGAAATCACCCTATGAACGAAATCCTCTTCTTCCCTGATGGGCAACTCTACATGTATATGTATTTTCCCTTTGAGACCAGCGGAAAAGTTCACAGTAAAAGAAATTTATGAAGAGAAGGTTTTCTTTTATTCATTCGAAAGAAACATATTCTAATTAATGATGTAAATGCCATGTCTTACAACTTGATTATGAAAGAACTGACAGTTTTAAAGTAATTTTTAAAATCTGTCAAAATGGTTCAGTGCGTCAGTCTGTATGTCTGTCCGTTGTTTTGTCCGTCTCTCAGCACCTTGTGGATCAGATGAAAGAGTACTTGCATGTACGATAAAATTTATATTTTGCAATGTTGCTTTTTGTAATGACTGCACATTGAAAGGGTAGCTGGGCACAGATGTTTTCTTATACTTAGGTATCAGTGTATAAACGTCGCAAATAAATTCTTAGATCCACTCGGATAACCTATCCGATACTCCGTACTAAACCTCTGAGATGTAACTTAATTTGGTATCCACTTGGTCAAATGTACTTTTGGTCATTTAAAGTAATTTCTTCTTAAATTTCCACCTCCATTTTATTGAATAATATTAGTTAATCATTATCTAAATAGTTCAGGTTCCTTGGTTATCGAAAAAGTAATTTCTGGCGGTCTTAATAGCAGAAAGTAAATTCTGTAGTTGAAAATTTTCTGGTTGATTATTCTTTCTTCCACGTTTTCATTAATACCTCATTAGGGCCGACACGGTTTAAAAAAATAAAATAAAATTCGAGTCGGGTTGGTTCGGGATTTTTAATTTTGGTTCGGGTATTTCGGTTCGGGTCTATATAGCTATGTTAAAATTAAAAAAAAAAAAATTTATTTGCATTTGGTTACAGTAATTATTTGTTGGCGTGGACTCTAATGTAGACTTGACATCCATACTAGAAACAGCATCGACACTTCTACTCGTTTCCATTCCTAAATGTTTTGTCATTGATTATATTGATCCTGTGGCGTATTTTAAACGTGTCTTACATATCGTCATTATTTTGTCCGAGATGCCATCATTTAACAATAAATCAAGCCACACTTTAGATTTTGACGCCTTGTTGTTTAAACGGATTCTAACTCCGTACAGTGTCAATTCTCCTGGACTACTTTCCCCTATGAATAATTGGAGTTTTCAGCGTAACGGAATATAGATCTAATGAGCTGACCGAAGCTTGATTCCTAATAAATAAAAAAGAAAAAAGAAAAGACAACAACAAGCCCAAACTGAAATCCGGAATAATGGAACCGAACCCAACCTTAACAACACGACCCACAGTTTCCGGTAATTTCGGGTGCATACCTTAACCTCATGCATGACATTTGTATCCAAAAGTAAAAAAAAAGTATTTCCTGTGATATGTGCTTCGTACAGTGTTTTTGAATCAACATGTCTAAATGAATTTTCAGCACAAGGTACAATGTACCTCTATTTTAGGCTTGATTTGCTCAGAAAATTGTATTCAACTTGTAGAGAAAAAAATATTCTGACAGAATTCCCATGGAGTATCGCGTCACCTTAAGTAGATGAAAAATATTTTATGTAAATACGTACGATTTTCTTTTGCAGCGACGCCAACACTCATTCCAACGTCTTTGCCATCACTGCAGCCGGCAACATTGCCACTTGCCCACTTGCCACAGCATCTTCAGACGGCCGCATTTCCGCCAGCTATGATGTCTGCTCCTCTCGCAGCGGCTCCCCGACCTACCTACTTTCCCCAGATTGTTTACTGGTACCCTAGCCCTCCTATTTCTCCACAAACCTATGTCACACATACAGGGCCTCCGACGCTTGTCGTTATGAGAGGCCTTCCCGTCAATGCACAAGTTCAAGACATATTGAACTTCTTTCAAGGTTTTCCAGAGGTATGTTTAGGTCCTATTTCCAAATCAAGAAATATTTTCAAGTACTTGTATTTTGATCTCTCTGAAAATAACTGAATTTCAAAATTCGCGATTAAGAACTTTATAAAAGATAGAAAATCCCTAAAGTTGATAATTTTTCAAATGCTAAAGGAAAACCAAGTCTTTTGTAACAGGGAAATATCCGTGGATATTCAAGTAGGATGGAGCCCTGTATGTTTGAAGAGTGTGAATTTGACTTGTAGCCTTTATATTGGCCAGCTTTTTTAGTGTATCCATAGATGCCCATAGATTCTGCTAACTGATCCATTGTACTCTTTCTGAATATTACACTAACACTTTCCATATAAGTATGGGAGTACAGTGCTGTTGCTTTTGCACATGCTTAAGCTCAGCGCAATTACAGAGAATAGACAACAGTCGGGGAAACTTAGAGTAATTACGTTGAGCTTAACAATAGATGCTATCTTTGCACAACTCCTCAGATACCATGTACCTGACTATTATGTGATGTTCAATGTACATGGTGGAAGTTTTCTACTAATGTGTGACTTCTCTCTACTCCTTGTTTTCTTACTTTAACAAAACTGACACAAAATACCATCTTACACAACTTGTACGCTCACAATATTTAGTGACCCTTCAATGTATTTTTCTATTATTGCACGATATGACACATTCTCTTTATAATCGTAGGTCATGTAAATATAGATAATCATTGGGATGTGTTTACTGCTTTCTCAGTTTTGAAATGAATAATATTACTTGTCAACAATTGAACTATATTAAAAGTGAAGACAAATTAAAGTTATAATTGATGCTATAATTAGAATTTTGTATGACCAGAAATGTCCTTTGTTAAATAACCTTGAAGAATTATTGAATTTCTTTTGTTTTTGTGTGAAGGTAACTCCAGAGAACATCCAGATCCAAATTTTACCAGATGGAAGATTAACGGGGGATGCCTTAATTTCCTTCATGACACGGTCGGAAGCAGAGCGTGCAATAGCTCAGAGAAGCAAACATACCATTGGTCAGTGTATTATAGAGCTGTTCCTAGCCTGAAATTAGATGGTAAAGTACACAGTGTGATAAAAGAAAAAATAGAGAAAAAAATCACACATCATGTGTTCAGACTTTCCAGGGTCAAAACAGATCTGTTTATTTCAGCAATTTACAAGATTTTTATATTATTAATGTAGTAATATATTTAAGTTATCTCATATTTCTTTAATAGATCTAGCTTAAATTTTCAGTTTGAGATAGATGGTAAACACTCATGGCAAAATCTAGCAATATTTCATTATTTCCAGTCAAAATCTTGCCTGTCTCAATCTGATTTCTGACTTTTTTGCCATGTTTGTATCAAAGGTTGTAAGGGGTTTTTACGTTTTAGATGAGAATGACTTTAATTAATGGCGTGAAAAGTGCTTGCGTTGAATGAACATGTGTTTATATATATGAGGAAAATTCGCAAAAATGTCTTGACTTGATTGTATAAAGCTATAAAATTAATATGCATATATAAGTGCCTAGTATTGAGCATTGAGTCTAGTATTGTTATAATGTTATACAAGTTACGAAGCGATTGTGAATTTGAAAGTTTATTTTGTTTTTTGTTTTTATTGTTGTTTATGTTTACATGAAAACATATCACTCCATGACATTTGTTGATATTTTTGTATTTTATAAACATATGTAAAATCAAGACTTTTAAATTTCAAGAAAAAAATTATTTTAAGGTAATTTGATACCATAAATAAGTTTTAATAGGTTTGATATACCAATTTGTCAAATCATTGTGAAATATGCACAAAAATAAATCTATGCAATATAGCAAAATCAAATTAAAAATCTATATGTTCTAGTCATTTTTGTTGTCTAACATTTATTACCTGTAAAGAAAAAATACTAGTAATTTTGTATTTAGCAAACTCATGATACTTTAATGGGATCTGGTTGTGATTGTAATCTCCGTTTTGTATATAAGCCATGACAGCTAGTTTCCAACCTGTAGGAAATATGTACATATGCATCTCATCAGATTATGAAATCAAAGTAGATATTACTATTGTGCAATATCCAAAACGAGTTGCGTTAAAATTTTCATTGATTTTTAGTTTAGTGTTTTTTAATCATTACTTATTTTGTCCTAACCAGCGAGTTCTGAAATGATTAGAAAGATGTGTAAAAAGAAAATACTTTTTTTCTGTTGGAATATGACAAAAAGACAATTTCTTTTTTTTAAAAATCATTTTTTCTTGTTTTTAATTCAAAAGTATACAGATGTACGTTATAGTAATGTTACGGTAATATACATTTTTCTAAATATATTGATATTTTTGACATGTTCATTCCTACGCATAATTGTACATTTTTGTAAATACTGCTGATATATGATACTTTCAATGATTTTAGAGTGTTGTAGATATGATTATAGCAATGTTAGTTTAGAATTTATACATTCATCATATATATAATTTTCAAAAACAAAACGACAATAAACAACTTAGAATTGCAGTGGTGGTGGTGCTGTATTTGTTTTGGTGTTTGGTGGTGGCTTTTTGCTTGATTTTACTCTCCATTATTCATCGTGGAATTGCGCAATACACTCAATAATTTTATGCCATAGCACACGTGTGATTTCACCAGGAAGGAACTAGCACTAATTCCAAAACAGCATTTATATGGTGGCAGAGCATTATACATATCATTTTGTAGAGTTATTTGCTCTTGATATTTTTTGTGCGGGACTAGCGTTTTTTAATTGGACTGCACAACAAAACATGCGCAAACACTCACATAATTTAGCCATGATCATATCAGCTTAATGGTTACATATATTGTAACACACTTTAATTTTACTTGTATTTAATTGTGCAATAAGGAGTATGGACTACGTTTTGGAATGGTGTGGTTTTAAAATTAGTTGGGTTTTAATTTTGGGGGTGATTTGGTGCACGAATGCGTTCTGTGATATATTCATTTGAAGTATTTTAACATTCTTTCACATAATTTTAGTACCTCTATTAAACAATTATTACATATGTAAAACAAAAAAAGGAAAAAGAAAGAAACAACTGTCCATTTCTTTATTGACAATTAAATTGAAATGGTGTAAAGTGTGTGGGTATTATGCGCAACTTCCCTTTTTGATGTGGATCTGGTTCAGTTGCTCGTGGAGCCGGTGAAGGGGAACTTGGTGACTCTTTGTGCTGAAAAGGGATCACTAAATGAATGAATTTATTCTGTGGAGTCTGGTGCGTCAGGGATAAAGGTGTTACTGTGGGCTTTTACTAAAGGTGACCAGTCCTACTACACGAGTGCTGCAAATCCTGGAAAATATTTAACATGTTCTTAGCTTGGGAAGGCAAGATGTCATGCATTTGTTTTAAGTGCCATACCGTAAAACCTGTAAACAGAAATTAATACTCATATTCGTTTCTAAATAATTCCAACAAGGAAGAAAAAACTCCCTATCGTAGAATGTCAAAAGTTAATTTGTCTCAACCAATATGCCATCTTGCTACTGGTTTTATACCTGTGCAATACCTCTAGCTGACCTCGATCTAATCAGAGTCAAAACGGAGCATGCGGTTACTAGTCAAAGGAATAATTTGCATGATTTTACTATTTATTTATTCCTACATATCACTATCGTTTGTTTTATTCACCAAGTTTTTGTTCTTGTATATATTGTAGAGTGTTTTAGTTATACATAATTTTTACATTATTTAATGCGCCGTAAACAAGCTTAATTTATACACACTATACATATCATGACAATTGCTGTAGTAAACTATGCTCGCCCAGTACTATTCACTGTAATGATGCGGTGTTCATTGTTCGAGCATTGACCAACAAGAAGCTTGGAAGGTGGCAAAGATTCCTATATGTGTTCAGGAAAAATAGAATATATACATTATATATATAAATACATATATGGACAAGTGAAAAATTCTTGTTCGAGATGTTAATGTGTCACATTGCATTTATAATTTTTATTATTTTATGAAATTTCGCATTATTAAGCAATAAAGTATATGTTGATCATTCGCTGCAATCCGTCAGTTGGGTTTGCGAAATAAGTACACGTACATGAATTTGTTTTTTTTAAAGACCAATACTGATATGTAACATTGTATGGTACGCTGAATAGAAGCGGCTTGCATAGATATAATCGCTACGGTCCATGAGAAGATGATGACCAAATATTGATAGGAATGTTCCCTGTGATGTCCGCCGCTTATTTAAGAAGACTGCAGAAGTATCTTGGAATTCGAGTCGTAATCCCATGCTATAAACTTTTCAATTTGTGGTTTTGAAATACGAGGACCTTTCAAACAAAGGTTTCTCTCTGATGAATACTATCGGTCCATCTTCTATCGTTGACTATCGTCAGTGTTAGACGTCGATGTAATGATAGTATTTGACTTCGTTAAATATCGTTGCTTTATTTGGTTTGCTGAGTGCTGTATTCAATCAGATGATCTGATCTCGATGGTGTTTGGTGCACCGACACCTTAGAAGATTTGTGTAGACTTGTTTTTACTTCTGATGATATTTAATACTACCATCTGTATTAAGTTAAAATTTTGTACATCCAGAGGGAAACGGAAGCTAGGTGTGTATAGGGGGTTATAAGATGCGTAATTATGCCCCTGCATGACTTGACTCTTTGCAAGTGGACACAAGGAATTCCTCTACAAGTGTGCCTCTCAATTACATCACTTGAATACATGTTCACAGCACCTTTTGACTGAACCTTTTATGAAAAGAAAGATTTTTTCGTACTGAAAAAATAAAATGTTTCTCGGGCAATCATAATATAAGCAATTACGCTCGTATCGTGCGTTTAAAAGACATTGTACATTGACTGCACTGGAAATAACTTCATTGTACATATTTCTGCAAGTAAAGTGTCTCTTTAAAAAAAAAAAGAATAGTCGGCTGAAAGAAACACTTTTTAAAGTTAAAATATAGATATTGCGAATTAGTAGTTAATCTGTGAATTAATAGTTACCGTACCAGTTGTGTAAGTGATTTAATGATTATGGAAAGTTTCCAGAGAAAGGTGACACAAAAATAATGTAAAATGTTGCAAGATGTTCTGAAAAGTACGAGTATTCCTTTCTAATCATGCACCCATTTACGGCGACGACTCCTTTTATCTGAGCTGAAAGGTTCATTGCATTTTTCTGGCCTAAATATGTCCGTCATCTGTCTGTTAGAATCTACCGTCTGTCAGATGTAAGAACCACTGGGCCAATTTCAACTAAACTTGACACAAAGCAATTCTTGGGTGAAAGGGGTCCAAGTTTGTTTTAATGGCAATGAGAAAAACGATTTGTGTTGGATATCTAGGAAAAGTTTAGAAATTTTTTCAGATTACAATTTCCCAAAATAATAAGCAAAATTTTCGTGCAGTGCAGATTTTGCGCTTGTTCACACAATGACCCACAAGTTTGCGCTTGTTCACACAATGACCCACAAGTTGAGGACGGACGGCCACAGTAGGATTAAAAGATTTACATAGGGGTATATTGAAAATTCTTTTAAAACCTTCATAAATAATTAAAAAGATACGGTTTATCAAATCAATATGCATGCTATTCACGCGCTGATATGGAGGTTACATTTTATAGACATCTCAAAATATACTCGTGGCTATAGTTATTGTTTATTAATTGTAATGGGATCCATGTTAAAAGTATTTTAAACACATGTTTAATATAAAATCAGGCTGCAGAAATGTAGGCTGAGATGGATGTGCCTGCTGGCCATTCCAATCCACTTATTTTTTTAAATAAAATATAAAATTAGAAAATGCATGCTCCATTTGACATGAAAAAAGAGAGTATTGAAAAGAAATCCCTGTACTTGAAATATTTCATGAGATACAGTAGTCACCTACTTTAACAATAATATTTTTAACCGAACTCGAACTGATTTCACGGGGAAAAAAAATATTCGAGGGAAAATAATTGGCACGGACATTGTTGTTGCTTGGATCCTGAGGTGCACGCAGAAAATATATAAACGAGGTTAAACCGGATGCTGTGGAGAAACGATTGTTGACCTTTTCAATATTCTTTCCTATATGGAAATCCCCATACATTTGCTCCATAGTTGAAAACACAAGCAACGTAAGTATCAAAAACGTTTAACTTTGTATATTCAAAAAAGTTATCTTTATTGCGTTTAGTATATTAAGCATGCACGTGCTAACTTTTTGAGCTAATATATATTGTGTCAGAGAAAAGTTGAAATTAACACTTATAAGAGTCGTCCTACATTCCACCTGTCGCAGTAAGAATGTAGTATATATCTAATATGATCTGGTGACCCAACTTTGACTCTGACATTATAACTGATTATCAACATACCTCAATAAAAACAATGTTAAATCTCTTTGTCTGGTCGGTTCACATACTGTACGATTAAAAGAAGTTCACCTTCAACATCATTAATGTAGAGAGAAAATAGGAAAGGCGACAAAGCATCACCTTGCATTACACCATTTGTACAGAAGAAATCGGAGAGATCGGATTTAAACCTAAAACATGCATAGAATTCATTGTAAAATTGTTTAATAACTCAAATAAGTTTTCCTGTGACACAACTTTTGACTCGTATGGTTTCATTAACACCATCAAATGCCTTTTTGTAATCTAAAAAGCAAGAAAGTAATTGGCATTTTTGTTGGTCATATCAAAGGAAGCAGTGCAAAAATGTACTTAAAACATAGGTTTTTATTGAAATAGAAGAGTTTCATGACAAAGTATGAGAATCATAATATAGTATACTGACGTTTAGCTGTTTCTTTGGTGAATCCTATAGTGTTGAAAAATGAATTGTTCTACTTTTCAGTCGGAGTAACTGAAATAAGTACCGTTTTATAATAGAATAGTGAATTTTTCATAGAACATCCCGTGCTTGTGTGTGTATGCATCCATTTAAAACATAAACATAATTTTAAGATGCCCCATCAAACTTAATTCATTGTAAATATTTTGTTCTGGAAGTATTGTGTACAAAAAATAATGCATTTTTGAAAAAAAATGTTGAAACGTACTATAAAATAAAAATCTTCAATAAATGTAAACTGTAGGAAACCAGAAAAGCTCTTGGAGTTTTTTCCTTTCTTTTTACGAAATATTAAACTCTACGAATTATTTATACAGAGAAAAAACAGGCGAAGCAAGTTTAAACTTTATTTGGCAAATATACGCTATTGGCCGTTGCATACAGCAAATATTTTTCGGATGCCAGTCACAACACATATGGACAAACCCAAAATCAATCAAAAACAACATGCAAAACATCAATCAACAAGTTCAAAACTGAGCACCCCGGGCTACCAGGATTGTTACTTATTTAGAGTATAAGATTAATCCAATATTCAGCTCAATTGTACAATGAATTATGATGAAAGCACTCATTTTGACAACAATCACAGTTTCATAGAATTCATAGCATAGTTCAATAGCACAGAACATTTCAATTCACTGGCAACACAACAATACATATGAAATCAGTTGGAGTTAAGCTAATAACATTCATTTTAACAACAGTCACAATTTCACAAATTTTCGTAACAGTTCAATTGCACAGAACAAATTTAATTCACTGGCTACGCATCAGTACATAAGGAATCAGTTGACTTGGTGTGCGCAAACGCCTGTATTACAGAAGATATGTCACGACAAAATTAGCAGGAAAACAGCGTACCGTCTGGTATACTAAGGTAAAGAACGAGTGTATGAAAAATCAGAAAAACAGCAGCCAGTATCTAAACCTTAATATACGTATATGGAATGGGTGGCTGGAATTTTTGACAAATAGTCTTGGCGAAATTACTGTTTAATCAATTGCAGATGGTTCAGATAATTGAAAAAATGTGATTGATTGATTGATTGATTGATTGATTATAGCTTCACGCCGTTTTGGCAATATTTCTACCCTACGGTGCGAAATGTGTGCAGTGGAATAATGGGTGCAGTGGAATAATGGGTGCAGTGGAATGTTTCACTACAATGCCACTGCCCTCATTGTAAATCCAAATTCATCGAGATTACTAACATTTTCTTTTTCAAATTCAAGAATTCCAAAAAGGGTATCCCAGCCATCTGCACAATCCCCCAACTATTGTTTCCACTAGGCCTAGACTAAGAAACTATGAAAGTTTGCTTAGTATGGATGAAACAACACACCATACAGTAACATTACAAGTTTCTGCAATACTTAAGGTATAATAGAAACAAGCAAATAAAGTAATATGCAAATTGATGCCATAAAAATAAGGCTCGAAATACACAAAACTGGGTCCCCAGTTTTGTGGATTTCATGCCTTATTTTTATGGCCCCAACAAAAGGCAAAACCACACCAACATACAATTTTTCCCTAGTTGGCTCCAATATACTGGGACAGTTATGGGACCTTACAACTTACTCAAAACATAAACATCATACATATGACTTAAACTAGGAAATTTCATCGAGTTTCATAGTCATTGAAGCACACTGCTATTTGGACACAAAAACTTTTAACAGTTATGGACACGTGATGGGTATCCGTAAAATTATAGGCTTCCTCAACCTTCAATGAGCTTGTCAAGATAAAATTAGCAAATCACCCCAATTTTGAATTTTACATTGTAAACCGATCGTTTAAACATACCGGTATGACATAGCCTTACAATAAGAGCAACAATACCTGACAGGTAAGCTACAATTTTCAGCACTATACTATGTTGACCAAAGATGCAGATGCGAGATACCCAAAATATATACAATATCTTTATATGTACTGAGACCTGTTTCATACGATATTGAGTACTTTTAGCAACTGAGACATCCATTTATTATTGGAGTCCGTGAAACAAGTTGACCGAATCCTGTGAATTGAGGATGGTACTCTGCAGCTGGTGTCAAACACTCGAAACTCAGAAACGATAACAATGTTAAACATCAATTTCAACACAAAAAACCCAATTCTAATACCCGCTTAGATTCGTAGCTATATTTATTAAAGACACTTATCAAAGAAAAATATTGACAAAATAGGAACTTTTTTTGTTCAACATAGTTTCCCATATTGCTGTGTTACATGTACTACTATGAAAAGTCCTGTGCTACAGAACATCATAATCCCTTTACTTGGACAATGAACGAACACACCAGTGCCCCAGAAAATAGGCTCCATATCCTACCTCACTTGATCCATCTGCATCCCTGAAAAATGCAATGCTGTTAAAACTCAATCACATAACAAGTCATTCTGGTACTAGACATCTAATATGATGAAGTAGTTTACAGACCCCGCACGTGGGATCACTCCTAATAAATGCCTTGCTTGACTTGCAGAGAAAATCAGTGTATGAACTAATGACGTCTTAAATAGGATGGTTGGTTGTATATTGTTACCGTTCCTCTCTCGAGAACCCTTCACCCACACGGAGACGTCACCATTGCCGGTGAAGGATTGCAAAATTTAGGCCTATGTTCTGCGCGTACGGTTTTTGAGCAGGGAGGAATTTTTATCCTGCCACATCTACTGTGACACAGGGCCTCTGTTTTTGTGGTCTTATCAGAAGGACCGCCCATTTAGTCGCCTTTTACAACAAGCAAGGGGTATTGAGGACATATTCTAACCAGGATCCCCACGGGATTCTTGAATAGGACTTTATTTCACTTGCGAATAAGAAACTGGGGTTGCTTAAAAAATTAAAATTTAAGGTCAGCGCTAAGACTTTATCCCTTTTATACACTACTTTTATAAGGCCATCTCTGGAATATGCATCTGAAGTATGGGGTGGGTGTTCAAATCAAGACTGAAAAGCTAGAAAAATTACAGCTAGCAGCTGCAAGGATAGTCACAGGTCTTACTTCGTTGGCATCACGTGACTCACTCTATTTCGAAACTGGGTGGAAACCACTTATTGTCAGAAGAAGGATCAAATTAAAAACAATTATGTATAAAATTTATCATAATATGGTACCGGATTATCTTCAAAATATTTTACCAAGCATATGGTCACACGAATCAAATTATGTCACAAGACAATCGCAAAATTATAGTATTCCCAAGTGTAGATTAAATATTTATAAGTCATCCTTTGTACCTTTAGCGATAGACGAATGGAATTCAGTACCGATGGAAATAAGACAATCAAGTTCTATAAATTCTTTTAAACAAAGTCTACATGTACCAATAAAACCTCGACCCTCTTATTTTTCGTATGGAGAACGCTATTGGAATATAATCCATACAAGGTTAAGGCATAAATGTGCATTGAATTATGATTTATTCAGATGTAATATTATAGATAGTCCTCTATGTTCATGTGAAAAAACAGAGGACGCCTACCACTTCTTTTTTTCTTGTACTAAATATTCTGCTGCAAGAAACGATTTATTCAATGCTGTTTTTAAAATGGATAATTTGCATATTGTGGATACGCATGTGTTACTATGGGGAGACAACTCTATTAGTATTGATGACAATGAAAAACTATTTTTTAATGTACAATTGTTTATAAAACGATCTGGTAGATTTTGTGTTAAATCTGTTTTACATTTCATATAAACAATATTGTAACTTTTGAATAAGTATATCTACTGTAAGAACTTTCATTGTAGCTTTATATTGAAATGACCTTTGATACCACTGCATGTAATTAGTTATAAAACTTTATGTTTGTCATTAATTGTTACATAGGAGAAGGTGTTCTAAGTTTAAAGAACTTGTACCTGATCCTTTTGTTATTAACATCTTGACAATAAAATATGTTCAAATTGAAATTTCACTCATATGGGGATGTCACCATCGTCGGTAAGGGGCTGCAAAATTTAGGCCTTATGGCCGGTGCTTTATATTTCATATTTTCCACGTTTATTAAATTAAATCTACCTGTGCCACTTCGTTTTTTCTACTTCCCGGGTACATCGTATCTGGGTCCTTTCTTCCACCAATAAAAAACTGGACGCACCAGATAACTGAAAAATTGTTGAATGTGGCGGAAAACAACAATCAATCTGTTGACATTTGAACATGTAGTTTATCGTGGGATCTTTAATGTTTACGATATCAAAATCGTGGTAGAATCACTTGTAAAACACATCAAATGTCTTTATAAAATGTTTTAATTCTACTGCAGGCGCGATAACTCATGAAGCATTGTTCTCTGAAAAACATCTCCGAGACCCGGAATATTATTTTATGTACATTGTCAAATTTAATTGCGGACACGACTAAAATCTGGAGTTTTGCCAACCGTTTTATTATTAGGTTACATATTAAGTGAGATTTTCTGCCTTCTAGATATGAACCAAACTTAATATCTGTAATTATTGTAGTTTTTAGAATATTTCAGTTGAAATAAAAAACAATCTCTTGGAATATGGGTGGGCTTTTCACTCCTAACAACAATCCCATTATAATCCTATGTGAGAAATACAACCATGCCCCCTCTCTCTCTCTCTCTCTCTCTCTCTCTCTCTCTCTCTCTCTCTCTCTCTCTCTCTCTCTCTCTCTCTCTCCATGTTTCTGAAACTGAATATCATCACACACAGCTTCCAGATTTACACGGCAATTTATAGTTGCCCGTAAATGTCTACGTTTTCCTCACAACTTTTTTACCATATGAAAGACGACCATGATGTGAACATTGGTAATACTGCAGCACAACCAGCTAAGTTAACTGTGCAACCTCAAATTACCCGCTCAGGCAGAGAAATCAGACCTCCAAGGAGTCTAAATTACTATATGATTCAGTTAACTCTATGGTTTAGTACGCAGGGAAATAGACAGGAATATCTTGTAATGTTACTTTTTTCTGCATAATATTCTGGTCACATGTAACCTCTAGTCAATTTCATTCTCATCCATTTTTATATTGAATATATATGGCACATTAAATCAAGTTTAAAGAGGTTCGCGCCCGAGTTTTGTAGCATTGCCAAAGTATATTTAAAGTGTCCGTGAAGCAGGTGACAAAGTGCTTCTCTAAATATAGTTTCCATAATAAAAAACGTAAAAACCCAAGTCTGAGCACCGAGTGTTGTTTAATGAGCGAGTTATTGCACGAAATATAAAAATATTGCGAATTCACACCTTTACGATATAATGAAAATAGCCTCAACCGGATGTGACGTCAACTTACATCAGGCGCCATTCTCGATGCAGTATTAGCTTGTTGAATCATAGGAAATAGCTAGTAAAAGTAAGGGACGGATGTGTGTTGTGGCAGGCTGCAGTAACAGACAAGCAGACGGAGTTTCAGTGCATGTTTTCCCGAAAGACCAGCATCAGCGAGCAGCCTAGATTCGCTTTGTGAAGCTAACAAGGGCACACTGGACTGGACCATCGCAGTACACAGTGATTTGCAGTGACCATTTTAATGAGGATTGCTACGAGGCCCGATTGTCGTTGATGAAAGACTTCGGCATTCCAGTAAACAAATGACGAACGAAAGAAGAAGTGGATAAAACCAGGTACAACCATTTGTTAAATTATCAGGATCTTAATAACTTTTTTCAACATGGTATGAAGTATCTTTGTGAGAAGGGAACATAAGCTAAAATGTAGAGTACTTCACTTACAACTGGCGACGATTAATCACTATACATGTACATGTATGTTAACATTTGGTTTTATGCAACCATGGCATAATCGACAGGGCTCGAACTTCCGACCTTGGACTATATGCTACTGTTGCAGAAACCAGACAGCGAAGGTTTTGATCAAAGTCGGCAACATTAATTCAAATGAATAATGTATGCCCCTTCCTGAATTTTTAACCATTAATTTTATTTGCAGTACTTGTATTAATTCATACATTTATGGCCTAAAGTTTTCACAGACTTGGGCCAATTTGGCCGATAATCTTATCAACATTTAGGCCCTCTGTCTTATAAACTTGCATTCCAAACTGAATCACTGGGATCACTTAGAGTTGACAGGCGCATATCATCAGATCGCATGAGACACGAAGCTCTTCTGATCAAGTTGCTGTAGTAATGATATATACCCCCTTGTGCATTCTTCAATTTAAATTTGATAGGTAAATGAAGGTATTTCAAATGATCCAAAACACAAACATACAGTGAAATCTTTTGTGTACACCATCACGTTTGTGTTGCATTGTGACATCATCAGTTTCAGAGAGTAGTAACCAAAGTGGTGATCCAGAAAATCAGATTACATTATGTGAATTCAACAGTATCAAAACACAGAACATTCATGGATGTATGAAAAAAAATTGTTATCGGTCTCCATGCAGAATTATCGTTCCGTTTCTCTCATGCACCCCTGCAATATATATATATATATTTTAAGGTTATTGGTTGCTGCCCTCCATTATAATGAAAATGCTTCAAGGGTTCAGGCTACCACAAAGGAGGGGGACATGCAGTATAAAATAAGCTTTCCAAAATTTAAGCATGGAGAATACAGTGTGCAAAAGCAAACTGTAGATTCAACGTATGGTATGTACAATAATCCTTCTCTCAACTATTGTATATGCCTAAATCAAATTTATATGGGAAATAATAAATAAATAAAAACTAGTATAAAATTTTTTCAAATTTTATTGATATGGAAACCAAAATACAATATTAAAGCATCCTAGATATAAAATATTTATTGTCAATTTTATTTCAGGGTATGTCACTTCTTTGATGACGGAGACCTTCACGTCGATGGAAGTTTTAGTGAAGACTACAGCACCCCGTAAACCACCTCCTGTCTTGCATTCCAATCTGAATCACTGGGATCACTTAGAGTTGACAGGCGCATATCATCAGATCGCATGAGACATCTCTCCATACTGTGACCGATACTGGTAGTATGCGGTCTCCAGGACAAAGACGTCTAAACAAACGGTCCGGAATCCAGGGTGACTTGTGATGCATGTTAAATCGTCACCGTACGACTCGATTTTCTCCATAATCCTTGGAATTTTTGAGCAGCATTTACTTTCTACGGCTGTGGGCATAGGGGTGCATGATCCACAATTGCACCTGAAATTGTGATTACAATATGCTACCACCATGTATTGCTACATCATTATTCATCTGTAATTTCTTTAAGACAATTATAACTGCAGTTCAAATTTCACATGACTTGATTTACATTGTTATTACAAGATTAACAGGTCCAGAAGAATCTATTTTGCAATATATAGCTTTCTTATCTATTTAAAATGGCTTGATTTAACTAATTCTAATGTATTGAATTCCTAAAGGCATAAAAATTGAATTTCATCTTGAGCAAGTTCAGTGAACATATTTCATCCTTGAGTCCAAGAACACATTGTATACATACAAGATGTATTTTGAACTGACCGAATAAAATTTAATCAAATTATAAGATCTATGAAGACAAGATTTTAAATAAAGCAGTAATGACAGTTACAGATTTTAACCACTACTGACCTTCAGCCCAATGAATAAATACCCGTATTTTAGCCAACCTGCTTTCTTTTTCTACTTCAAAAAGCATTGTTTTGTTTTTGTTTTTTTGTTGTTTTTTTTTAATTTTTGTATCAATTATTGAGAAATAAAGCCAACATGAACAGAACTCTAGTCACGAGTATCACTCTTCAAAATAAATAAATAGAAATTAAAAAAAAAGAATGGCCGTTTTCTAGCATGGGTATACTGATGTCTCATAATATCGCGGTACTTAATTATTTTGTTTTAAAAGAGAATTCCAGGTTGTCATATAATAAAGTTTTCGTATGTATTTCAATAATTAATTACAGTTTACACGTGTTACAAATAAAAGAAAGTGAAAGTCATATCAATCAGTATTTCCTAGACAGTGCTGATCGTCGGCCTCTTCCATAGATAGATCTGATTCGCTACAATCAGTTGCTTCAGGTTCAAAGCGATATGGAATAATATTCCGCTGATGTTCCTCGTGTTCCTCTTCGAAGAATGACATCTCAAATGACATATATAAGTCAATATCGGACGAAGAACTGTGATCATCATTCTTGCTTACGGTCGCCATTTCAAAACAGATGTTACGTGACGTCACGCAAGGATTTTGCTATAAATACTTCAAACCGGAAGTAGCCTTGATTGGTTTTAAGCAGGTGCAAAAATGGCCAACTTTGAAAGGGAATAACTTCCGTATCGCCGCTAATTTGAATGTAAAATTTTGGGATAATGACTTTCATGTTAATCCACACTACTTAAACCAAACGTTGAGCTTGACTTCACGGGCACTTTAATTGATTGTACTTCACATAAACTTGATTTACCAACATAACAGAAGCAACACGAATCATTACAAATAAGTATACATTCATATCTCCTAACAATACAGATATAAAACTTGTAATTGTAGTAGAATCGATTGGAAGTAAATAATGACTTTTTTGCACTCAATATACAGAAAAATTCATCATATGAAATTTGAGAGTTCGAAAGATGTATTGTCAAGTTTTTTTTATTAAATTGCACATAAATCAAAAGTCTTTTTCAATTATTGGCAAAAATGCTGAATTTTCATACAAAATTTCGGGTAGGCGTTCTATACATATCAACCAAATTAACGAATTCACAATATTTGGATTGATAAAAAGTCTCTACTACTTCCCGGTTACGAAGCGAACGATCTAACCACTGAGCTACCGCGACTGGTTACTGAAATCGAAATCTATGCATGAAATTCGTTGTATAACACATAAAGAGGTTGTAATGCAATGCATCAGCTATAAATCAGAGCGAAATATTGGTATGAATTCTCCTTTAGTCCTTGCTTTATCTCAGTGTACTCATACAGAGTACCATCGCTACAAGTGTTGTCAACAATAATAAACTGTTTACAATATAAATGATTAGCAACTCATATGTTTATTATTTACGAAGCACTACATTATGCATGTGTGAATGACTAATGGATTCTACATCGTTTTTCTGAGCAAACTGAGTATGCACATATTTGTACTGGTCTTATACGGGCTAGATTTCCTCAAGCCTATGTTAATGGTTTTTTTTTTGTTTTGTTCATTTTGGTTTTTTTTTATTTTTGGTATTTTTTTTTCTGTTTGGTTATATTTCTGGTTTTTTTTTGTTTTTTGTTTTATTTTTGGTTTTGTTTTGTTTTTGGTTTTGTTTGTTTGTTTGCTTTTTTGTACATAGAATTGGAGGTGGGGATCGTTTACTTCACGATGTCTAAAATTCTTGACAAGCAAAATATAACTTTTTTCCTCAAATTCTGTTGGGTTGCATAGTTATCACTGTCAGTAGGTAGGGCCGGGGTCTCCGAGGCCAAAGAAGTTCAAGACGCAACCATCTGCTGGCAAGGTGATGGCCACAGTACTTTGGACGCAAAAGGGTTATTATGTTGGACTTTTAACCAAGAGAAGTACAATAACTGGGGTGTATTATGTAAACTTGCTAGACCAGCTGAGAACCACCATCCGTGAAAAACGCCGAGGTAAACTCTCTAAAGGTGTTTTGCTGCAACAGGACAACACGAGAGTCCACACTTGCAAAGTTGCAATGGATGCTGTAGAGCGAAAGGGATATGTTTTAATACCACATCATTCCTATTCTCCTGACCTAGCTCCTAGCGACTCCTTTCTGTTCCCAAACTTGAAAAGGATATCCGTGGACGTCACCAGCTGTAGGTGAAGTACCTCAAATTTAGACCTATTCTTAGCGCTCAGGGCCGTAGCAGTGAGGGTTCTCTAACATGCCAACGCCTACCGTGACACTAGACCTCCGTTTTTAAGGTCATATCCGAAAGACCCGTGATTCTCACTTCTAAATGCCGAGTGTTTGGCGAAGGAGCAATCACTACCTATTTTTCGTCTTAGGTTTGACGCGGCCATGGCACGAGCGGGGCTCAAACTCACGACTTCCCGGTTACGAAGCGAACGCTCTAACCACTGAGCTACCGCGACTGGTTACTGAAATCGAAATCGAAATCTATGTATGAAATTCGTTGTATAACACATAAAGAGGTTGTAATGCAATGCATCAGCTATAAATCAGAGCGAAATATTGGTATGAATTCTCCTTTAGTCCTTGCTTTATCTCAGTGTACTCATACAGAGTACCATCGCTACAAGTGTTGTCAACAATAATAAACTGTTTACAATATAAATGATTAGCAACTCATATGTTTATTATTTACGAAGCACTACATTATGCATGTGTGAATGACTAATGGATTCTACATTGTTTTTCTGAGCAAACTGAGTATGTACATATTTGTACTGGTCTTATACGGGCTAGATTTGCTCAAGTCCATGTTAATTTTTTTTTTTCGTTTTGTTTATTTTGTTTCTTTTATTTATTTTTTGTTTTTTATTTATTTTTGTTTTTTGGTTTTTTTTGGGGGGTGTGTGTTTTTTTGTTGTTTTTTTTTTTTTTGGTTTTGTTTGTTTGTTTGTTTGCTTTTTTGTACATAGAATTGGAGGTGGGGAGCGTTTACTTCACGATGTCTAAAATTTATGACAAGCAAAGTACAATAACTGGATTGTATTATGTAAACTTGTTAGACCAGCTGAGAACCGCCATCCGTGAAAAACGGAGAGGTAAACTTTCTAAAGGTGTTTTGCTGCAACAGGACAACACGAGAGTCCACACTTGCAAAGTTGCAATGGATGCTGTAGAGCGAAAGGGATATGTTTTAATACCACATCATTCCTATTCTCCTGACCTAGCTCCTAGCGACTCCTTTCTGTTCCCAAACTTGAAAAGAATATCCGTGGACGTCATTTCCGGTATGACGAAGAAGTCGTGGCGGTAGTTGAAAGTGGGTCAATGGAAAAGTCTCTGGCTTTTTCGGTTCTGGGTTGATGGCACTTGAACACAGTTGGTCTAAGTGTATCACACGAGAGGGCAGTTACATCGAAAAAGAAGAGGTGGATCTCAACCGGAAATAAGTTAGGATGGCTACTTATTGACTCATCCTCGTAAACCAGATCACGTATATCTCAAAAGGAGTATCAGTTTTACATATGGCATATTAGCTTAAAACAATGCATTAGTTAAAAATCTGACTGAATTTTTGTAACGGACAAGCATGTAGCATCGTATTTCAAAGTCAGGGAGGGGAGCAGCCGAAAGAGAAGCCTAAAATTCTTGACAAGCAAGAAGTAACACATTTTCCTTAAATTTTAAAATCCTAAATTGTTCGGTGTTTGCGTCTTTCACTACACAGGTTCAAGGTTCAATTCTTACAATCTAGCCATTCGATACTATTATAAAGAAAAATGGGGAAGGGGCGGTCACCCAATATCTCATACCTTGCATTTGTAAATAACTTTGCATGTGAAAATAACGGAAAAGGAGAGTTTTCATAGAAAGAGTGGAGAAAGGGAGGGGGTAGGGCCCCTCTTTTCAACACCCACCTTCACTCCCGAAGGAATACTGGTAAAGCAGTGGCTGTGCGCCAACATTCTTAAATAGAATACGGATAAATTTTTTTCATAGTTTTTTTCAAGGAGTTACCATTTTATCATCTGAGTGTTATTGTGCTTTACTAACTAAACTGATACCCGTGCACGTTTTGCTTTATATACTTGATAGCCCAATCAACACAAATTTCTCATCAGACAAGAACAAGAGGTGCTCAACTGAAGAAGTAAAATCATTGACACTAACCTGATGAAAAGGCAAAGACATGCAAAGAGAGGGAAATATTTCATCTGAACTTGGATATCAAAGAGAGCGTCAAGCTGATTGAACTAATTTTGGAAGAGCCAGCTCCACGCAACTCTTGAAATCGAGCCATCATCTTAATATTTGTGGTGCTGAAGATTGCATTATTTAGTAAAGTGCAATTATTTGTGTGCTTACATGCTAACATCGTATTTATGTTAAAACCGTGCTATTAATCCAATGCAACATTACAGCTCTGTTTGTTTCCATGTAAAACAGAAAACATGTTAAGATGTAAACGCTTGTCATGAAAAGATGGAGATAACGAACAGTGATCAATCTAATAACTCCTATAAAAATACAAAATTAAGAGTTGAGCAAAACCGGATCTCTGGGCATACCAGAGGTGGGAATCAAGTGCTTAGGAGGAGTAAGCGGCTCCTGTCAACCGGTCACACCCGACAGGAGCCCTATATCGTGACCAGGTATACGGAGCAATCCGTAGTCAATTAATGTGTAAAGAACGGTCTACCAATTGGTATGAAAATCTTCAGACAGCATTTGACCCAATGACAGGTTGTATTGGCAAACTAGACCGTTATAACGACCACTGATTTTGACTACAGATTACTCCGTAAACCTGATCCCACTTCCAGGGGTCCGTGTTTACCCAACTCTTAATTTTTGCATTCCTTGTAAGAGTTATGAGATTGATTACTTGTTCGTTATCTTCACCTTTTCACACAACGGCGTTCTCCTAGCCACAATATTGTAAAAAACCACAAATACCATAATGCTATAAAATACAATATGGATATTTACTGGAAACAAAATGGCGCATAAAAAGGCCATAAAACCCTAGGTTTGAACACAACTCAGAATGTTGCCTTGGTGATTTGGAGGGTATGAACCAACAAGGTTACATAGAAAATAAACACACCAAGTACACAAACATGTCTGGAGGCACCTCCAATGTATCTGTAAGGAATTATCAGTTGAAACTATATAGAATGGCGAGTCAACCAAACACAAAGCTAACAGGCAGAAAACTTTTAACCTATTGGTAACCGAAAACCCAATTTGAAAACAAACACAAACTCTTGCTAAACCTGTTGGAGGAAATTACATAGCAAACTTTCAGTGGATCTGAATATGATAGTACAGGTGAAAAATGCAGCAGGGTTATTTATAAGGAAAATAATAAGTAAGACCCGCCTTTCCTTCGATGCTGTCGAAGTGTGTCGGCAAAAGACAAAGTTCATAAATTTTAGAAATAATTATGCTAAATTTAGCTGGTTGGTGGTTTGTTGTTTTACGTCCTATTTAAAAATATTTACTGGTACAGAAAAATCCAATATCTACAGCGACTTGTGTATGGCGCTCAGTGCTTGGTTAAGAAATGCATGCTACTTAACACATGCATTGATTTTTTACTCATATTTTGAATTTATAACTGAAACTAAAATGTCTTGCATAATTATATTACTTTTAGTATCACCTTAAAAATTTCCAATACCTGCCTTGTTACAAATGTGTGTTAATTGAATACAAACTCCATTGATAGGATTATTCATTCATTCGTTTTGACAATAGTAGAACTTAAAAAAAGAAATATAAAACAGAAAATATGAAGTGAAGCCATATCTTGTCTATCCCATACAAGTATCCTTGGGAATTATTGACATAGATAGTTACTATTCCTTCAACAAGATTTCAAAGTGGTATTTGAATATCTACCCAAAAAGAACGTGTCTCTTTTGAAATTATATAAATAACAGTATGATGGATTTTGTATACTCGTACAGGTTTAATACTGATTACCTAAATAACTTCAGTATCAGGTTGTCAACAAGAATGCATGTACATTTGTAATAATTATCTACTTAGTGAACTAAATTGTTAAATTTAATTTGTTACCATATATGTGCAGCAGGTAACTTGACTAATTAATTTGTTTGTGCTTCTTTGTTAGCTGACCTGTTTTCATATTTTTATGAGGCGGGATTTATTTAATCAAGAGGTTCTACATGAGAAGAAAAACCTCTCAACATTTCGATAAATCGATGACGTTTTATCTATAAATAATAATCATTTTCATTCATGTGTCGATTCCATATAGCCCAGTGAACTCTAAATAAAAGATGCAACAGAGTGCTCCACATCTGTTTCGTACTTACTTAGATATTTCATTAAAATCGTTGATAACAGCAAACTAACAATTCAACTTTATGACATGCGGGATGATTTCAGCTTCTCCATCATCAACTTCCCATTTTTATGTAGCAATATTCCATTATCATCTGCATATGATGTTTATGTCTCTCAACTGTTTCGATAGGCATGAGCTTGTTCTGCGTATAATAAATTTTTAAATCGATGCAAGTCAGTTGATGTTACAGGAGTTTGTACATCTCGTTTAAAGTCAGTATTTCGCAAATTCTATGGTCGTTCTAACGATCTAGTTTGCCAATATCACCTTTCATTAGGTCAAATGCTGTCTGACATGTTTCATACCAATTGTTAGGTCGTTCTTCGCACAATGATTCTGACTACGGAATACTCCATTTACCTGATAAAAATATAGGGCTCATGGCGAGTGTGACCGGTCGACAAGAGATGCTTACTCCTCCTAGGCATCTGATCCCACCTCTGGTATCTCCAGGAATCCTTATTTGTCCAACTCTCTAATTTGTGATTTATGAGATTGATCACTGTTTTCTTATTAGGTGCTCTTTAAATGATGTATGTGCATTCTTTTAACATCTTACGATGTACTGTTGTTTTCTATTTATAATTCTTATAATTCTTTTAAATCCAATATTTAAACCAATCTTATAAGAGCTTTTTCTGGAACAATACTTTAAAATTAATTGTTTATTTAAACTTAACGGTGTAAAACATGTAATTCCAAAGAGAAATGTAGCGTATGAAAAGATTACATTAAACTAATATCAAACCCCAGAATATGACTGTTTAATGTTGAAATAATTTACAGAAACTGTTTTAAGCACCATTCCATTTTTCAAAAAATATTGGACTACAACGGTGCTGAACAAACGTTACCGATACGTTTCCAATGAAAATAGGAACAAACTGACCATTGCTGGTAATTTCAATAAAAGCTGTGAATCAAAACAAAATTATACATTTCAATAATTATAATCATAAATGAATGCAATTGCTCTGGACTGAGTATTTGTATTTGAAAAGCAAGCCACATTACAATGAATACTGTATTGTATTACCAACGTCCTTTTATAATTCATTTAAGAAATAAATAAATATCTATAGTCTACTTTCATTTCTGTCTGGATTCGCATTGTTTATAACCGCATCGCATTCATGAGGAAATGTCTAAAAATAACAATTTGTAAAGACATTAGAAATGTGCATGTAAATGTAATATTTTATTCCACATCACTATGATGCCAATACACATGAAAAAGATGAAGGCGGTATAGCAGGTTTTTTCGCGGGTGTAATATTTGGCGATTTTCTATTTATAGGAATACATATAATTTTAGCAGAACATATTCTGGTAGACAAAAATATATAATAGAACACTGAATTATGAAAGAGGGGGACTTAAAATAATTAATATTAAGAATTTCATAGATACCATGAAAATATTTTGAGTGAAAAAAAATTACATAAGGGTTATGCCAAATGCCAGTCAGTTATTGGTGCAGATATTGAAATTGATCAATTTATTACTTCAGGCCACTGTAAGCTCTACAAAAAGTTGATAAATCTAAAAATCAATTTTCAGTCTTGGAATAAACTTGCTAATTGTATATGATAATAATATATATATATATATCACTAAAGAGCAGTTGTCTTCTAGTGTTCTATGATGTGACAGAACTTCAAGATAAATAATAAAGTAATATTTTTGAAGGAATGGAGTGAAAATAATATTAATTATTTTAATTCATTGTTGGACAATGATGAACAAGTTATTGAATATAGCACGTTCACACACACACACACACACACACGCACACACACACACACACACACACACACACACATATATATAAAACCAACTTTTTAGAAGAATACTTAAGTATAAGGAAAGTAGTAAAAAAATAATGAAATATCATAAGATTGATCAACTGAGTAAACTACCAGAAACTTTTATTCCAACATACTTAATTCCTTTGATTTTTGGATATAAATGGAAATAAAAGAATTTATGATTCTTCCAATAATAATGAAATAAACCTATAGGACAAGTGAAATGAAGGATTTTAAATATCACAAGATGACTGGGAAAATATTGTATTCTTTTTAGTAAAAGAAAGAAAAAATTCAATGGTTTCTATATCGTGTTAATAACAGGATATTGACTACCAACACCTTCTTAAAATTATCCAAAAACAGATATGGATCTGTGTATATTTTTCTAGCCATCAAAGAGAAAGTAATGAACATCTATTGTATGAATGTGAATTCGTTCAAATTCTTATAAGAAAAAAGAAAAATATAATTATGAATGGATTATTGGCAATTTTTCCCTTGATTTTGTAACTAGTAAAAAAATGATTTTTCCTTGGATGTGTTGAGAATGAAATTAGCAACATTATAAATTACTTACTTAAATATTATCATATTCTTGTAGATATCAGAACAAAACTTTAGTGTTGAATAGCTTTAAGATGACTTTGTCAATCGTATACAATACGAGCATGGAATTGAAATTAGCTATGAGAAATAACTATGTTGATTTTTCCCTACAAAAAATGGAAGTTATTTGAGCAACTAAGAATACAAATAAAATGAAAAGGATGCCATTATATGATAGTCCTCTGACTTAGGAGAATTATGTATAAATATATATAGTCAGAAACGTATGTATAAATATATAGTCAGAGACTTATGTATAAATATATATAGTCAGAGACTTATGGATAAATATATATAGTCAGAGACTTATGTATAAATATATATAGTCAGAGACTTGTGTATAAATATATATAGAAAGATACCATAGAGTCTTCCACATCTTCGTACTGAAATATTTTACTGAACATAGACATTAACGGTAAACTAACAACTCAACTTTATGACAAACGGAATGATTTTATCCTTCATCATCAACTTTCCATATTTATGTAGCAATATTCCATAATCACCTACATATGGTGTTTATATCTCTCAACTGATTCGATACGCAAGAGCTTGTTCTGTGTACGATCAGTTTTTAAATCGAAGCTGACCACTGACAAGTTGATGTTACAAGCGTTTCAACAGCCTCGTTTAAAGCCAGTATTTCGCAAACTCTGTAGTGGTTATAATAATTTACATGTAGTTTGTTAATACAGCCTGTCATTGGGTCTGACATGTTTCATGCCTATTGTTAGACCGTTCTTTACACTGATTTTTACGATGGATTACTCCATTTACCTGATCAAAATAAAGGACTCACGGCAAGTGTGACCGGTCAATAATGGATGCTTACTTTCATATAGCCGATGAATTATGCCGGTGTAAAGCGTCGTAGGTCATACCCTTATGTTTAATTCTTCACCAATGTCTTGTAATAATCTTTTATTAAATCAATACTAGTATATACTCATAGAGGAACTAATGCTGACGTCTCAAAAATACTGATTTGTATGGAAAATAATTTGGAGGTTATATATCGAAAGTTTTTTCTTATTTACGAAATACGAATATTCAGATTGTTGGCGGTATGGAAGATATTTGAACAAGCATGTATACCGTTTTGACCAAGCCTCGCATATCCTCACAATACAACCAGCCTTACATTCATTCCTTACATGTACACTAAGAATGTGATAATTAAATTGATATAAAAACATGTGATATTGAAATGTTGCTAATTAAATTTATGTCAGCTGTATACGCATTCTTCTCTATATAAGAGTTAGGTAATGAAACATTAGTTTCATAGCCATGTCGTTTACAAAACATCATAGATGGATTTCATCCTTGAGGAAAGGAAATGGTTGTTTAAGTACAGACAAACTAGTGTCTTTAGAGAGGGAACATGCACAACAGTACAACATTCGGAATCGTTCGGTTTCTATGCCAGTATCAAGGGTGTTGGGTCTTGCCGATGTTGGGTATAACATTGAGAACCGAAGATTTAGTGTTTCCGATGACTTGATAGCCCGGAAGATCCACTTTTCTCATCATCAGACAAGAGCGAGAGGCATTCAGCTTAAGTCAAATCATCGACAAAAGAGAATTAGCAAAAATGATCAACAGTCAATGACTTACAAAGAAGAGAAATTATTTCGTACGAACGAGGATATCAAAGAAAGCACCAAGCTAATTGAAGTGTACGGAAAAAATAATGTTGGAAGAGCAAGCTTCATGCAACTCTTGAAATCTAGTCAGCTTCTTGATACTTATGGTACGAAAGTTTGCATTTGTACAATGTAATTCGTATATTTCCATGCTAAGATAAATTATTTAGTATATCTGATTACGTGATATATATATATATATATATATATATATATATATATATATATATATATGAAAATTGTTTTACAGATGAGAAATGCAACAAAGTTGATTTTGAAAATACAAAGACTTGTCTGATCTTCAAGGCTGTAGAGATACGTCGGGAAAAGGTTCGATTGTTTAAAAATTTCCTAAAATACATGCAATTGTCAAACGTTTAGCCGTCTGTGCGATTTCCATTGTTCAGCTAAATGAGGAATGCAATGTTTCCATTTTAGACAATAGAAGATGACGAAGCAGACGTCTGCGTTGTCATGTTCTCAGTGTCCGACAAAGCCTCCTTTCAGTTCGCCAAAATGTGCGTGCAGAGCATACGAAGAAGCCATCGGGAAAATGTGCCCATATTTCTTGTGGCGAACAAATCGGACATGATTCGATACCGCAAAGTGTCGATAAATGGTAGATTATACTCATCATCGCTTCTGTTGTCAAATTAATTCTCAAACCTGTATTATTCAAACTTTTCAGTGGTTGCTTCGGTAAAGATACTTAGGATTTTTCAAATATTTCAATCGCCTTTTCGTTTATTACATGTATATCGTTGAACTCTTATCAAACACTTGCTAATAATTCATCCCCAAACCGTGCATACCTTTCTATCCCATGTTAAAAATGCTTCTTCTAAGATTTTCTTCTTGATTTTTTCAGATGCCATGAGAGTTGCCGAACTTCATAAATGTCAATATATTGAGACATCATTGACCCTGAATTGCAATGTAAAGGAACTACTTCGAGGTATTTTAAAAGCTCAAGTTCAGAACTCAAAATCCAAACCACGCTCTCTTTGGCTTCGGCGAATAGCCGAAACATTTCGGATGAGGATGAGACGTGCTTTCTTTAAGTAGCATTAACAACTGTGAAACTAGTGCTAAAAAGGCTTATGAAATTTCTATCAGTTATTCGCTTGTAAATATAAATAAATTGAAGTACTTATTAAGTATACTGGCTGAATTCTGATTTATCAACTTATTTACGATTACTTATGAATATTGCATTTTATTATATATATATATATATATATATATATATATATATATATATATGAGAGAGAGAGAGAGAGAGAGAGAGAGAGAGAGAGAGAGAGAGAGTCTCCTGAATAATCATTGCTCTGTAACTTACAATTCCTGATCTAACATCTGACAACGGTGTGCATTTTCTGAATGATGCAATGCTGTTACAAGAAATCAACTTGACGCAAGCGCAGAAGATACAAAAGAAATTACAGTTATATATAAAACATAAACGGTACAAATTTTGATGCACCAGATGCGCATTTCAACAAATAATGTCTCTTCAGTGATGCTCAAGTCAAAAATGTTGGATATCCGAAATAAGAACAAACTTGGAAGAGCTGAAAAACGAAAAATACTAAACAGTGGAGCCAAATCCGGAAAAGGATCAGAGCTATGCATGAAGGAGATAATCCTTAATTTTGAAATGAATTTCTTGATTTTATGACAGCAAATGTTTATCCGTAATTCATGCTAGTACTGAAGTACTTAGCAACTGGGTTGGTGAATACCCTCGGGGACTACCAGTCCACCAGCAGAGGCATCAACCCAATGGCTGTAATATAGAATATAAACGGTACAAATTTGGATGCACCAGATGCGCATTTCAACAATATGTTTTATTATTATCATTTATTAGATCGGGTGACATTGACGTTATGCATTTTGTGCGTACATTCCTTCAGGGTGAGGAGTTAATTGTGAGGTCCTATACTTTAATTAAGACATCTTAATTGCTATAGTAAGCAAAATTCATTAGTATGAACAACTTTACGAAGAAGGAGAAGGACTTTAAAAGGAGTTTCCATGCACTTATCTGGACTCAACTCCCCTTATCACCTCAAGACCACTTGTATATATTACTAGTTGTGTGAAAGCGCAAAAATAGCCATGAATCCACAAAACACTGTACACCCTTTTTGTATTACAATTGAACTCGAAACAAACGCAGTACCAACTGACAAATATAATGTTTATTGTATTTTAAAGTTTATTTTAAATACGCTTGATTTATATCTAGAGATTATGCAACTCGAATGCTAATATCAACAATAACTTTAATCCCCGATTAAGTAGTTATATTACACTAATTTGGGGGGAAATAATGAAAAATACATTAAACGTTAATATCACAGAAACGCACGTATATTTTGAAAACCCGTATCAGACGATGTTTTTGTTGATGTATTAAATGATTGTACACTGGTTTTGTTAAAAGACAGTAATGATTTTAGATTGTTTAATTGTATACCGTTTAACGTCCCTCTTCATAATCGTTCACTCATGTGGAGACGTCATCATTGCCTTACCTGTAAAGTTTAGGCCCATTCTCGGCAGTTATGGCATTAGTGCAGGAAGGGATCTTTTCATTGTTTGAGGTCTCACCGGAAGGACCGCCCATTTAGTCGCCTCTTACGACAAGCAAGGGGTACTGAGGACCTACTCTAACCCGGATCCTTACGGGATTAATGATTTTAGAGTGGCTTCGTATAATGCGTTTTGGTTGGTATGCTTCGTGTATACTAGTTCCCCCCCCCCCCCCCCCCCCCCCCCCCCCCCCTGCGCGCTAATTGTGTCCAACATACTTTATGGCAACGAGGATTTTCACTTTGTGAAGAAAGTAAGATTAGTGAGAAATAGGTACAATTTTCCCTTTATTGTATATAGTTTTTGAGAAGTATGACGTACATTTTAAGAACTCAGTATTGAAATAATAAGTCAAAGAAAAATTAAATAGAAAAGAAAGGGTTTATTCTGAAAATTCTCCGAAAAAGTGTATAAGTGAAAAATTAACCGACCTTGTTGTTTTCCTGTTTTTGTTTGCTTTGTTTTTAGCTTTGAATATGTTTATCTTGAAATGGATTGTATGGTGACATCATCTTTTGATAACACGGAAAAAACAAAGACGTGTGAATGTCGAGTACAATAATGAAAACAAATATTATCATTGAATGACGTCAAGACTCCAGACACGAATATTCTAATAATTTTGTTTGTGTACAGTGTAGTACGCTGTATATTTCCGAAGTTCTCGGGTTTTTATAACAATACAGTCATTGGTATATGTTGGAATCGTATGTATTTTTATGGTACAGTACAAACATGAGTCCTGTTAGATCCAGAATATATGAGTTCCATTTATACTGACAAAAGAATTAATCTTATGAACATTGAGATTTCACACCCTTTTAAACACATAATTTTACTTTTTCAGATTATTGTTATACCCTAGCTAAGAGCTCTAAGTATGGTCTATATAGATGTGTTTAGAATGTTTTCTAAAGAAATTCTCAATATATACCTAATACATAATATCGATGATTTAAAATCATATAGTTCAGTGCGAAATTCCGACTTCGCCATTACAGAGCCTCTGTTCGTCGTTTTTTTTATTTGAATGATAAATGTGTGTTGAGGCAGACGGGGCATATTTCGAAGGTCTAAGATAAATAAAGTTTTGATATTTCAAGCGGTTTTAAAAGACCGCCCTACTCTACGAACTTAAAAAGTGTCCTTCGTATGTGAGTATTATTTAAGGCAGCGCAAGAGCGCTGTCTGTTCTGATACGGGTTTTCAAAATATACGTGTATTTTTCATTACCCCCCCCCCCCCCTAATTAGTGTAATATAACTACTTAATCGGGTATTAAAGTTTTTGTTGATATTAGCATTCGAGTTGCATAATCTCTAGATATAAATCAAGCGTATCTAAAATAAACTTTAAAATACAATAAACATTATATTTGTCAGTTGGTACTGCGTTTGTTTCGAGTTCAATTGTAATACAAAAAGGGTGTACAGTGTTTTGTGGATTCATGGCTATTTTTGCGCTTTCACACAACTAGTAATATATACAAGTAGTCTTGAGGTGATAAGGGGAGTTGAGTCCAGATAAGTGCATGGAAACTCCTTTTAAAGTCCTTATCAATCTTCGTCAAGTTGTTCATACTAATGAATTTTGCTTACTATAGCAATTAAGATGTCCTAATTAAAGTATAGGACTCACAATTAACTCCTCACCCTGAAGGAATGTACGCACAAAATGCATAACGTCAATGTCACCCGATCTAATAAATGATAATAATAAAACATATTGTTGAAATGCGCATCTGGTGCATCCAAATTTGTACCGTTTATATTCTATATTACAGCCATTGGGTTGATGCCTCTGCTGGTGGACAGTACTAGCATGAATTACGGATAAACATTTGCTGTTATAAAATCAAGAAATTCATTTCAAAATTAAGGATTATCTCCTTCATGCATAGCTCTGATCCTTTTCCGGATTTGGCTCCACTGTTTAGTATTTTTCGTTTTTCAGCTCTTCCAAGTTTCTTCTTATTTCGGATTTCCAACATTTTTGACTTGAGCATCACTGAAGAGACATTATTTGTTGAAATGCGCATCTGGTGCATCAAAATTTGTACCGTTTATGTTTTATATATAAATGTAATTTCTTTTGTATCTTCTGCGCTTGCGTCAAGTTGATTTCTTGTAACAGCATTGCATCATTCAGAAAATGCACACCGTTGTCAGATGTTAGATCAGGAATTGTAAGTTACAGAGCAATGATTATTCAGGAGACTCTCTCTCTCTCTCCCTCTCTCTCTCTCTCTCTTATATATATATATATATATGTATATATATATATATATATATATATATATATATATATAAAATAAAATGCAATATTCATAAGTAATCGTAAATAAGTTGATAAATCAGAATTCAGCCAGTATACTTAATAAGTACTTCAATTTATTTATATTTACAAGCGAATAACTGATAGAAATTTCATAAGCCTTTTTAGCACTAGTTTCACAGTTGTTAATGCTACTTAAAGAAAGCACGTCTCATCCTCATCCGAAATGTTTCGGCTATTCGCCGAAGCCAAAGAGAGCGTGGTTTGGATTTTGAGTTCTGAACTTGAGCTTTTAAAATACCTCGAAGTAGTTCCTTTACATTGCAATTCAGGGTCAATGATGTCTCAATATATTGACATTTATGAAGTTCGGCAACTCTCATGGCATCTGAAAAAATCAAGAAGAAAATCTTAGAAGAAGCATTTTTAACATGGGATAGAAAGGTATGCACGGTTTGGGGATGAATTATTAGCAAGTGTTTGATAAGAGTTCAACGATATACATGTAATAAACGAAAAGGCGATTGAAATATTTGAAAAATCCTAAGTATCTTTACCGAAGCAACCACTGAAAAGTTTGAATAATACAGGTTTGAGAATTAATTTGACAACAGAAGCGATGATGAGTATAATCTACCATTTATCGACACTTTGCGGTATCGAATCATGTCCGATTTGTTCGCCACAAGAAATATGGGCACATTTTCATGATGGCTTCTTCGTATGCTCTGCACGCACATTTTGGCGAACTGAAAGGAGGCTTTGTCGGACACTGAGAACATGACAACGCAGACGTCTGCTTCGTCATCTTCTATTGTCTAAAATGGAAACATTGCATTCCTCATTTAGCTGAACAATGGAAATCGCACAGACGGCTAAACGGTTGACAATTGCATGTATTTTATGAAATCTTTAAACAATCGAACCTTTTCCCGACGTATCTCTACAGCCTTGAAGATCAGACAAGTCTTTGTATTTTCAAAATCAACTTTGTTGCATTTCTCATCTGTAAAACAATTTTCATATATATATATATATATATATATATATATATATATATATATATATCACGTAATCAGATATACTAAATAATTATATCTTAGCATGGAAATATACGAATTACATTGTACAAATGCAAACTTTCGTACCATAAGTATCAAGAAGCTGACTAGATTTCAAGAGTTGCATGAAGCTTGCTCTTCCAACATTATTTTTTCCGTACACCTCAATTAGCTTGGTGCTTTCTTTGATATCCTCGTTCGTACGAAATAATTTCTCTTCTTTGTAAGTCATTGACTGTTGATCATTTTTGCTAATTCTCTTTTGTCGATGATTTGACTTAAGCTGAATGCCTCTCGCTCTTGTCTGATGATGAGAAAAGTGGATCTTCCGGGCTATCAAGTCATCGGAAACACTAAATCTTCGGTTCTCAATGTTATACCCAACATCGGCAAGACCCAACACCCTTGATACTGGCATAGAAACCGAACGATTCCGAATGTTGTACTGTTGTGCATGTTCCCTCTCTAAAGACACTAGTTTGTCTGTACTTAAACAACCATTTCCTTTCCTCAAGGATGAAATCCATCTATGATGTTTTGTAAACGACATGGCTATGAAACTAATGTTTCATTACCTAACTCTTATATAGAGAAGAATGCGTATACAGCTGACATAAATTTAATTAGTAACATTTCAATATCACATGTTATATCAATTTAATTATCACATTCTTAGTGTACATGTAAGGAATGAATGTAAGGCTGGTTGTATTGTGAGGATATGCGAGGCTTGGTCAAAACGGTATACATGCTTGTTCAAATATCTTCCATACCGCCAACAAAACGTATTTCGTAAATAAGAAAAAACTTTCGATATATTAGCTACAAATTATTTTCCATACAAAGCAGTATTTTTGAGACGTCAGCATTAGTTCCTCTATGAGTATATACTAATATTGATTTAATAAAAGATTATTATTACAAGAGATTGGTAAAGAATCAAACATGCATAAGGATATGAACAACGACGCTTCACACGGGCATAATTCATCGGCTATATGAAAGTAAGCATCCACTGTTGACCAGTCACACTTGCCGTGAGCCCTTTATTTTGATCAGGTAAACGGAGTAATCCATAGTAAAATCAGTGTAAAGAACGGTCTAACAATAGGTATGAAACATGTCAGACCCAATGACAGGCGGTATTAACAAACTACATGTAGATTACTATAACCACTACAGAGTTTGCGAAATGCTGGCTTTAAACGAGGCTGTTGAAACGCTTGTAACATCAACTTGTCAGTGATCAACTTCGATTTAAAAACTGATCGTACACAGAACAAGCTCTTGCGTATCGAATCAGTGGAGAGATATAAACACCATATGTAGGTGATTATGGAATATTGCTACATAAATACAGAAAGTTGACGATGGAGGCTGAAATCATTCCGTTTGTCATAAAGTTGAGTAGTTAGTTTGCCGTTAAGTCTATGTTTAATAAAATATTTAAGTAGAAGAGGTGGAAGACTCTATGGTATCTTTTATTTCGACTTCACTGGAATATATCGAATCGACATATGAATAAAAGTGATTGTTAATGTATAAAACGTCTTCGATATATCTAAATGTCGAGCTGAAGGTCATAGCAAGTGATTTTCCTTCTCATGTAAAAGGTTTTAAATAAAATCTGCCTCATAAGAATATAAAACAGGTCAGCTAACAAAGGAGCACAATTCATGCCCATGGAAATTCCAACTTAATATCAACTGCAGAATATTTGTGCGTAGAATCAGGTGGTGTTTAAGAAAGAACATTTTGAATGACTGATCACTTGATATGAATATTTCTCCCCCCCCCCCCCCCTATTTTTGTTGAAGAACCAGCTGTCTTTGATGTCAAAAATCTAGTCTTTAATCTATTGTGAGGAATGATTTTGTGTGTTTGTTTGTTTTACGTCCCGAGAATTCCTCACACATATTGAGACGTCACCAGCTGTAGGTGAAGGAAGTACCACAAGTCAAAAGGAAGTGCTACAAATTTCAGGGCCGCAGCAGTAAGATTTCTTTAACGTGCCAACGCCTGCCACAATACTGTACCTACGTTTTTAAAGTTAAATCTGAAAGACCCGTGATTCTCACTTCTAAATGAAGAGTGTTTGACGAAGGAACAATCACTACCTATTTTTACGTCTTGGGTTTAATACGGCCATTGCACGAGAGAGACACGAACCCATGACCTTCCGGTTCCGAAGCGAACGCTCTAACCAATGAGCTACCGCGATTGTGTAGGAAAGGTTGTGTAAAGTGTTAAAAAGTTATACGTTTGCTGTTGCTGATTTGAAAAAAAAAGTTTTGTGATTTCAAATGTAGAAAAAGTTTTATCCAACGAACGGAATGCCTTGGAAAGATGGAGGATGGTTTTGAAAATTTTCTGGAGCGCCAAATTTGCATAAACTCAATCTGAAGATATCCTTAATTATTTGATTGATTGATTGATTATATACATGTATTGTTTAACGTCCCGCTCGAGAAACTTTCACTCATATGGAGACGTCACCATTGGCGGTGAAGGGCTGCAAAATTTAGACCTATGCTCGGTACTTATGGCCTTTGAGCAGGGAGGGATCTTTAACGTGCCTGCCATACCTGCTGTGACACGGGGCCTCAGTTTTTGCGGCTTCATCCGAAGGACCGCCCCACTTAGTCGCCTCTTACGACAAGCAAGGGGTACTGAGGATCTATTCTAACAACCCGGATCCCCATGGGGTTTAATTACTTGAAGATATCACCAATTAAATTATTGAGAGCAATAATTAAATTGATGAGCGCATTAAATCAATTATTTACTCTCATCAATTCAGTTGATGTGCGCATCAATTCAGTAATTGCGCGTGTTAATTCAATTGACGAAAGCAAGAATTGTTTGATGAACCCATCAATGTGGTGGAATTATTGCTCGCAAAATTTTAATTTGGAACTCGGTATAAATGATTTGATGATCTCTGTAATTCAAGTGAAGGTATCTTTAATCATTTTCAACGATTTTGCATCAGAAATTAATGCGCGAATCAATTCTTTTAAAGAGAACAACAATTCAATTAAAGAGATCATTAATTCAATTGTGGATATGTTGATTGGAAGATATCTGTAATTAGATAATTACTCTTTCTAAAGGTATTATTGCGCGTATCAATTGAAATAATGATATCATTAAATCAATTGAAGAGACCAATTATTCAATTTTTGTGCGCATTAATTGATGCGGACTACAATTCAATTCAAGAGGGCAATAATACAATTAATTAAATTCATGAGCGCATAAGATGAAATATTGCTTTTTTTAAATTAAATTGTAGCGCGCATGAATTCAACACGTAAAAGAGAAGGGAGGGATATTTACGTGCCACACCTGCTGTGACACGGGACCTCGGTTTTTGCGGTCTCATCTGAAGGACCGCACCATTTAGTCGCCTCTTATGACAAGCAAGGGGTACTGAAGATCTATTCTAAAAACCCGAATCTCCGCAGCAAAGATCTTTCCCTGCTCGACCGGTCGCGGTAGCTCAGTAGTTAGAGCGTTCGCTTCGTAACCAGGCGGTCGTGAGTTCGAGCCCCGCCTCTGCCATGGTCGCGTCAAACCTAAGACGAAAAATAGGTAGTGATTGCTCCAAACGCTCGGAGTTTAGAGTTGAGAATCACGGGTCTTTCGGATATGACCTGGGGTGGTTAGAGCATCGGGCTCAAAATCACAAAGCCTCTCACCTCTGTCGGCGCGTGTTCGAATCTCAGCCGCGGCATTATGTGAGCAAGTTTGCCAGTTTACTTGCGGAACGTCGGTGGTCTCTTCCCAGGTACATTGTATCTGGGTTCTCTCCTCCACCAACAAAACCTGGACGCCACCAGATAACTGAAAAATTGTTGAGTGTGGCGGAAAGCAATAATCAATCAATCAGTCGGATATGACCTTAAAAACGGAGGTCCCGTGTCACGGTAGGCGTTGGCACGTTAAAGAACCCCAACTGCTACGGCCCTGAGCGTTAAGCATAGGTCTAAATTTGTGGTACTTCACCTACAGCTGGTGACGTCTCAATATGAGTGAAAAATTCTCGACGGGACGTAAAACAAACAAAGAAACAAACAAAACCCTCCCTGCTCAAAGGCTATAAGCGCCGAGCATAGGCCTAAATTTGCAACCCTTCACCGACAATGGTGACGTCTCAATATGAATGAAAGATTCTCCTCGGGCGAGACGTTAAACAATATTTAATCAATCAATTATAGCGCACATCAGTTCAGCAGAATAATCAATGCTATCACCAATTCAATTAATCAACAATTCTGAATTGAATATATCTTACTATTTAGACTGAAGAAATCCTTCTGATACTAGTTTGTGCAAGTGGTATATTAGACACGTAGAAACAGGGGGTTGGGGT
The DNA here is from genome assembly GCA_024699665.1 of Ostrea denselamellosa. Classification (NCBI taxonomy): domain Eukaryota; kingdom Metazoa; phylum Mollusca; class Bivalvia; order Ostreida; family Ostreidae; genus Ostrea; species Ostrea denselamellosa. Next base: position 92,722 of record JAMZEH010000013.1, read on the forward strand.
GGGCAGGAGGTCTACTCTTTCTCCCTTCCATAATTTTCTTATTCATTTATTTTTACATCTAAATTCCACATTTCTTCGTGCAAAGTTCGATTGATTGGCTGCCTCTCCCTTTTCAAAGTAGTAATGAAAGGTAATTGATGTGTGAAGTGCTGAATTGAAAAATACGTGTAGTGAACCAACCTTTGCCTTCCCCTTCCCCATTCCTACGATATTGAGATTTGAGTAGAAAATCCCAAATAGTATGATGCATTTTCTAGGCAACCATGCCATGTACGTTAATTATGCATATGCACATGTAATTTGTAAGAATTCAATGTTTTATAATTATAACTATATTCTATGCTCTATGCGTATCCTGTTCTATAGCAATGAGTAAATGATTTCTCCGCGTTTATTTCATGTTATTGACGTGCTTACATGCACATGCAAATATGCGAAATAAGAGGCCCATGGTTTACATCGCTCACCTGAGTCACTTGCCTCTGCTGTTGTTCAGCTGTTTTGATTTTAAAAGATTTTGTAATCAATCTTTATACCCATGAAAAATTTTGACCCTATATTTTGGCCCCAACATAGCCCAAAGGATCACAACATAACTGAAATTGAATTCACATAACACAAAGATTCCTAAACGCCAATATCACAAACATGATCTTGCTGTTCTAGATAAGACCAAGGATCATGGTATAATATGACCATGCCATATGAAATCTATATACAAAATATAAAATTCAATCTTAATAGTTCAAGAGATATTGAATGTCAGGTTTCTTTTTTATTGAAGTAAGTCAAACTTCCAGGTCAAGGTCACAAGGTCAAACACAAAAGTGTAACAAGGCCTTGACATGAAGAATCTATAAACAAAATACGAAAATCCTACCTTGAATAGTTCTGAAGATATTGAATAGGTCAAGGTGTTTTAAAAAGTAGATCAAACTCCAAGGTCAAAAGATCAAACACCACTGTGTCACAAGGTCTTGTCATAAAGAATCTATATACAAATATGAAAGCCGTACCTAAAATAGTTCCAGATATATTCAATAGGTTATATTTTCTTAAAAGTAGACCAAACTCAGAGTTCATGATCAAAGGTCATGATATGAAAGATCTTGTCATAAGATATCATCTTGGCTAGCTGAAGGTGACACTCCATGGTGTTTAAAGAGAAAAACCGTGGAGAATCACCCCTGGCTTGCGAAGATGCAAGATATATACAAGATATGAAAGATCTATCTTCAGTAGTTCTGGACATATAGAATAGGCCACATTTTTTAAATCAAAAGTAGATGAAACTTCTAGGACAAGGTCACAACACAAGACCATACATCACTGCATCACGTGAAAGGTCTTGCCGTAAAGATTGTATATACAAAATGTGGAAGTCCTAGGTAACTTAAATCGTTCAAGAGATATTTCTAAAGGTTTTTGTCTATATATCTGCATATAAATCTTGGATCCCCTAGTATGACCCCACCCTACCCCCGGGGACCATTATTTGAACATCTCTGTCAGGAAGCTTTCATGTAAAATTTCACGTTTTTGGCCCAGTGATTCTCGAGAAGATTTTAAATTTTCTCCCCTATATATCAGCATGTAAAACTTTGATCCCCTATTGTGGGCCCCACACTACCTCAGGGATCATGATTTGAACAAATCTCAACTTGAATCTACTCTGTGTCAGGAACTTTTAATGTAAATTTGCACGTTTGGTCCAGTAATGTTTGAGAAGAACATTTTCCCACTATATCTAAATGTAAAACTGTGGTCCAACCCTATCCTCGGTGACCAGGATTTGCACAAATGTCCGGAAGCGTTTATGTAAATTTCTACCTTTTTGACCCTGTGGTTCTTGAGAAGATTTCTAAAGATTTTCCCTTTACATTCGCATTTAACACTTTGATCACGCAATTTGGTCATGTAAATTTGAATTTTTATGATCCAGTGGTTCTTGGGAAGATTTTTAAATATCCTCGTCCTATTAATATTTTGTCTTTTCTGATTATCTCCCCTTTGAAGGGGCATAGCTCTTCATTTGTAAAAACCTTTAATCCCCTTCACTCAAGGATGGTTCCTACCATGTTTAATTGAAATCGGCCTAGTGGGTCTGGAGAAAATCAAAATGTGAAAAATTAAGGACAGACAATAGACATAAGGTGATCAAAAGTGAGCTAAAAAGCTTTTTCGCATTTTCGTCTAAATTATCTAAACTTTCAGAATGTTTTGCCAATATAACATAGTTATGTACATTGTAATTTTAAGCAATTCATTTGTTTCTCATTCCCTATACATTGCTATCGCAGATATGTGTTAGTTCAGCTAGCAAATCACTCAGATGTAACAATCACATTTGGTGTATATACGAGTGGAGTAAAATAGACCATCTTGAAGAAACATGGTGGATAAACAACGTATTTCAGAATTGATGTCAGCTTTAAAGAATACAACTGGTTCCGTTTATATTTTGTGGTCTTTTCACACGGCAGGTTGTCGTCTTTATGATATTTCGGGGGTGGGGGAGCCACTAATTATCATTCTGTCGCATTTTCGCCCCTAAATATAGACAAGACGACACACCAAGCAAAAAGACGACATATGCGGGTTTTCTTTGTCATCTTCTAGCATGTATTTGTCGTCTTTTTTATTTCGGACCGAAGATTTGTAATTATCGTTGTGTCGTCATCATGGGATTAAATTTGAATTTGCTCTACATGAGGCTGCTTGCATATTAATATTGATTGATTGTTTGTTTGTTGTTTTTCGCCACACTCAACAATTTTTCAGTTATCTGGTGGCGTCCAGTTTTTGTAGATGGAGGAGAAAACCCAGGAAGAGACACCGACCTTCCGAAAGTAAACTGGCAAACTTTCTCACATATATCGGCGCGAGCGATAATCGAACCCGCGCCGACTAGAGGTGAAAAACCTTGTGATTTTGCGCGCAATACTCTAACCACTCGGTCATGGAGGCCCCTGCATATTAATACGATAAATTTTGTCCTTGTGGTTTCAGAGAAGAGAATTTCCTTACGTACTTTCATAAAATCGTGTTTCTGTTCTACCCAAGGTGTGAAGAAATTTGAATGTTTCCTACATGGTGATTAGGTAAGTAACACCCATTTGGTTCTTTAAAATGATTTTCAAAAGAATTTCCTACATCTTTTATATGAAACTATCAGACTGATCACTATTATGGCAAAGGGTCATGGTGCTAACAAACATCTGAGGAAACTTGCATATAACCTATCAAGTTCCACCCGTAGTTATCGTTCCTTTCACCAACATGAACGTACCTCTATCAACGTCTCGAGGGTTTTTCCAAGATTCTTGTTAAACGGTAAAAATGCTCAAATAAAATATGGTTTCGACTTCAGTTTCAAAATTATGCGTACTAAATAAATCAATAAGTAGATGTCAATATGACACAATAAGTATCAAACTGTGTTGAAATGTGGATTTTGTTCGAATACACATATCAATTGTATATAGGTATATATGTAAATTGTTATTGGAAATAAAAACTACAGTAAGTAACTTGTACTACATTTTCCTGATATTTCATAAACTACTTCTTAGTATTATTAATCGTGAAAAGGTGGATTTTCACGTGGAATAACACTGGTAATTTTGAGACGATGATAGATATATATGCGAACGACAACTCGGGTAGAGATTGATTTCTTAACAAATTCAATAAGAAGGAAAAGTGACTTTTTTTTTTTTTTTTACCCCCATCAAGAACTACAACTCACGTTTTCGAACAGAACTTATCACGAATATTTATGATTGTCATTAATATTCATGATATATGTCTGTCATAATAATGTTCAGCTTGATCTTTTTAAAATGTCTTAAAATTTATTAAATATTAATCATGATTACCTCAGGACTTAAATGCAGTAACTATTTGTAGTACATTTAGCAACTACCTTAAGATAACTCGCATGCAAGACATTAATGCGACTTACGACTTCCAAAAAATTAAGAAATAATTATCACGTTTTCGCCAAGGCTTTTATATTTCAAACAACATTTCGAGACCAAGGAGGTTATCCTGCAACATACACGAAAACAAGAACTTTATTTCTATTTTGCCAAGGCTTAGAAATATACAGCCGATCTCCTGTAGGTCTGTGATATCATGGCAGTTTCAATTCCGAAATGGACGAGGTCTAAAATTTTTTGCTGACCAAAAACGTGTGATAGTAGGGGCATTCTAGATCTATTTTGAAAAATATTTCATTTGTATTGTATCAACTACTTTGAATACACAGTCTAAGAAAAACTTCTCTGTGTATCGAGCTCCGAATGCAGAAGATTGATTTGTATTGGATAACAAATGTTCTTCAGTCATTAACTAAAAAAAATTGTTTTACAACACTTATTGACTGATTTTTATGATTATTAAAATTGAAGCAATGATTATCTACTTTATTGCTGCATTAGCAAAATACGAAGTGCAAGCGAGATGAGTATCAATTTTCTCTTGCTGAAAAATGACCGCGTCACTCCTTTGATGGTAGAATTGCATGTATGTATTGGTTGATTGTTTGTTGTTTTCCGCCACACTCAACAATTTTTCAGTTATTTGGTGGCGCCCAGTTTTTTATTGGTGGAAGAGAGAACCCAGATACAATGTACCCGGGAGAGACCACCGACCTTATGAAAGTAAACTGGCAAACTTTCTTACATACATCGCGCGAGCGAGAATCGAACCCGCGCCGACTAGAGGTGAGAGACCTTGTGATTTTGAGCGCTCAAACCACTCGGCCACAGAGGCCCTGAATTGTATGCACATGTATTTGTACCTACAATACTTTGTTTAACATAATGACATGTTTCACTTCTATACTGACAGTAATTACATGTATAAATATGAGGATTTAATTTTGTATCAAGTTTGTACAAATATTTTTATTGCAAATTTAATCATTAAATTACTATTCTAGTCATGTAACAAACATTTATGACAAAAATCACGAGCACAGTATTATTAAAATGATGGAGATCCTTATGACTTGTAAAACCTGTTATATTCAGGCTTAAAATTTGTTCTATAAATCTCAAGACAACATCCCTGCCAGTGTTATCGAGCTCAAATGAAATTTTGGAATTTCCATTCTAGCGATCACAATTTTTTATATCAAACTTTGAAAACCATTTAACAGTAACCAAAATCTTTGTGCAAGATAACTTACTTGCAAATGCATTTGTAATCAAATGTAAAATACACAACTACTTTACAATTAAATCAAAACAATTCTCTCTATCGGACTTTATATTTTAAAATATCTTTTTGAAAACAAATAGGTATCTGGATCTATCTAGAAGATTTTATTTTTGAAAGTTTGATAGAAACTGACCAAGATGTGTAACTTTGAACAGTGAATTACATAATTTCCTTTCAGTGCCCTTGATCGTTTACATTTAAACTTGAAAATAATTGGGAAGATCTTTATTCCAAGTACCATTCATATAAGCCACGTCCTTATTCAAGGTATCATTCCTGCAAATATGGATGAAAAATGAATCTGAAGAAATTCGGAACTTCCCTTCGAATTTGACAAAATTTATGATAAAAAATAAACCTCAAATCATGTACACATATCAGAAATTTCGGAATTTCCTTTCAAGTCACTTTGGACTTTTCATCTGTAACCTTAAAAACCATTAAGAACCTAATTTTTTGTACAAGGTATTGGAATTCCTGCAAGTTTGATCATGCATGCTCAAAGTATTATACCACAACATTCGTACAAGTATGATAGATATCAGGTAAGATTTGTAATTTAAATTTTATACATAGTGCTGAACCAGATACTCTCTGGAACTCTGCTGTGATGCACTGACACAGAGAATTCACTTTAAAAAAAAGACCCCCAGCCAAAAAAAAAAAAAGAATTAAGCAAAGGAAAAAAAGAAGAAAAAAGTTTAACAATTATAAAGCTTGAAACAATAACTACGATAGAAAAAAAATAACACTATGTAAATTATGCAAGGTAAAAAAGACAAATTATTGAGCTGATTGCAAGATTTCAGCATGAGCCTTCAGAAGGTTTTCTGTGCCTTGTAAAACTGGATCCCCCTCCGGACCAGTGAAGTCCTCCAGCTGTGTGGTGGGATATCCCTGGTCTGCTCCACTGGAACTAACAACCACATGAGTCGTCACCATGCCATCTGGATCCTCTGAAGGCATCACTACCTGCATGGGAACACTTTCAATCACAGACACATTACTGTCATTAACTGCCACACCTCCCTGTAATGAAGTCATCTGCAAAGACAGCTGGTCACTCAAAGCTACATTTTCAAGCTGGGTAACTTGTATTGGAATTGGTTGAGTCTCGATTATGGTAATAGGTTGGTAACTGGTATTGGGGGACACAATGTTCTGATACCCTGTGCCAGAGGTGGAAGTCTGAATAAAGTGAGTTTGAATGCCATGCCCCAGAATGCTGTTGGGCTGGGAATGCATATTAACAGTGAGATATCGAGGAACAGGAGGAGTAACCTTGACACAAAATGGTGGTTTTTCTGTTTTGGCCATTGATTTTCTTTCCTTGTCCTCAACCTCTTTTTGGGGTGAGATTTCAATAGAAGACTCTTCCTCATCTTGTGTCTCGGTTCCTTTCACACCCTCCTCACTTTCAGCCTGCATGACCATCACATTTTGAATGCTCACATCACTTTTCTTGTTTCCATCTTTCCCAGACTCTACTGTTATCATACGCTTTCTTGGTCGGCCCACTTTTCGTCTGCTTTTGGGACGGTATACCCTCGCTGGTGCCTCCCCATTTTTGCTAGGTACACACTTGTGTTCTTTAAACAGTTTGGGTCGGAAGAATCCTTTTTGACAGACTTCACATTTGAATTTGTAATCTGCTCTGTGACCTCTCTCATGCTCAATCAAGTGTGGCTTTCTGCTGAAACATCGGCCACATTCAGCACATTTAAATGGGCGAAGACCACTGTGAGTGACAATGTGTGATTTCAGTTTATCTGTTCTGCTGAACTCTTTGGTGCAACCTGTAAAATATTTTGCAAACTGTGGCAAATCTTCAATTATATAATACCTGTATTGATAAGTGATAATTTCTCTAATCTAGTAATTTCACACACACACACACCTCCCAAAAAATACAAAAAACAAAAACAAAAACCACCAAAAAACACATGAACACTTGTATGCACATTACATCCTGCACAAAAGACAAGTTTGTAGTTATCAGATTAAGAAATAATCACCACCAATAAAGAGTGTAGGATTCTGATTTATACTATCTCAAACTGAAACATTTTACTATTCCTTTTTTATGATTATTTTGCATTTATTTATTTTATTTTATTTATCAAAACTTTGTGATTGCTCAGACTATTTGTGCTCTGAGTTTGGTCTCAGATTATCACTTGCATTCAGCTCTGTTTGCACATTCTGCTCAGCAATCACTCATTGTTCACTTAGTTTCACATGGTGTTTGCTCAGTGATTGCTTGATCTCTGCTCACCTATTGTTCATAGTTGTTTAATAGCAAAATGATTCAGAGACTGCATGCATACACAGAGTACAACAATCGAGCATAAAACACCAAAAGCAAGTGCAAATACATGACATTGTATATGCCTTTCCAAAAATATTCACATTCACCAATGCTTTCTCAACTAGAGCTCCACGAAGTGGGGCATCCCCTCACAGTGTAGGCAATCAGTAAATGTAAGTTTTTCCTATGAACCCTCATAGTGACCTTGACGTTTGATCCAAATATCAATAAGGTTATTCCTCTCTTGCTAACAAAGCTACATTTGAAGGATCAAATCAATTGAGCAAAACATGTGGCCGGTAGATTGTCTACAAACTCAGTGTTACACTCACAAATGATCTTGATACTATGTCCCTCTCGCAATTAATTACGAGAGGATATGAACTAATCTTTTGGTACTTTGTTATATATAGTTCAATGCATAAATTACATCACGAAGGAACTTTTCAACATGTATGTTGCAAAACAGCTTGCTTTGCTTCATAATTTTCAGTTAACTACATATTAACATACCGAATGTCTAGTCACTGTGATAGTACTGAGTGACATCATTTTTAGATAATAACAGGATTTGTTTTTGAAACACTGATGTTCCTGTATGGCCAAAGTCCAAGCTTAAGGCCATAAGGTGAAAAGTTTTGTGTCTTGTCACAATTAATTCATATGTGAAATACAAACCCTATATCCATCAACTCAAAAGTTATGGCCAAGGTTAAAGTTTATGCAGACAAACAGACCAACGGACAAATCAAAAACTATATGCCCCTGAATATCCTATTATGTGGGCATAAAAATGGTACAGAAATGTAACATACACTGTACATGCTTATACAATGATCTTAATGTATCATTACCCAGTTCAGAATTTACATGCTTTTCACTTACTTAAACAAGCATTCCTACCTGTTACTGCTTTAAAAGGACACTTGTACCGCTTCGATGACTCATGGATAAGCATGTGTCTCTTGAGCTTGTCCTTACGATTAAATGATGTATTGCAGATCTCACAAGTAAATGGTGTTTCTCCAGTGTGGATCAGGGCATGCATTTTCAGGTAGTGTTCTGCTTTAAATTTCTTCTGACAGGTTGTACATTGAAACTGACCTATAACATATTGTTTTGACAAGTGCCATTCTTGAAAAGTTCTCACAAAGTACATGTAATTGTATATAGTAACCTTTTGGGCAAAAAAAATTAGGAGTTGAGTCATTTGATGAGATGTAATAAAAAGTAAGGGATATATGGGATGTCTACATGTATATCATTCTCATGTGGTGGTCAAACAGATTAGATCTTTGGTAGCCAGGTGGCTCAGTTGCTAGAGCACCTGATTGGAGATTCAGGGGGTCTGGGTTTGAATCTCTATCTGGCCCATGGTATTTTCTCCCTTCTATTACACTCACATTAGCTACATATCCAATATACTAAACAATCAATGTAATAAAAAAAATGTTTTTGAGTGAATCAATGTGATGGGTAAAGGTAAACAAAATATACTACTTACTGGGAAATACAGGGTGCTGAATCATGAATGGTTGTGTGCATCCATGCATGTTTTAACATTATAAAAGCTTGTTACTGAGAAATGGACTTGTAAAAACCTCCACAAAATATAGGTCAGATTCAGCATCTGAATCCTGAATGGTTGTGTTCACCCATGGAAGAATTATCCATGCAAAGTTTGAATGACGTAGAGTTTAATAGATATTTAGAAATGGAACATTTCAAAAATCTCTAACCTGATGCAAAAAAAGAAAAAAAAAGTTATTCTGATCACTCATACAAACAAGAGTACCGAAAACAGTACATAATATGCCAATGAAAAGTTTATATAGGGTGTTTTTCTTTTTGTTTAGGTAGAATCACAGGCAAATACACATGTGTATTGCTTGGGTTTGAATTTACTATTATAGAGTACTCTTTAATAGTAAATTCAAACCCAAGAAATATAACTGCCTGTGGGTAGTATCAGCCGTCATCAGGCTGTGACATACTTTCTTTGCATCACATGAATAAAAGGTCCTCACTTGAATATCAAAAATTGTTGAGAATCAAAATCCTTGCACTATGCATATCCTCAAAATATTTATAAATGTTCTAGCTTCAAAACTGTGAGAGGAGTTAAAAGGACAAACCATGTCCTTTGTTTAATATAATATTTCCTTAAAATGGACTAAGTTCAACAACATGTAATTTTCTCAAAAATTGAAGAAAATCAAAATCCTTGCCACATGCACATCTTCCATACCCATACAAATACTCTGTAAAATAAGAAAGTCACTTGAAAACTGTGGGAAGAGAGAGACAAATCGTGTACTATCTAATATATCCTAAAAACTGACTAAGTTCTACAACTTGTAATTTTCTCAAAAATTGAAGAAAAGAAAATTCCTTATCATCTGCACACTTCATATACTCATATAAACACTCTGTAATATAAGAAGGTTCTCACTTGAAAACTATGTAGGAGTTAGACAGGCAAATCATTTACTTTCTATGTAATATTTCCTCAAAACTGACTGAGTTCAACAGCCAGTAATTTTCTCAAAAATCAAAGAAAATCAAAATCCTTGCCACATGCATATCTTCAATACCCAGACAAATACTCTGTAAAATAAGAAGGTCTTCACTTGAAAATTGCAGGAGGAATTTGCCAGATAAATTATGTACCCTCCATATAACATTGATATGTTCAAATAAAAGAGCAAAACTCCTGCAAGAGAAGTTTAAATGGATCAAAATTGTAACATGATCTAGAGTGACCCATAAAGAAGTTACATAGCAAGTTTCAGCTAGATCTATGACTGAGAAATGAAAACAGAAACCAGACTGATGGACAGAAGGACATGCAGACATTGCTGTACCATAATATGTCACATCTAAAGACGGGCATGTAAAAAAATATATGTCAGATGCAGCATCTAAATCAAAGTAAGTGCATCCACATAGACATCATCAATGCAAGTTCAAATTGTGTACTAAGGCTAAAAGTATTGTATAGGGCCAATTCTTTCATGGAAACAGACCATTTAGAAATACTTTAATTTGTTGTCTACAAACACTCATGATAACTAAGAAATTTCCTGACTTTTAGTATTATATTCACTGTCTTTCAAAAATTAATATTTCATATACCCTCTGATCCATGTGATGGTAAATGGCGACGTAGATATCTTTCACAGGTGAAGGACTTGTTACAGTGAGGACAGGGGTGATCATGAGAGGATGTGTTTATGTGATGCTCCAGGGCCTCAGGAGTGGAATATTTATTCATACAGCGAGTGCACTGAAAATGCCTGAAAATATATAAACAGATTTGTCCATATATTAATTTCCAGCTGAATAAATGAACTTTTTATTTTACTCAAAAAATAACTGAATCAATCCACATTCAAGAAAGTATAATTCATAATGTAATTAATGATAAATTGTACTGTTTATGTTAAATTGATGTTTAATATCATAGGCTTACCTCGGCCCTGTCTTGGGTCCCTGATGAGGATACAAACTGTGTGTATATTGGTGGAGCCCCAATTCATACAATGAAACAAACATCTTGCTACAAATGTGGCAGCGGTAGGACATTTCACATTCATGTTCCTTAATGTGCTCCAGAAAGCCATCTAGTTCCTTGAACACTTTACTACATTTAGCCATGGAGCACTTGAAGACCTATAAAATTAATTTGTATTAAAACAGACTTTTTCAAAATCTTTTGTGCCCTTCCATAGAAGTACATTTACAATTCCAATGAAAAACTTGAATTAATGTGGACTTTTTCAGAAAATATTGGGTGTTTATAAAAGCAAATTAAATATAGAATTGACATAATAACAACATTCTGAATTTGAGAATTTCACTATATATATTCTATTTAGGCCCAACCCTAGAGTTTGAACCCTAGCCAGGGGTCACGATTTTCACTATTTTGATAGAGGGATCCACACTCTTCAGAATAAATGCCTTTTTCTCTGTATGAAACCTAAAGCTCCATTTTAGCAGTATAACCCTGACCAGGAGCCACCAATTTCACAACCATGATAGATCTAGGCATGCTAATCAGTATCAGAATGTCTGTTAGATGTCCTCAAGTAGTACTTTCAGAAGAATTTTAAAGGCAGCACAATATCTTTAAGGCTTAGACCCACTTCTCAGGTCCATGGGGTGCAGTGACCACAAAATTTACAATTTTAGTTATCATTATTATTATTATTATGTACAAAATTTCTTGAGCACTTTTTTCATGTATAAAACATGTTCAAAAGTACTTTACATCATAATAAAATGCCATATCATATAAAAAATACCAAACATATAAAACAGAATTTTTTTTTTTTTTTTTAAGTAAGATTAAATGAGACCATAAATTACACTATAATCTAAAACAGTTTAAAATTGTTAAACACAGTGCTAGATATTACATGTAGTAAAATCAATCGGAATAAAATTTTAGGAACAAATGAGTTTTTAGGGCTCTCTTAAACATGGGCAGGGATGCAGAGTTTCTTAGTGTGTTTGGTAGGGCATTCCAGAGTTTTGGTGTAGTTGTCATGAATGCATGATCACCATACGTCACAGTTCTAGTTCTCTGTACAACCAGTGTTGAATCATTCTGGGATCTAAGTTGTCTGCTTGGGGTGTAAACGCTCAGCAGGTTTTGTATGTACGTAGGTGCCTGTCTGTGAAGCACCTTAAACACGTATATGAGGACTTTGTACTCCACTCTGCTATGTATGGGGAGCCAATGAAGCTCCTTCAGTACCGGAGTTATAACGTGATGTCCTGGTTAAGACATGAGCAGTCATATTTTGGATGTCTTCGAGTTTGTTCAGGATGTATTTAGGAGAACCGCATAGCAATGAGTTACAGTAATCAAGTCTTGATGTGACCAAAGAATTTATCAGAGTTTTGGTAGCATCCATGGTGAGATATTTTCAAATTTTACTTATTTTCCGAATATGCATGTAACATGCTCGTGAAACAGAGTTAACATGTTGTTCCATGTCCAAATGAGAGTCCAGCATAGCTTCAAGATTTCTTACTGTTGTTGATGGTTTTATGAATGTGTCCCCAACTCTCACGGTTAAATCTTCAACTGCACTCCATTTTGGTACAAAGACAATCACTTCAGTTTTATCTGCATTAAGTTTAAGAAAGTTATTGTTTATCCACAATATAATATCATTTAAGCATTCTTCAATTCGTTGCAGAGTCTCATTGCGTGACACAGGCTCCTTCGGTTTAAATGCCATGTACAACTTGGAGTCATCAGCACAAAAGTGGTGTTGAAGATTATGCTTCCTACAGATAGCACCAATAGGTTTAGTGTACATAATATAATTTTTCGGCCCAAGAACGGATCCTTGTGATACATAAAAGGTCATATGCACAGGTGTAGATAACTCGCCATTGATGCAAACAGTCTGATAACGGTCATTCAGATACAATTTCATCCATTTTAATGGCTTGCCTGTTATTCCAAAGTGTACTTCAAGTCAGTGAAGGAGGGTGGTGTGGTCAGTCGTGTCGAATGCAGCGGATAACTCAAGCATGATAAGAATGGTAGCTTCATTCTGATCAAGAGAACATAGGATGTCATTTTGAACACTTAATAAAGCGGTTTCTGTTGAGTGGAATTTCTTGTAAGCTGACTGTCGCTCTTCATGGAGATTATGATTGGTTAAATGTTTTTCAAGCTGGGAATCAACAACTTTCTCAAGAACTTTTGAATTTAATGACAGATTAGACACTGGTCTGTAATTTTTCATTACCTCTTGATCTATTCCTGGCTTCTTTATTAAAGGTCTAATTCTAGAACTTTTAAATGTAGATGGCACATAGGCATTTTCAATTGATGTATTCACTATTTTTGAAACAAGTGGTAAAAGTTCCTTTAAACAATCTAGGTTATCCTAACTCTGATAATGTTCCATCCAACATTTGACGAAGAACTGGATGTGGCCTTTCAGATAAGCTGATGATTACACTAATGGATGATGATGGAAACCATTAGTCATAATGAGGTCACCCGAGTGACTTAAAAATTCAGTAAGCTATTTCCCTATTTGTCAAACACTAAAACATTTGGACAGTTACATTGTATACTGTTATATGTAGATGCTATACAGTAGGGTTTCCTTTATTAATGGTACATTTTTTCTGTTCACACTGACCTGTTGATTTTTATGCTGCACCATGTGAGATTTCAGATGGAAGTAGGATTTAAATCTACAGGGACAATACTGACAGATGTAGGAATTATCTATCAACACTCGGGTTCTAGCTTCTTCCTTAAGGTCTGGAGTATTGTTGTTTAGCTGAAATGAAATCTACATATATTATACCAATAGCTATGTCACTGCATAAAAGTACACCAGCACCACTTTACAGACAGTGACCTTTTCTAATTAATGACATAATGTACTAGGGGCATTTGAAAGTTTAGAATATGCCTTATTAAAAGTAAAACACTGAAATCAGAATATCATACCCCCCCCCCCCCAAATATGAGATGTAATATATGTACGTCATATTCAAGATATTATGGTAGACTGACATAGAAAATGAGTTCAAAAGAAAACAATTTTTCAACTGAGCAAAGAGCTTGCTGCAAAGTTCATGTGTTATTGGGTTAGCCAATGGATATTAAAGCTGATTTGGACAAAATTTATGGAGACCAAACATTCTTATATACATTAGTTTTAAGGTGGACACATTGTTTCAAATCATGCAGAAAGTTGATTGAAGATGATCCTTGTTCTGGTTGGCTGTTCTCAGTGCATACAGTAAAAGATACTGTTGCTGTGAAAACTGCAAATTGCTGGAGATGCAAGGTATATTGTTGAAGACCTTGCAAATATTATGAAAATTGATTCGTTAACTGTTTTCAGCATTCTAAGAGAACAATTAAAGCTTCAGAAAATTTGCACTCAGTGGTCCCTCCATATCCTTGTGAAAGAGCAAAAATGTGTCGTAGAAATGGCCATCCAGTTACTTAACAATTATGAAGACTATGATTATCAACAATTAAATAAGATCATTACTGGTGATGAAATTTGGGTTTCTTTTCCTGAACCTAACAATAAATGCAATAACAAGGTTTGGACTGCAGAAAGTAACCTAAGTCTCAGATGGCACACAGAAGCAGGTCTGTTCGCAAAGTGATGTATGCATTGCTTTTTGACACTGTATGTCTGGTATCCTAAGTTCTGGTTCCAGAACATACGAGTGTTACTGTTACAAGGGCAAAGGAAATCACAATTTTGGTAGAAACTTCTCTTCTTATTATCTCTATGTACTCAGTTTGATGTCCAGAAGTAGAAAGTAGGATTTTTATATATAAAGAAAATATGTATTTTTACTTCTAGTATCAAATCACACTAGCCCCACCCTAGACCAAAGCCCTTGACCCATGGCCATAAATTTAACAATTTTGGTACAGCCTTCTGCTCATTGTAACTATGCACTCTGTTTGTATATTAAATGTACTGGAGTAAAGAACAATATTCCTAAAGATTTCATCATTTTTCAAGATCTTTAGATGATGGATGATGCTTAAATGGACAAAAACAGATTGCAATATATGCAGGTCACCTGAGTGAAACAGGTGACCTAGTACTGATTAAAATATCAGGCAAACAGACAGCAGCCAAATATTATGCAATTATTTATATTTTTTAGGTCAGTATAATGCTTTATCTACAGAAGTACAAATATTCATTGAGCCCAAAGGGTGAGGTGAATATTGTATTTCAAGGATAGCTAAAGTATCATACTGACAGAGAAAATATCAATAATTGTTTTATTATATGATTGATTAATTTGAAACCAGCTATTAAAACCTATGCAACGATAACTGGTTGGCCATCTTTGTTAACAGCAAGAATGCAAGACCTAGTCAAAACTGATAAGACAAGATTTTTTGTTTATTATATATTTGAATAACTGACATAAAAAGTTGTTACTAGAGCTTACCAAACCTAATTGCTTACATCTATAGTAGAAGAACTAGTCAAAAGCAACTAAAGATGAAGAATTACTTAAAGAGGAATGGACACAATTTGAGCTGAAAATTTTCCAATTTTATTTTTTGAGTTTTAATATTTACATTGGTAACTAAAGTATTTTTAATGATCAACCAAAATTTGAAAATCAGTTATTGATTTATAAATGAGAATCAGCACTCACAATTCTACATTATGTAAACAAGGCTCGTTCAATGTTTTTGTTTACATACAGATTGCTTATTAGAAAATATCATGTTTAAAAAATGAGATGTGAAAAAGACTAGAAACTGTTTAACTGTGTTTGGAATGAACTTGTAAATTAAAAAATCTGCTTTAAACGAAACTTTTACTAGTATATTTAATGTAAACAAAAACATGGCATGAGCCTTGTTTGCATAGCAAAGAACTGTGAGCACTGTATCTCTCATGTAATCTCTACAGCTGACATTCAAATGTTTTGCTGACCATTTGAAATACTTTAGTTAAGCAGTCTAAACATTAAAAATAGAAAAATAAAATTTGAAAATTTTCAGCCCGAATTGTGTCCATGCCCCTTTAACATATGAAGTTGGAAGTTCTCAAACTAATTTTAAAGTCTGATATTGAAAAACTCAAAACTTACATTCACCTTAAAGGTATGTGGAGGTGAACATAATTCTATTTTTTCTAGCTCAGAATTATTCAATTTAACTATCACTGATATGATTACATGTAACAGAACAGACTATTCCTGATATATTGAAATTCAGGGAACCAACCTGAATTGTTTATTATATCCAAAGTTCAATACAACCAATGTTCAACTTAAATAATGCTACTAGGGATTTATTTTTACTTCAATATAAGATACTTCAATAAAAGTGCCTTTAATATATGTAGAGTAGACTGTATTCATGAATGATAATTAAAACATTTATACACAAATCACTGGTTTGAATTAATCTTAGTCCATGTAGACTTTCTCTGAAAACTGTAAAATGGATGAGCTTTAGAGGTAAGGATATAAGATTTTAACACTGTTTATACATATAGCAGTTGGTGACAAGATGATCTCACCCCCCACCCCCACCCCTCTCTCTCAATATATCTCCCATATATAGAAAGTTAATCATGGAAGAATAATCTAGGATGAAACAGACAGACATTCCAAATGTAATAGCACTGTAAGAATGTTTAACGCATTTTGCACTTTAGACACTGACCTGCTCTTTCTCATTAACTATGTCTTTCTGTATGACCTTTTCTGACTGAGCAGGTGGTTCAGTAATGACATTTTCCACCTCTAGAGGGGGCTGTTCTGGTAATGTCTTCCCTGTTCCTGTAGGCCAAACCTGTCAACATATGTTTGTAATTCCAACTACATCATTATTGTTTTAAATATAGACATTTTGAATGGTTTCAATTTTCATACCGTATATGACCTCATAAATAATTCTTTTCATGCATATCTAATGTGTGACATATGGACGAAATGTTACTGCCCAGGGATCCATGTTTGGGTTAAAGAAATTTACGATAAATACATGAGACTAACAAACCTTGTGTGTATTCATGTGCTTTTTGACATTAGATTTCTGAGCAAAAGCCCTGCCACAGACTATGCACTGGAAAGGTTTTTCACCAGTGTGTGCTCGAATATGCTGCTGGAGATCAAAGTTTTTGGTGAAGGCTTTGTTGCAGTACTGACAGAGCAATCTCTTCTTCTCCCCCTCCATGATAAGGCCACCATTTTTACAACGTCTCATCCTAACTGACCCATTTTCTGTGCCACTTGCTACCACTGTGACTAAATTAGCTTGGGCCTGCGCTGATTTTCTCCCTAAATATGAAAAGATCTTTATATCTATCATGTTTAAATTATTGTAAAATAAAGAGAAATCAATAATGATTACATGTACTTACTATTACATGTACCATGATAATGATTTCTTTCAACACAATGATTCACCCTTCAGTGAATTACACTGCTTTATAAATGCATGTGTAGGTAGGCGGTGAGACCCCGACATTCAAATTCCCAACTCAGCATAATGCTGGATCCAAACACAATTCAATATACTGCAAACCAACATTTATTCACAATGACTTTATTTCACAATTTAACAGTGATAAACTGGTTCATGGCAACTCATTTCTGCAACCAAGATAATCTTAAACAATACGATTGACATTAAAGGACTAGTTCACAGCAAGAAATGTTTGCAATAACAAGTTTCTCATGAACTTAGCAAGGATTTCTTGCACTTGAATAATAGTATTCAGTATTATCAGTTTACAGTATTCCCAAATAAGGTCATTCTGATCTGCTTTTAGCCACAGCACTCTTCTCTCCACAGGTGAATCAATTCACAACAAGAACGGATGATTCAAATTGTCACTTCACAATTTAAAATATAATGATATTTTTAGAAACCTACACCATCATTCAATCCAGCATATGAACAAACACAAAAATACACACTGTACATTCAGCAGGGAAACCTACAGGAATATTCACAGAGAAAGAAACATAGTCACCTGCTTTTGTGGGGCTAGGTTTCACTATAGTGTTAGCAATGTTCTTCTCTCCTCTTGTAACCAAAGTTGTTTGCTGAGGAGGGTTGGGTTGGATCTGGATATGAGTGGCAGAGGTATAAGTGGCATTACCAGCTGGTAGTAGTGAGGATGCACTGCTTATGGGACCAAGTAAAGTAACACTGTTGGGAGACTGGGCTGGGTAAGTTGCCACCTGAGGCAGATAAGGTCCTCCTGTGGGTGCTGAGGGTCCCTAAAAGCAGGAGGATCTATTTATCAAATTTAGACTCTATCAAAGATATTAAATTCAACAGTTAAAGAAATGAAAATGATTATATTTCTATTTCAAATACTGGTACATAATTTTGTTTTCTGTACATCAGACACCTAAGTTTCATTAGGTTAACTAATTAGGACTGAGTAAGAAAAGAATTAATATTTTAAATGTGAACAATCTGCATTTTAAAGCATACCTGAGGGCTTCTCTAATCTATTTTGAAAATTAGGGTTGCCACACTTACCAGCTGTAAAGTCTGATTACCAAGGGATTGGTCAATACTAGTAAATGACATCAGTTCATCGGTCAGCACCATATTCTGGGCTATGGCTGGTTGTGGAGTCACATTATTGTAAGAAGGGATGGAGGACTGCAGGAAAAAATTCAGTTCATTGTACACACATCATAAAAATAGCTGTATGTAAAATGATGTACATGTAAAAATGAACAGCATAGGTTTGTGAGAACCAGTAAATAATTATACAAAAAAAACATTCAATTTAATTTCACAAGTAAATAAGTTGTATCACAAGCAAGAAAAATCTGTGTGATTCATGAACTGCTGCGATACAATTGATCATTATGTTATGAATAAAGTGTATATATTGGATCACTTGTCAATACCACTGGATGCAAATGCTTTTGTGGCCATGCACCTTTAAAACTCCCCCAACTCTTATTTTGAAAACTTGGTTTGTTAAGTAGGCAAAAAGTTTCCTCAAAGAAAATACCCAGTTTATTTACATTCAACTGATACTCAAAATGAGATATAAACTAAAAAATAAAAAATTGTGGTAGAAAAGCATTTAAAAAAATCTTTCAAGTAAGGAAGATGTATATTTTAAGTTTGCTGGGCATCTTATACCCTTAGAACAAGCAACAAGCTTTTTAATTTTGGACTTAAATGTTATGAATTTACATAATAGTAATGTTCAAGAAAAATACTTCAATTGATTTGTTTCCTGATTGTTTGACAATATCACCAACTCAGAAAATAGATCTTCTAATAAAATCTGTTGGACAGAATAACTTAAACTCATATCAATTATAACATTACAAACCTGAATGATATGTGGTGCACGACTGGCTGCAACTGTGTCTGGTGGAGCCCCTCTACCATTTGTGGTGAGGACAATGTCTTGCACATTCTGATTGTTCCGAGAAACTGTCTGTTGCAGAATGGTCCGAGGGCCATTACAGCGAGATTGTTTGTGGCCAAGAAAAGCAGACAGGGAGCAGAACTGCTTTTTACATTTGCCACATTGGAAGACATCATCTTCATCAACTGAAATGTCAATAAAAATATTGAAGACATGACATACTTGCCAACTTCCCCGACCAGATTTGCCAAATTCTGAATTTTTCATAAAATCCCCCTCCTATCTCCAGAAAGTCAGGTTTCCTTATATATTCCATCATGATTCAATGCCATCCCCATATAGCAAACTAGTACATCACCCTTCTTCAGTTTACATCTTTGTAACAGATGAAGGCACATTTATTTACAAAAAGGAATATCTAACATATGCATAGTCTACTTCACATTTTCTTATGCTCATGGTGTCAAAATTACTGCATCTATATTAGATTAACGGGGAAAAAAGAGACCCATGGACCACATCAGTTACATGTGTAGTTTCATTATAATTAAACATTTGACACAATTTATTATTTCAACTCAATACAGATTGTTGGGTTATTCAAAATTGCTTTCATGTGTCAATCATGATCTATTACCTTATCTACTGATAAAATGAACATTATAGCTATTTGTTTTTCATTTCAAAAACAGGAATTTTGTGAACAAGAATTTCTACTAATGACATAATTTTGAAATATACATATGCAATAAATTTCTACTTGCAAAAGAGAAATTATTTTAAAAAAGGCCTATCTTACGATAATCAACAATTCTTTAAACATAAGATATAAGGAAACTTTAAAATTTTGCATATATAGAGCTGCTCATTGATTATTGAGAAAAGTTTACTTATCATAAATTTGTAATTTTTTATTTTTTACTTTATCTATCTTTTGAATAATCACTCTAGATGAACTTCGTATTCTTCTTGTAAACTCGATCTAAATTCATTTTTGGCAGCCAAATTGGCCCTAACCTTATATGGTTTTGAACTTGACCCTTATGTTTTACATAGTCTATTATTTGTGACTTCCTTACCTGTTGTTGTCTCTGTTATGACTTGTGAATCAATCAAGGATTGTACAGCTACAGCTGTTTGATTGTCCATCCCTGGGACTATAAAAAAAAATTTAATGAAACTGTATAATAATACTTGTTAGTATTGATCAGATTACCCCAACCCCCAGTCCTGATTATTAAAATCTGGCTGAAAGTACTTTTGATACTACAGCTAAATTTGTATTCATTGGAAAACTGCTATTCATGTAGATGCATGGTCTTATTCATGTCAAAGTTGTGGAAGAGTTGGTTCCCAAAGTTTAACTCTTCAATACTTTAATATGACCCAAACAAAATACAAAAGATGTGAATTTTTGTACAGTCATGTGGTAGGTACAAAAGATGTTAATTTTTGTACAGTCACATGGTAGATAAAAATGTTTCCCGTGACATTCATTATATCCTAGAGAAAGATCACTACAGCTGTTGTGCAATCACCTGAACTGCAAGGAAGCAAAAATTTACAAAGTTTACAGGTACTTGCCAATATTGAGACAAAAATATCATGTTTTCATAACTATTACCCTCATCCAATTATAACCAATCTATTATAATTTACATATACAGGTAATATATGCAGACACTCTGTTTACCGATCCATAATTCTAAAGAATAGTAAACTACCATGTTTCACCGAGAAGTTGATATCTAGGAAGAAGTAATATATGTTAGTGAAAGGGACTTAATTTTCTTGTAGCTGTTCTCTCTCTCTCTCTCTCTCCTTATACTGTGCACGGTTCATTACAAAACATTTTCAAATATTGTTAAAAGGCAATCTAAGGTTATAAAATCATGTCGTGCATGACTCCAAAAAGCTAGATTAAACATGAGGAGTTTGTCTCTAGAATAAGTGGCACTCACTGGTATGGTACAACAGGTGACTTGATTGAGCTATTTGTCACAATTGATGGGTCCATGGTGATGCAGGGGCAAATTTTGCTTCTATGACTAAAATTTGAATAGGTAGACAGTGGTGCCCCTCAGCCATGTCTGCTTTATAAGAGCACACAGGATGCAGTCTCTGTGTGCAGATAGTTTAATGATTTTTTTTCTTCAAAAACTAACATACTCTAATTCTTTTTGCATACCATTTATCATGTTTATTTGTTTTGTTTGTAAGTTGTTTTACATTCCATTCAGATCAAATGCATAAGTGATTGATCACTGCATGATTATTATCAATAATGTTGGATTTTGATAATATTAAATAATTGACAATTACTTAGAATATTATAAAAAGGATTTTGTTAAAAATCTTATATAGGCAATTTTATGAAGGAAATTTCTTCAATTTAATGTGTTCTACAATAAAGGGTATTTTACCTGTGAAAAGGAAAATATATGAAATTTTTTGTCAAAAAGGAAAAACTTCAGTCTATACTGGCCAGTTGTAAAAAGAATTATTTTGATGACAAACCCCTGAATAGCCACCCCTTACATGTACAGTTAAACATCTTAATAGGTCTCAAAGGTCTTAATTGCCTGCAGTGTTTGAGAATCAAACCCAGAACCTCCCAACTGCTAAGCAAACACCCCATCCACTATGTTACTATGCAGTCTGCATTCCCCTTATAAGACTGTCTTATAAATGTAAGATTGATTATTGATTATTTATTGCTTTCCTCCACACTCAATAATTTTTCAGTTATCTGGTGGCGTCCAGTTTTTGTTGGTGGAGGAGAGAACCCAGATATAATGTCCCTGGGAAGAGACCACCGACCTTCCACAAGTAAACTGGCAAACTTGCTCACATAACGCCGCGGCCGAGATTTGAACACGAGCCGACAGAGGTGAGAGGCTTTGTGATTTTGAGCTCGATGCTCTAACCACTCAGCCACGGAGGCCCCTATAAATGTAAGAAGTATGAAATATTCAGATTTATATTTCTAATTCAAATTACACAGTGATGGCTGCATCTTCATTTGCTGCTTAATTCTCCTCCTTCAATTTTTTTAACATATGCTGTGTCATTGTGGTGTGGCACAAGATTAGTAGTTTGATGAAAGTTTAAAGGGTCAAAATAATTAAAACAGATAAAAATTGTCAATGTTGGACAGGTGTAAGACATTATAGAGTTTTAAGGTGGCTTAATACACCTTGAAAATTTTCTCAATCAGCACAGAATTGTGAAAGATATGATGATTAATATATATTATGTACGCCAAATAGGCAAAAAAACGTGCAAGTTTGGATTTATAAAAAATAATTGATATTGTGTTATAATTGACATTGCTAAAGTATATACATGTATTCTAGATGAATTCTCACTTTATAATACCCCTGAATATGTCCTCAACTTGCTCACTATAAAGTTTCTACATATATAAGGAAGCCCAAACTTTTCTTCATTGTAGTCTCCCCGTTGATGACATGTATATCCCACTTCAGGTTATATGTTTTGGATGCTGCAATTAATACCATGAACCCCTTGGCCACGATATTCTCCAGATGTATCTTTCATTGGAGTATGCCTTTGAAATAAGCTGATAGAATGTTTCATATGGCTTTTTTATATGTGAAATGTTTGGTGACCAGTAGTGATGATATTGCACATACTTGCAATTAGATGGAAATATGATCCACCACAGTTCCTCTCTCGAATTTATACTGTCCTTTACTTCTTAATTCTTTTTTTTTTTTTTTAAAGCTGGTGATGCCCTATTCACCATGACCTAACCTAGTCAGCAAATTTATAATTTATAATTATTGCTGATGCATACATACGTATGATTTGGTTAATTTTCATGTGCAATATATAATT
This sequence comes from Ostrea denselamellosa, assembly GCA_024699665.1. Classification (NCBI taxonomy): domain Eukaryota; kingdom Metazoa; phylum Mollusca; class Bivalvia; order Ostreida; family Ostreidae; genus Ostrea; species Ostrea denselamellosa. Next base: position 116,014 of record JAMZEH010000013.1, read on the forward strand.
TGTAATCTGGTGCTTTATGGGAATTTAAATAGGAGCTTGTCAATATATTTAGAGCAAAGGTGATAAAGTTATAATATATGTAAATTCAAAGTGGAAATTATTATCAATGTTTTGATTCATCTCACTTTGTTAAATTTATACCACTGTTTATTAATATATATAATGCTTCTAACTCATCTTTGGTACAATGTCTAAAGCATTATCATGGTGTTCTAACTTTTTTAAAAAATTAATAAAATCTCTCAGAAATGGATCAAAGGAAAAGAGAAAATGAAATAACTATCTGGTATGCGCACCACAATGCAAAAGTCCAATCAAAGTGGAGAGAGATGAAAAAGGAAAGATCCGCCACATTATATACGCCATTCCATTGACCTTCCTAACACCCAATTTACACCCTCCGGGATGCATCATATTTTATATATTATGTTGAAAAAATTTCAAATAATTTCAATATCCTTACTAATTTTACAATACAAAGACCTAAATAAGCTGTTTCATTGAATAATAATTTTGGAAATCAATGCATATTTAACATCTGTATGAAGAGAATGCTTTGCATTACTTCGCATGGATAAAATGGCGGAACACCCAAAACAAAATTTTCACAATTGATAGAACAGCCGTAATTTACAGTGATAAAGAATTTATCAATCAAGTATATGAAATGAAATTGTAACCTGTATAAGTCTCTAAGAATTGCTGATTCATGGTCGCTTTCACTACTCGATTCCTGGAGCAATTTTGTCCCCTAAATAAATTGTGAATTACATTGTGAATATCAAAGTTATCGTCCCTGAATGATGACGTTGATGTCACATGGCCGGCTCTAAACTGAAAGTAAAAATAGGCTGACAACATTTTCGACAGCGCTGATGCGGCAGATGCCAATGAGTCTTTTCTGCACAATAATTGCTGCACACATTTGCATTATAAATGCAGCAAAACCGAACTTCATTCTAATGCTCATGGACGATGTAAGTTGAACTGTGTATCATTAGCTTTTAGAGGCGAACCCGTACGTTCTGCGTCTGTAGAGTTGTGTGTGTGTGTTTTGGTTTTTTGGGTTTTTTTTGGGATAACACCACAGAGGCTTGCTAATTAAGTTGGAATAAAAATCAACAACAGACTTGGACTGGATTAGTGATAAAATTGAAAGAGCTCTTGTGGTATCTCATTTTTTTTTTAGTCACCCATAAAGAGTAAAGAACACCTGACTCACGGGCGGTGCAAAAATGTCCTTGGATGTAGCACCTGATTTAATGATGATGATGACCCATAATAGTTGGTAAAATGGGTAGGCCTAGTGAAAACCGTAATTTTTAGCTTCGTTAATTTATTTTCGTTTGATTTTTAAACTTTTTAATCCTTATTTTGATAATCACGACATAATTTTGCTTCATTATGGAAATATCAACGATTGTTTATTTCAGGTTGACAAAATGGATAACATAAAAAATCCACATTTTTATGTGATGGCTGTTTTATGTGACACAATAATGAAACTACACACGATTTTGATAAATATTAAGATAATTTATCACAAAACTGCTACTTTACCATTTATTTAACTCTCATATATTTAATATTTATGGAAACAAAGGTCAAAAGGAAACTGGATACAGGTAAACATGGCCAAATATTAAAACTCTGAGTAAAATTAATTGCTTTCCAGGTAATCCTTTTCATACCCTATCTTCAGTTTAAATTTATATGACGTATACATAATTTTTGGTTCGGGTTTTGAAGAATCACTGATAAGTATTACAAAAGAGATTTAAATTGTTAAATAATGCACTGAGTATCATATTTAACTCTTTGAATTGAAAAAATGCAAGTTTTCCAGCAGCAGGTGCATAAATCACAGAAAATGTGTTTTGGTCTCACTATCCATTTTACCAACCAGATTTTATATAATTATTACTTTCTTTATTTAAAGGTACTATTATTAGCTAAATTTTGTGCTATAGACTAAATGTATCTCTGAGAATATGCTCTGTAAGTTTCAAAACAAGCAATGATATATCAACAAATAAAAATTTTAAAAATTTGATTATGAAGGTGACCCAGCCCAGTTTTCGCTACCCTTTTATCAACACTTATCACTCATCTAAAGACAAGTAATTTGAGCTAGTGCATAGTCAATTTCCACTTAACTAGAAAATTTGTAAATAGACTTATTACAGCAATCCACATTGCAGTTAGATTGCACATTAAAAAATGGTTTGGAATTGCCACCTGGGATGTCCAGGCACAGTGGAAAGGAGGAAAATTATACTTCAATTTCAGAGTTGGGTGAAAAAAATGTATAGCTTTAGCAGTTTTGTGGCCACATTACAAAGTTGTAGAAGACCAAACCTGATGTCAATCTATACTGGAAATAAATGCATGAATAAAAATTATTTCATCAGATATTTTGTAAAATTTTGTATCATTTCAGCAGCAGGATGCAAATTTCAAAACAAACATAAAGATTTTACTTACAAGATCTATATATTGCCCTTGGAGTGATTGCAGTCATTAAGTTTTCATTGACCACAAATAATATTACATCTACTTGTTTAGTACTTACATGTATACAATTTCGTTAAGATATAATTTAATGGAGTAAAACGGTGAATTCTTAGCAGCTAGGTTTTAACACCCAACAAGAATTCAGCTTTGCCTCTGAAAAATATTAGCTTACAGGAAGCAAAATGATGAATCCTGTTTCACATATATAGCCTTTAGGGTTTGTGCTTGTCTGGAAGATTTTAGTTTGCAAAAAGTATACAATGGTGAACCCTGAGCAATATTTGATCCTTGCTTATCTCTGGAAAATATTAGCTTAAAAGAAGTAAATTGGTGCATTTTGATCAGGATTTTGAAGACAAAATTGTGAATTGTTGCATTTAAAGATAAACAATTTAAAATGTGTGTGTATTCGAAAGGGGGAGGGACAAGCTCCCCTCCCCCTCTCTCCCCCTTCTTATTTGCCACTAATTATATATTTAAAAAGCCATTTGATCTTATACTTCCACGAAGAGTCTTTAATAAATATTTGAGTTCTTTTAGTCATTGCACTGGTTGTGCCAATATGAATTAAAGTATTCCAATGCAGACAAGTTGCAAGTGGTTTGGATCTCAGTGGCTTGTAGTGTATCAGTTTGTAAATTCTGTATATGTTGCGGACATTACTTCTGTTGCCTCGCAAGTGAGCTTGCTTTTCTAGTGATTTGGTAGACTTTCTCCTTGATCACACAAATTAAGCAATGGCAAACATGTTCAGACCATTGCACATTACGAAATTGTGGCAATGTAGTGATTGGTGTTTTGTGGGAGGCCTTCTTCAGGTAGAATTTCTTTGGAGCTCTTGGACTTTGTGTCCATGTACTGACATGGGTTTCATCAGGGGTTGATGGTGGTTGTTATCATGAATGGCAGATGCAGTTGAAGTGGTGACAAACAATCAGAGAGATTACCCATGTTAAGCTTCTGGTTGAATGTTCCCTGAATGGAAAGAAGTACAGCAGAGAGTATGAAGGGTACATATACTGCCTCACTAGTGAGCTTGGTTTTCTAGTGATGTGGTAGAGTCTCTCTCTTGATCACACAAGTTAAGCAACAGCAAACTTGTTTAGACTGCTGCATGTTGCATATCTATAACTTCTTATCAAAATGTTTTTTTTAGATGGGATGGGGTGACCTTGGTGTATTTGGAGAACCAAACAAGGAGACACCATTCTTGGACCAAATGGCAACTGAAGGCATGCTATTTCCCGATTTTTATTCAGCAAACCCATTATGCTCACCATGTAAGTAACATAACAATGGACAAATACATACAGTCCCAGCCAAACATAACCTAACACCTTACTAAATGCAGAAAGTGACCTTGAGTTATCTTTTCATCTGTTCTGTGTTAGCTTCATCAAAATCTGGATCTGCTCTGTGTCAGCTTTGTGCCTGTTAAAACTTAGTCAAGGTTTAAACTTGAACAAAAAAATATGATAGCCAGCTGGGCCCCTAAAAAATCAGATTTTAGTTGCCCAGGTGAAAATCAATGAAACAGAAAGTAAACAATATGTCAAAAATATATTTATACTTGAAACAAAATCTCAACTTATAGCTTGCACAATCATCAATAAATGGTTGTGTTTTTCCAGTAGACTCGCTGCTAAATTTACGGCAAAGTGTACACAACATTCCATTCTAGGAATCAAGTAGCACGTAAGCCAATGCTAGTCTTTTGTCCAAGATAGTTGAAACTTTCTTATTCTTTTTGTACTGTTGTGATTCCTAATATATGTCTTTAAATCCTCAGAATTGGCCTTCCTTTTCTCAGGCTTCCTTACTCCTGTATATAATTCTACATGTTAATATTCGTTGTCTTTGTCATTCAGTAAGTTGAATACAATAAAATAATCGTGTATTAAATCACTGTATGGAAGTATTTAAATGACTGATTTTGTAAAATAGATTCAAAGCGGAAAAAATATACTACTCAAAAGAGCAAAATATGGAAAATATCTGGGCAACAGAAATACAAATTTGGCTTGCCCAGTCAGATTTTCAGTTGCCATTGGCAACTGGGCAAGTGTTAATTAACTTCAATCCCTGTTAGTACACTAAGTCTGCTTAAGTCTGTATAGTTTTGACTACAAGCCATCAGAGTGATGAGAATATTCCTTGGCAACAAATAAAATGCAATCAAAATTTTTTGCAATATTGTACATGATTATAGTTTATGATCTTACTTGTACATTTGTTAATCAATTTTTTGTATATGATTTTTACTTCAGATTATTTTTGTAATTTGAGTCAGTTTCAGTTATTTACCTTAACATTTACTTCAAATTTAATACTGGTACATTTGTTCGTCTAAAGAAAAAAAGAAAATACATGTGGGAAAATAATCCTCTTTAAAATTTATAGAAATGTCAAGTCTTCTGACTTCTTTGCAAATATTGACAGTAAATCTAAAGTTATTTTTAGACTGTTGCTCTGATCTTGCAATCTTGCATCCACCATAGTAGAGTTTTTTTCTTCTATAAAGACAGTCTCAGGCTTTACAGAACTTGTATTATTTGTTTGTGCAAAAACAAAAAAACTTGACTTATCTTATCCCTAAGACCAATTAAATTTTAATATAAATATATTGTCTAGCTGTCTCATGCTTCCTATTTTCCCTTGCGTTAACATTATCAACTTTCCTGACCAGGTGTGTGTTTAAAAGCAATGTGTGTATCCAAGTCCTCATCACTCAATAAACAATAGAATGTAATCAAAAGTCTAATTATCATTTTGACAAAAAAGAATTGCACACCTCTTTGCAGTAAACTGACAGTTGTGGGGGATTTACTTTTTTCTCACTTGAGCCAAAGGTTTACGTGAGCTTTGCTGATCAAAACTTGACCATTGTCTGTCAGCAGCATCGGTGATGGCATTGTCAATATCATTGTAAGCTTTTCACAAATTCATCTTTTTCTCCAGAACCATTTGACTGATTTTCAACCAAACCTGGCACAGAGTATCAATGGGTGAAGGTGATTAAAGTTTGTTCAAACAATAGGCCATCTCTGCCTCTGAGGAGAGATAATCAAGAAAAAGCAAACATTTAAAGATCTTCTTCTGAAGACCAGAAAAGATGAAACTCATGTGGTAGCTCCTGACATAGTGAAGATTCAGTTTTGTGTAAATCATGGCCATCAGGGGTAGGGTGGGGTTACATTAGGGGATTAATGTTTTATATGGGAATATATATAGGGAAATCTTTTAAAATCTTCTGAAGAACAGAAGGCCATGATTAGTCATATTAATATGCAAGCATCTTCAGTAGTACAGATTGAAGTCCCTTCAAATCATGACTGGGTATGATTCAACGAATTCAAGTTTGTTTAAATCATTGCCACCAGGGATGGGATTGGGCCACAGGCAGGGTTTTATATGGGAATATATTAGGACTTTAAAATTTTTTTGTAATGCATAGCAGGACCATGATTAATCATTAGTGATTAATATGCAAGCATTTTAAAAGTGAAGATTCAAATTTGTTCAATTTATGGCCCCTGTTGGGTAGGGCCACAATATTGGACATGTTGGATCAAAGTTTTATGTTGGAATATATGGTAAAAAGTATTAGTCTTTAAAAATCTTCTCATGAACCACAAAGCCTCTCACCTCTGTTGGCGCGTGTTCGAATCTCGGCCGCGGCGATATGTGAGCAAGTTTGCCAGTTTACTTGCAGAAGGTCATTGGTCTCTTCCCAGGTACATTGTATCTGGGTTCTCTCCTCCACCAACAAAAACTGGACGCTACCAGATAACTGAAAAATTGTTGAGTGTGGCGGAAAGCAATAAATAATCAATCAATCAATCTCATGAACCACTATGATTAGTTAACTTCTTGATAGGCAGGTGTCCTCTGGTAATGCAGATTTCAGTTTATTTAAATCACCCTGGAGAGTGGATGGGACCACAATAGGGGTTAAAATTTTTACATGGCATTATATGGAATTTTTTTTTTCAATCTACTGATGAAGAACAGCAGGGTCATGCAAACATCTTCAGGCACTGCAGGTTCAAGTATCTTATGAGTTTGAATGGAGCTGCAATAGGAAATCAAAGTTTTACTTAACAGTATATAGGAGAAAATAGTTACAAGTCTTAATTTCAAGAGCTGCAGGACCAGGATTAGTCACATTAATTTGCAAGCATCATCAGGAAGTGCAATTTCAAGTGTGATCAAATAAATGCCCAGGTGTAGGTTTGGGTCACAATACAGATTCAAAGTTTGTTATGAGAATGTATACTGGGGAGAAAATTAGAAAATCTTTTTCTCAAGAACAACAGGGTGATGAGTACTAAGCAATCATCCTCAGGTAGTGTAGATTCAATTTTGTTTGAATCATGGTCCCAGGAGATACATTTGGTCCACAATAGGGATAGAAATTTTACATGGGAACCACTAGCTATGATAAGTCATATAAAGATGCAAGCATTCCACCATAGTGCAGACTTATACATTTGATCAAATAATGGCCCCTGTGGTTAGGGTGGAGTTAAAATATGAATTCAGAATTTTACAAGAGAATTTTAAAAGAGTTGCAGGACCATACTAAATCATATTAATATGCAAATATTTCATACTAAATCATATTAATATGCAAATATTTCCAAGTTGTATGGACTCGAGCATATTTTTTTTGTTGTTGTTGTTGTTGTAATTCATATTTAATTCATGGACTTTGGGTTAAAGAGTTAGGCTAGAATCAGGAATCCATCAAATTTTATGTAGTACATGAATACAGTCCCTGACATGTTCTACTTTCCTACTTGAATGGTGAACAAACGGTGAATGCATAGTGAGTAAACGGTGAATGCATCGTGAGTAAATGGTGAACGCATCGTGAGTAAATGGTGAACGCATCGTGAGTAAATGGTGAACGCATCGTGAGTAAATGGTGAACGCATCGTGAGTAAATGGTGAACGCATCGTGAGTAAATGGTGAATGCATCGTGAGTAAATGGTGAACGCATCGTGAGTAAATGGTGAACGCATCGTGAGTAAATGGTAAATGCATCGTGAGTAAATGGTGAACGCATCGTGAGTAAATGGTGAACACATGGTGAGTAAATGGTGAATGCATCGTGAGTAAATGGTGAACGCATCGTGAGTAAATGGTGAACGCATCGTGAGTAAATGGTGAATGCATCGTGAGTAAATGGTGAACGCATCGTGAGTAAATGGTGAATGCATCGTGAGTAAATGGTGAATGCATCGTGAGTAAATGGTGAACGCATCGTGAGTAAACGGTGAACACATGGTGAGTGAATGGTGAACAAATGCACAGCGAACACAGAGTGAATGCTGAATACAAAGTGAACAGTGAGCACACTGGAATGCAAGACGATTTATTTATTCAGAATGTGTCGGATTTTTCCCTTAGAATATACCTATTTCATAATTAGGTATGAAAAATGATATGTATATTTATTCAATGAATAAATAATAGAATAAAACAGAATCAGGAAACTGCATGTTCTACAGTTCTGAATATATTCAGTCTAAACAAAGCATATTACATTTTTGTACAAGTACTGAAGGTATATTTTGCATGAAATGATCATAATCTTAATCAATGCATGCAGCAGTCATACATAAACAAAATCAAATTTCACGTGTACATTGTGTGCAGTATTACATGAACATGTACAGTTATATGTGTACATGTAAAAGTAGAATAAAAATGCACAGTGGGGTTAATGTGTCCCAAGTAAAATTGACAAAATGTAACTCACTGCACTTCACGCTACATGACGTCACAATATAAAAGTATGTCACAACGTACATATCTCTTGTTGTATTGCAGTCAAAGTGTGTTATTTGCTACCATTATCAAGTGTTCAAGCTGTATATGTTTAAATCTGCATGCCAAATGCTTTTCAAATTATTTTTTGAAACTTTTTCTGTGATAATATATAAATCTCTCATATTCATAATTAGTATGCTCTACAGTAATTTTTGTATTTCATTGTGATCTTCAAATTGCTCCCATGTGCGAAATTAGTCAGTTGAGAGAGTTAATATTGCAATCTTAAACACGATGGTACAGGTGAAAGATGACTATATTTTCTTTCGATCAAGGCATATTCTAGAAGGTAAGTAGTTGCAGATATGGAATTTTGATACAGAAGGTAGGATTTTTTGCTTCATTTAAATAATATTTTGTGATAAATATGGAGCTACCCCATATTTTGATAAAGATTATGGACACTGTTAAGAATGAGAGGATATTCTTCCGGTCTGGGGATTTTTTAAAATTATTATATCAATATCTGTATCAATATATCAAGAACAAACTGTAAGTGATTTGAGTGCATCTTCCACCTGCACCAAGGTGATAAACTGACAGTCTTTAGGATAAAAATAGCTTTACATCACTTGAATAATGAGGTCATGATTCAGGGAGGGGTTTCCCCTCATGGAACAATATTTGTTTATATAATGCCCAACGATTATTAGTAAAATATGCAATGCTTGGAAGAATTTTTCTTCAATTTGAATATTCTGTTATTATACTTGTTAATTTTACTCGGAACACCTTAACTCCACTGTGTGCATGTTTGGTATCATATTGAGAATTCTTGACGTGTTCCACTAAACAGAGTACACTAGAGTACTTTGGAGTACTCTAGAATACCCTGTTTAAATTTCATAATTTAATGCAATTTGATTTTTTATTTATAGCTATACCACTTAAAGGAAACATAAAAGAATGTTGAAATATTTGTTAAAAGTATTTGATTTTAGAGATATTTAAACAAGAAAACAACATTTATGAAAGATTTATGGCATCCTGAACCCGAGTTAATATTTTGTTTTGAGAAAGTATTGTGAGTTATCATATATTACATCAGCAGTTAATTCCATCTACATGTATGATTGATAGTTACTTCTGTACATGTTCCTTTTTCATTTTCTCCTTGCAATGAATATCGCTTTTTTCACATTGATGTTCGAATTGACAATGCAAAGACTGAACGATGAAAGAACAGTGAATGCTTTGTGGACAGTGAACACATGTTGAGTGCACACTGAATGATTTGTGAATTGCGAATCTGTGAATGGAGAATGCACACTGAACAAAAGGTGTATGCACACTGAATGAACAATGAACACACGCTGAGCGAATGGTAAAGTAGAATGTTTTAGAGGCTGTATATACAAAATTAAAATAATTACAAAAATAATAATAATTTGAAAAATCTTCCCTGGAACACTTCAGATTTTTAAATTTCATTTTCAGAAACACACCAACATTAAAATGTCAAATTGAGTTTTGTTTGCATCAGTTATTAAGCATCTCAAATTACACAACTAAGTAAATTTTCTCTGTGTGACAGCTTTCTGTGTCTGCTCTTCATCAGTTTTGGGTCTGTTCTGTGCCAACACATTTTGTTTATGTTGTTTTTTTTTTGTTATGTCAGGCTGAGACTGTACTACACACGGTACAGTGCTATATTGTATACAAAGAGGCTGGGACTGTACTATACATGGTACAGTACACTGAATAGTATTCTAGGAAATAAATTCATGTAGGTTGTGTTATAGGGTACATTTAATGTAATATTGAATATCAAAGAATCTTTTTTGCATGCTAGTATTCAGAATTGTCAATTATTTATTTTCATTTTACCATGGAGTTCTTAGTGGTCATAATATCTAGCCAATATGTTTATAGGATTGCACTGTATAAAAGTTTTCCATATTCACTATTACTACTTGGCATAAAGGTCTGCGTAGCAGATGTAAAGGGTCAAGGACTCTGGATGGGAAATTGTTACATTGATGTTTGTACATATATGAATGCTATGTTACAAAAAGATGTGGGTACTTTTTGTTAGTAAGGTTAAAGGTCAAAAGACATTTTTGATACAGGAAAACACCAAGAGGTCAAAGTCATGATAGTAGATCTCAAATGAATTTCCAAATTGTGAGGGAATGGGGCGTATTCTCACTGCAATGTTTGGCTAACAGGAGAATTCGTTTTATAGTCTGTAAGGATTGACAAGTATATTCAAATCTATTTTAGATTGTCTTCATTATATGTTTATTGGTAATGAAACTGATTTATATTACAGTGTGATAAAAGAATTCATTTATTCACCAAATAAAGAAGAAAATTCTTGAAGTAGAGATTGTTTCAGGGTTTAGCACGAACACTATTAGTATTAGAGTACACTGGTCAGGAATACGGAATAGTTTGGTTTTTTTCAGTTCTGCAGTATTAAGTCAGTATATGTAGAGTGTACTAAAATTTAGAAGGAAAAAGAATACTCATTGATTGGCTTACACCAAATGCTGCTACTTGTTGATACAAATGTAATTATACTTTGTAAAAATATGCATCATCCATGCTTTGTCTTTGAAAATTTTGAAGATGGACATGTTTCTGATTTTGTTTAAATGTATCAGATCGTCAGACCCATTACCTGAAAGGTCTAAATTCATCTTTCTTAGAATGTATTATAGGCGTTTTACTATTATAGATATTTATTAATTATTAGTTTTCTTCTTTCCTTAAGCCAGGGCTGCTTTATTGACGGGGCGCTTACCTATAAGGAATGGCTTTTATACTACAAATGATCATGCCCGCAATGGTAAATATCACAAATAAGACTTATGGCAATGTTTAGACTATAAGTATGTTTTTTACAAGATATAAATTAAGTCTTGAAGCATTTAGAATAATGGATAAATAAATAATTGCTGAGAATTTGGATTGATATGAATTTGAGAGTAAAAAGTAACAAGGAAATAAGATGCTAATGTTATTAGTTTGAACAAGATTGACATGTAACTTTTTTGATTGGGTGTCTCTCCACGATCAACCACAGTGTACTTGAATTTAAGACATTCTCTCAATGACAGTTGCTGCAACTGCAAATTTCAATTATTTCATCCTGCAAGCAATTCGAAACTTCAAACACCAAGAGTTAGAAACAATGAATCCAAATGCAGCCAGATGGTACTTTATGTAATATTTCCATTCCTACATTGATGCATAGGGTGTATGAAGATATAAAATACTTGTCTTATATAGTCACTCACTGAAAAATATTTCCGTTTATGCATTGAAACACATCAGGTATGAATGTAGCATATTGAAAGAAAAGAATATAAGTTTATTGATTAGTGAATATTGACATTGTATTGGGTTTAAAGATTCATGAACTTTTGAACCATTTTTACACCCAATGAGTGCCATTATTCACCAATCTAAGTTCAGTAACTTCTTTATCATATAGTTCAAAACATATTTCATTTGTTTCATGTTCGTATTTTTTTTTCATTTTCTTGTTGAATGTATACCTGGACTGATATGAATGCTTACAATATCACAGTTACGTAAGTTTTCAACATTCACCCTATAGCATTGATCAATACAGTACTTTTGAAATGTTTCAAACTATAAATAATATTTCTTGGTCCTTAGCTGTAAATCAGGATCAAAATATTACAAGCATTTTAAAACTGATCAATACATAAAAGCAATAAAATTGACTACCAGTATGTTTGCAGTTAATATTTTTATAATTAAACCAGAATTTTTTTCAAACATTTGTGCTAGATAAATCTTATATATTTAAGTCATCAAAATTTTGACTTACATGTAAGTCTATTTTTGGTTTATAGTCTTGAGGCCAGAACTTATCAAATTATATCAAATCTGTCATCTTAGTCTACAGCTATAGTGAGCAATAGTGTTAACTTATTTACCTGTAATGTTTCAATGTGGATCATTTTATTACACGAAAAGTTAGTTTCAACAATGACCCAGACATTGAATGTTAGAATTCTCTATAATGTAGGAAGATTTCATCACTATCTGAGTATCAAATTGTTAGCTTTGTAATAAATGTGTATACTGAATGAAATTCAATGTCAGTGTATCATAGAAGAATGTATAGGATCTGTATACTTTAGGTTTTGATATTAATATCTCACATTTTCAAAACTTTACCATTATTAAAAACAATTTACAGTGAATTTTTGTTGCACTGACTGTTATTGAGTGATCAGAAACAACCTATTAAGATAAACAGTTCATAGTTTTTTTATTATCATTATTTTATTTTTATTATCATTATTTCCTACAGCATACACACCCCAAAACATAGTTGGAGGAATACCAGATGAAGAGATTTTGCTTCCAGAACTTCTTCATAAAGCAGGATATCAGAACAAACTGGTTGGAAAATGGTGAACTTTAATTGATACTTTACAATTATGTAGATAAATAGGTAAATAAGACAAGCAGAGTCATGTCCCTTGCTTTTGCTGCAGGAAAAAAAAAATTAGAACTAAAGTTATTCTGATATAGATTGTAAGAACAGGACTTTTATATACTATCAAAGAGCAATTATTCATATTAAAACTGGTATTCATGATTAGGAATATCAGTTACCTTATGTTGAAGTTGTCTAAAATTGGTATCAAGAATTCATATGGTTGGGATTACAGATATAGAAAACTCAAAGGTTTGTGCATAAATGTATTGATAAAGGTGGTTTACCTTTCTGTTGACTCACATGAGGTGAAAGAACCATAATGATTGTGATCAAAATTTGTCCTTCTGTTTATCATATGCCTGCAAGCTAATTTTGACATTTTTGGCATATTTTCAGGAACCACTTTGCAATAAATTTCTGCTTCAATCAAAGCATCCTTGGATAAAGAAGTTCCAGGGAAGAAAAAAAAAGTTGAATTTGATTGGTGTTTGAAAAATCTAAAGAAAAGCCAAGACTTGAGAAAGACTTGTTTGAAAGCCTCCATATTAAAATGATGAAAACTAATTATAACCCCATCAAAGACTGGACTTATTATGGTATAGTGATCATGGCTGTCCATCTGTCCCACTTCCAATCTGGCTCATAACTAAAATACTGTGAGACCTAGAATCATCAAACTTTGTCAGGTGATACATGCACATCTTGGATAAAGGGTGGGTCACACTTTCAAGGTAGCCTTTGATGAAGATGATATAGCTAAATATGGCAAAATCCGGCCCAACTCTCAACTGTACAATTATTTGGTCTAGAATCATCAAACTCAGTCAGTTAATGTGTCATAGATATAAGGCGTGTTGCACTCTAAATCAAGGTCACTGTGACCTATTATTAAGTCATATTTTTTTGGACTCATGTAGATTTGAGTTCTAGAATCAACAAACTTTGCCATTTTGTGCACCTGTATAGAAATATAAATTACAGCTTCAAATCTGGTCATTAAAACTTTTAAAATGGTAAGCATTTAAATAAAATTATTTTAAGGGATGTAATCCCTACATATGTAGGAGAGTTATGCAGTAACCCTGTTCAATAATTACTATATATCAAGAAATACACAATTTTCAGAAAATGTAGCTACATAGCAATTATTATAAATAATTATTTTGTTTCTAACAATATGATAAAAATATATGCAGTATTGTACTACAAAATTTGCAAAGACTTAATAAGCACAACACACAACAGATAGAGGTATTTCTCATGGGAATAATGATCTAAGCCATGTTGCTTCAAGGAGTTAAGTTGGATATGTTGATTAGAGCCACATTCTGTCTAATTAAGATTCCATTTGTCCCTTGTGCATAATGATCTAAGCTATAGTGTTTCAAAGAGTTCAGCTGAACATGCAAAGATCATTTTGACACATGTAAGAGCTAAATTGTGTTTGTCCATTTAAAGATTCATGATCAATAAGGATGTGGAAATAATTTGTTACTCCTTTAGTTATGGGGCATGTTTTGAATAACCTAGAATAGTTAATTCATACCAAGTGAAAAAAAAATTATCTAATATATGTAATAAAATGAAATATGCTTTGAAATATTCCTGTAGTTATTTGAACAATTCAAGAGATATATTAACAAGGAAATTGCAATGTGCATTAGACACATTACAAGGAATAATCTTGATTTTTCCTCAAACCTTAAAGTAAAGATATTTGTGCACTCGTAATCTTAATCCAATTATTAAAGGTTGATTTGATTTTGTATTATGCTTTTTTCATATCTGTATAATAAATAAACATCGGACGGGTGTGTTGTGTGCTGTGGTGGTGCACTTCATTTTGTTTTAACCATGACCTCTGTGTGGTACCAGGATGGGGCCACAATAAGAGTTTAGGTTTCACCTTGGAATATATAGGAAAATTTATATGCGAACATCCCCATGTGTAGATTTTTAATTTGTTCAAGCTAGGAATATATAAGAAAATTCTTGGAATTGAATATCTCAGAACTGGAATCTACATTTGGTTAGAAACTGTCCTTTTTGTAGAGATTATCCAAAGATCCAGTGGGTCACTGATCTTCTGTCAGATTGATATACATGCATTTTCATCTACATATAGTGTAGATCTCTGAATATTAACGGGGCTAACGTGTATTTTTATTTCCTTTTACTTTAAAAACAGATCATTCTATGCTTTCTATTTGCTTTGTGAATACATATACCACAGCACCATGGTAAAAACCCTTCATTGATAACCCTGTGTATCCATTCCTTGCATATATTGCCCATGTCAGTCATCATTGATATGATTAGCTTGTTATGTATACCCATCAGATTACACAAAGAACACAATACAGTGATAGTATTTAATTAGTCTCTTGAATTCATTTTAATTCTCTATAGGCACTTGGGACATCAAGCACAGTATTTGCCACTGAAACATGGTTTTGATGAATGGTTTGGAGCACCTAATTGTCATTTTGGACCCTATGACAATGTTCACACCCCTAACATACCTATTTACAGGGATTCTCAGATGGCAGGAAGGTTAGTTAACAATGCAAAGTTCCACGTCAAGTACTTGTATATCAATAACTGTATTGAGAGACTTTATCTGTAATTTGTTAAAAGTCAAATGCTGTAACAGAAAGAATAAAGGGACAATCAGACCATATAATTCATGATTGGATAGTAATTTCATAAATTTATTTATTTATTTTTTTTTTTGTAACTAGAGTGATGCATTGTGATTGGTTAGCTAGCCAGGGGTAAAGAGCCATACTTTCTGAGCCTGGTGTAAATAGATATTTGATGCCATAATTGCTTTTTTACAACTACATCATGGTTTTATTTTGACATCACATACACTGCAGGTCTCTACAGTTTTCCATATTACACTGTTAATGTATTACGTGTGGGAAAATGATTTGTAATTTGGGTTACATAGGAAATCAGGGGTGTACAGAAATTTGCTATGGCTTAATGGTGTATTGCAATACAACCCAAGTAAATTCTTGTACACCCCTAGTGAGACCTAGAAGAACTAATAATGTTTCGGTTTTACTACATTTTCATATATTTTATATTTTGATAATATTATTTGCCATTCAAGTTTCATATACTTTCCTCTTGTGCAAGAAAGGGGGGAATCATTTTCAGCAAACTCAAAAGAGCTGAAACTTCCAAAATTTGATCAATTTTCAACAGTTTTCTTCTACACAGCTGCACATGTGTAAGAAAAACGTAATACATAGTCATGCAGAGCTGGAAGGCCTCTACAAAACTTTTAGATTTCATGATCCCCGGGGTAGAGGTTTTGACTTATATAGTTTTTAGATTTAAATAACATCATCTTTATTGCTGTTGATACTAAATTGAAACTGCAGACTACTCCAGAGATAGTGAAATTCAGAGGTTCAAGCTGATTTCTTCATTATATCCACAGTTCAATATACCTGATGTTAAACTATAGAAATAATATTATTGAGAATTTTTACTTCAGTATGATAGATAGTTCAATATAATTGACTTCAATATAAGTGGAGTAGACTAATTGGATATTAAAAAGGAGCATTTAGCCCTTTACCAAAATTGTAAATTTCATGATCCAGGCATAGGGGTTTTGGTACCAGAGTGGGACCAAAATGGTCACAGTGATCATTTAAAAAAAAAAACTTCTTCAGTTTTGCTGAAGCTATATAAAAATAGGAAAAGCAGAAAGAGATGTACCAAATTTGTGAATTTCACAACCCCAGGGTTCTGATTCATAGGGCAGGTCCAAAATAGACATATAGTGTTATATAATGTATATATTAAGTCTTTCATCAGTATGGGCATTTTTGGGGCCTTTTGTGTTTTTTAAAAGAGCACATCCTATTATTTACTGCTGCTAAATACTAAAATTTAGATCAGAACAGGAAAATAATTATAGATTTCATAGCCTTTTGGGCTAGTGATACATTTAACTAATACTCAGGTGACTTATAAGGCCTGTGGGCCTCTGGTTGAATTAGTATACAAGTATTCTCATGAGTTGTTTTTACATCATAAAGCACAAGTATTTTTTTTTACGTAAAATGACAGAAAAGAGTGGAAGGAAAGCATTAAATTTGAAATAATGATAAATTATGAATTAGCTACTAAATTAACGGAATTGGGATTCAGTGGCCATGCTGTTGCTTCAGAATTGGGAATTAGGAAAACAGAAAGCTGAAATAATGAGTGATATAGAAAACAATGTACCTGCTGACCAACTTTTTCAGATAGTGAATAGAACAGAACAGTATGTGAATTGGTCTTCAATAAATCAAAATGTTTCAAATTTTGTTTCTTACTATATAGCATTTTATATGCATTTGCATGCATGTAAGTGTATATACATTACTTTATATGCATGTAGTATTGCAAATCATAGAATGTCTTACGTTTCATTGAATGAAGTGGACCTCTATTAAAAAGGTCACCCCTCTATAAAGGTCTCTTTTACTCTCACAGATGACTGCGTAATACAGGTTTGACTGTAGTTCATGTTCAAGTTCACACCATAGCCCCTCCAGCAATAGCACATGTCTACACCACAGGTTCACAGTTTTACATAGGAAATATATAGGAAAATTCTTTAAGAAATCTTTTTAAGATTTACCATGATACAGTATGTCAAATTGATATGCAAGAAGAGAGAGAGAGAGAAAGAAAGAAAGAGATGCTTTAATTACCTGTGAATACATTTACTTCATGAGTGCATTTAAATTGCTGTTCTTTTAATTCTCTGTATTTTTCAGATATTACCAAGATTTTAAGATAGAAAAGAATGGAGAATCCAATTTAACTCAGCTTTACATGCAGGTTGGGAAATCTTACAATAATTCGATTCAGCATCATTTATTTGCTGGAATTATTAGCTCAAGTAAGCTTTTATCTGGCATCTGTCTGTTCATCCATAAACTTTTAACATTTTTTACTTCTTCTCCAGAACCATAGGGCTCTTGCCATAGAGCATGCTTGAGTAAAGAGAATTCAAGTTTGTTCAAATGAAATGCCACACCTTTTTATGCCCTGCTTTGAAAAAGAGGGGGCATATTGTTTTGCAACTGTCAGTCAGTTGGTCTGTTTGTCGGTCAGGTGTAGACCAAGTTTTATCAGTATGTTATTTAAAAAGTCCTTTGCTTGACAGTTACAAACTTGGTACAATGGTTGACCCTAGAAAAAAGATGACCCTTATTGATTTTAAGGTCAAAGGTCAAGGAGCAATCTTGTTGGTCTGTAGACTAAGTCTTTTCTGCTCAATATCTAAAAATCGTTTGCTTGACAGTTACCAAACTTTGTACACTGGTTACCCTTAGAAAATAGATGAGGCCTATTGATTTTCAGGTTACAAGCTCATCTTGAGAATGCTTTGCTTGACAGACATCAAACTTGGTACACTTGTTCTACCTTAGAAGTAGATGACCTGTATTAATTTTGAGATCACAAGGTCAAAAGTCAAGGGTCAAACTGGACATGATAAAATATTGTCTGCTTAATATCTTGAGAAACATTTACTTCAAAGACATAAAATATGGTACATGGACATCTAAGAAGTAGATGACCCCTAATGATTTTGAGGTCTTCAGGTCAAAGGACAACATAAAACTGGACAAAGTAAGATATTGTCTGCTCAATATCTTGAGGGCCCTTATTTTAATATACATCAAACTTGGTGTACTGGTTCTACATAGATGACTTCTATTGATTTTGAGATCAAAAGTCAATGGTCGAACTTAACTTTGGACATAAGATATTGTGTGCTCAATATCTAATGAACCCTTTGTTTGACATTTATAAACTAAATACAGTTATGGCCTGTAGAGAGTAGAAGACCTCTAGTTTTTATCACAAGGTCACAGGTCAAACCAGATATAGTAAAGAAAACAGTTAAACAACAAGGTCAAAGATCAAGGGTCAAACTGGATATAGTAAGGTATTTTCTGTTCAATATTTTGAGAATGCTTTACTTGACAGACATCAAACTTGGTACATTGGTTCTATCTAAAAAAAAATACCCATATTGACTTCAAGGTCAAAGGGTCATGATTCAAATGACTGGTTATTCGAAAATGGTTGCTCAATATCTTGAGAGATCATACTTTTTATTATGGTTGACCCTGACTAGTAGATTACCCATATTTTTCATGATCACTAGAGACATCCTTAATGAATGGTTGATCCTTCTCAATACTTCCACACGAAGGATGTATATGTTTCTAAAACATTAAATAAAATTAAACATTTTCTTATTTTATAAAGTGGAGATAATTAAGAATTATTGAAAATTTTGTAGCATCTTAAGAAAACCTAACCTATTCAATATCTCTAAGATCTTCAAGAATCTAGTCCAGGCCACAACTTGAGAACCCTTTGACATTAGAACTTCAATCTTAAAACATTGAAAGAGGGCTTTAAGACAAGGTGCACTATACCAAACATTTTGACCTTGTCCCATTTCTTCATTCAAGGTCAACTTAAGAAATTTGTGATCCAGCCAAATCTCAAGAACCTTTTCACATGAAGACTTGAAATTGGAATACCTATCAATGAGATTAAGCTGAGATGCACTGCATTGCAATTTTTAACCTTGACATATTTCTTCAAGTTCAATTATGAATACCAAAAAAGGCCATAACTTGAGAACCCTTTCAATTTAAGACTTCAAACTTGGAACATGAAAAGGTGGTATTGAGGAGGGTTCCTGCACCAGACTTTTTGACCTTGACCCATTCATAAAGTCAATATTTTATATCAGAATATGGTTCAGGCCATAACTTGAGAACCCACTGACATAAGGATTTAAATTTAAAACATTAAAAGAGGACATTAAGACAGTACTGTACCCATATGTTTTTACCTTGACCCATTCATTCAAGGTCAAGTTAGAAAAATGTTACCCATCCATAACTCTAGAGCACAAAAAAGAAAAAAGGCAGTAAGCACAGAGCAGAGGCCTAAATTTTGCAAACCTTCATCAGCAAAAGTGAAGTCTCCATGTAAGTTGAAAATTCTCGAGCATTAAGCAATATACCACCAACCCACCTTATATTTAGAGTTCTGTACATTTACTCTGTAATTATAGTAAATCTGAATCCAAGTGATGCAATTGCCTATGTTTCATACCTTGATCTTTTCCAACAACAAGGTCATATTGGTGTTGAGGCATTCACATGTGTGAATTCAAGTTTGGTTATGTCATGACCCTTTGGGTTTAGATTGGGACCACAACATGAGGTCAAAATTTTTCTTGGGAAGAGAGATTGTCATTAGTTCTTTACATCTTTCAGGAATTCTATTCTCCCATGGGTATTTGTTTTTGTAGGAGGCAATAGAATTCATTACCAGGATGCACAACAAGTCTAAGCCATTTTTCCTGTACTGGGCAGTAGATGCAACTCATGAGCCACTGTATGCCTCAAAGCCTTTTCTGGGAACCAGTAAAAGAGGGTTGTAAGTACCAGTCTGTAAGAAATTTAACAAACATTAATATATAATTATTATTGTAAATTTGATTGCTACTTAAACCTTGACCTATAATTTCAAACATTACCAGTATTTTTTTAAATACTCAGTGTACGTACCATCTTAGAATTATGCAATTCAAAAAAAGTTTCATCTCTTTTAACACAATATTGACATGTAATGAGTTATAAACAGTTGCAAAAAATAGTATTCTCAAGTTTGCTTTATAATTGACTTACACTATAATGCACAAAATGTTTCCTTCTCTGCAGATATGGGGATGTAGTAAGAGAATTGGACTTTGCAGTAGGAAAAATTCTTACCACTCTGAAGAATCTTAAAATAGACAACAATACTCTTGTATTTTTCTCGTCAGACAATGGTGGTGCCACATATGCCAAGGAACATGGTACATGTAATTTTACTATAATACATTGAAACCCCATTATTAAATCCCTTTTTTTCCCACAATAAAACAATGTAATACTGTACAGGGGATTCTTTTCACTTATTTTTCGTATTTAGATACAGTTGTAGGTTCATGAATTTGTGGATTTGAATTGCTAAAAAATCACACATACATCCCCAAATTGTCTGTATTTTAACACTTACGTAGAAAGAGAGACAACTCCAAATTTTTTTTCCTTGAATATAAGCCTTTGCGCAAGTGAGCGGTATACTAAAGAATTCAGTAGTTTTGGTGAAGAAGTTAGGCAAACAAAAAGAGGCATTAATCTAGTTTTTCATTAGTGCTGGTTTAGTGTATTAGTTCATCATGTCCATGTTAATTATATTTAGAGACATTTTGTGTTGTCACTGTAAAGTTTGAAATGACATCGAAATTTTTTTTTAAAAAGCAGTAGTTACACAAACAGATTAACATGTTATCAGGTTATAAAATTTAAAGAGGTTTAGTCAAAATCATTTATTGCAATTATTTCTCGTATCTGCAGTATTACATGGAATAAAAATTCTTGGGAAAACATTGTTGGGCGTTAATGACACATTTTAGTGTAAAAATAGAACTAATCTGAATATTGCAGAATTTCAAAAGAACAATAACTCTTCTAGAATTTGGAAGTTTCTGCTTAGTAATTTCCAACATTCTTATTAAACATGTACCTCTCATCACACAAAAATGATTATAAAAAAACATTCATTTTGTATTTTTTGTGAACATTGATTGATTTAACATAATAAATTGAAAGAATAACACATGAATTAAAAATTATTTCAGAGTCAAATTTGGGCATTTGTGAGTTTGACCATCTACCACTACACATACGGAATGATCATCATCTAAACTTAAAAATTATATGATAAAAAAAAAATATAGAAAGTAGAAAGATGTATTTGTAAATTTGCAGGTAGATGTGATTTAACTTTGTTAAAAGGTTGAAGTCCTCTTTAATAAAGTGAGAAAATTAGGAAATAGTGAAAACAGAGTGGAGTGTCAAAAACTAATTGAATTAATAAATGTACTGAAATTTTGTAGTTTTAGAAATTTTGACTGGGGAAATTCTGACTATTTCATTCATGTTAATCAAGGTGTCAGATATGTATGAAAAATTAATGATTCGTTGTCAATTATGATACTTTTTTATGCCCCTATAATCCGAGATTCGTTAGTTTTTGGACTGTCTGTCTGTGTTTGTCTGCAAAAACTTTAACCTTGGCCATATCTTATGAATGGATGGTGATAGGGCTTACATACATGTATTTCACATGTGTATTCCTTTTGACAAGACCTTTCTTTCAGTATCAAAATGTTTGACCTTGTAACCTTCACTTTGGAGGTTGACATACTTTTGAAAACTTTAACCTTGGTCTTAACTTTTAAATGGTTAGTACTGTGAAAGGGCTTCCATATTTCAAATGTCTATTTCTTTTGATAGGACCTTTTACCTCATGACCTTGAAGTTTGACCAATTTTTGAAAAACTTTTAACCTTGGTCATAACTTTTAAATGGTTAGTAATAGGGCTTTCATATTTCATATGTGAATTCCTTTTAGCAAGACTTTTCTTTTGGTACCAAACACTTTTACCATGACTTTAGAGTTTGGCCTACTTTTGAAATACTTTTAACATATCTTATAACTTTTTGAAATGTTTAGTGATAGGGCTTTCATATTTCACAAGTATATACCCTTTGGCAAGACTTTTCTTTCAGTACCAAAAATTTGGGCTTTTCTATTTTACATGTGTATTCCTCGTAACAAGACCTTATTTTGGGTACTATAATTACTTTGCTGCCATACAGGGGCATCAAGGTGTCATACACTCATCTTGTTTTTAAAAAGAATCTTTACATTATCATGCAAATTTCTTATCATGTTTACTGTATGGAGTTTTCTCCCTTTGCTGATCCATAAATCTTACTCATTGTTGAATATTATGACTTCTTGCAATACCTACCTTATTAATGTCTTTATCTATTTATGAAAAATATGGCTCACATGAGCAATGAAGCCCATGGACCTCTTATTACAGCATAATTTGAATTCTCTAACTTTCATAGTATACCTCCAATTCTAACATCACATTTCTGTATTGTTGTGTGTTGTAATATAGATATCACACCGGTAATTGCCCAATCAAAATGAACTTAGTTGTAGTTCCGTATATTTAAAAGAATAATTTTTTTTCTTGTGTGATTTTTCTCATTTCCCCTGTGTGATTTTTCTCATTTCCCCTTCTTCTTTTCTCTTATTTTTTGTACCCCTGATTAGGAAATTTTGTGTAATTTGTAGAAGTAATCAATTGTATACGGTGGAACTATTTGATATTGGTAGGTGAGGCTACTTCCTGAGGTGCACTCAGGCTGTTTACACATATGTGAAAAACGTGGATTTAAGGGTAGTCTTGTTTGTGAGTAGAAGTTTTTAAAAAATGCCATGTAAGGTGTTGCTTTTCTGATGAGAGAAAGCAGATGAGAGAGGTAACATTAAACATTTCCGACTGCGTTATTTGGCATCAGTTTTGTAAACTGATTTTTAATGATTTTTTTCCCTCTATAGTAATAGTGAAAATAATTACCAGTATGATACCTTATAGGGGGCAGCAATGGACCATTTCTATGTGGAAAAGAAACAACTTATGAGGGAGGAATGAGGGAGCCCACTATTGCGTGGTGGCCAGGTCACATCAAACAAGGACAGGTACAGATTCATTTTGATCAAAACATGCAGATGAATTTATTGACCAAACATACATGTAGATCACAAAGTAAGTAAATTATTTTCTGTTGTTGATGTTTATGACTACATGTTGTTGAAATATTTTTAATGTTTGTGGTGCACAATTCTGAAATTCATCTTTTATTCTAACATTGCAACTGATATATGTGAGCGGGCTAACATACACATTGCATAGATAAAGGGAGTGGTTCACAGCAGTTAGATTTCTCAAGAAAGGGGCACTCATAGATATTTCTTGCATGTGAATAAAAGTTGATTTACAGTATGTGACTGATCTTTCAAATTCCATCTTTATCACACTATCCATCCACAGAGACAAAAGTTTGAAAGTCATGATCACATGAACACCTAAGTAATCAAAGGGTAGTAAGGTTTTGGCAGAAGAGGGCTTGTATATGAGGTAGTGTCTGTTATCTAATGTAATTGTGTTCATATTTAATTAGAAAAACAAGTAGTGGTAAAGTATGAACACTGCTGTAAGGTAAGGTGGAACAATGAGGCAGAAAGAACAAACTGTTAAAGCTAAATGTTTTTAAATACTAAATGTTCTCATCTTTTTTTTTGTGAAAGGTTTCCCACCAAGTAGGCTCTTTAATGGATCTGTACTCGACGTTTATAGACTTTGCAGGGATTGATAAACCAGCAGACCGTGTCATTGATGGAATCAGTCTGAGAGTTCCACTGCTCAATCACACAGAGGAGCAGAGGTAGTCAAAGAGGTTGAAAAGTTTTAAATGGTTTATTGATTTTCTTAAACCTTTTGCTGTAGTCAAGACTACTTCAAAGAATACAGTGATTTAAATCACTTACATTTTGCCAGCCTTTTGTTTTAACATTATTGCCTTGTTAGATTTTTCAGTTAGACATAATTTTCATTAACATACAGTATTTTTCACTACCATACATTTACATACAAATTTTCATTTTACAAGAATTTTGTATTGACATTAAGACAACCAAAAAAAAAAAATTAATGTGTCAGATCTTAGCAACCAAATTAATTTGTGATGTGATGCAAAAACTTCCAGATTTTCTGTATATGTAGTTTGAAGTGTATAGCTATCAGTGTATAAATCTTCATACGTATCTTCTAACCACATGCACACATAGTACTATACTGTGTTTTAAAAGCCATCAGCTTTGTAGCACATTGTATTTTAAATACTATGAATCTGTAGTTAGTGGGTTACACTTGTATTATGTATTTGTAAGTTATATTGATATAAAAATTCGATGCCACAGGAAATGCTGTGGTCACCACTTTGACGACATTTTGTTCTGGTGATGATCATCTAAAGCTTAAAAATGGTAAACTACCTAAGAAGTACTACAACTTTTCTAGAGATGTAGAGAAGCTGTTTTTACACCACTAGTTTAACTACGTTACAGAGCCTATTAAATAAGGTATTCACTAAAAATCAATAACACATATGCCACACAACATTGGATCCAATCTTACATACCAAAATCTTCCTTCTCTCTGCAGAGGATAAATGCAGACTTACTATCTGGTGTGTGAGAGAGTATTGGACCCAGTCTGTTTATTTATTTTCAGTTGTTACATATGATAGAACTTGCAATGATAATCAGGGTTTTGATTGAAAGGTTTATATCCAAGAGGTTTTATACTGTTCCTGTATTTATGTTATATTTTTCCTGTTTTACAGACCATTATTTTATTACCGAGGAAATCAACTCATGGCTATCAGAATGGGTAGCTATAAAGCACATTTGTGGACATGGACAAACTCCATGGAAGAGTTTAAACGGGTATTTATCATGCATTGTTCAGAATAACTGAAATTCTTCCTTTAAAGGGAGGCAAAGGGCTAGATCACATACCAATGCATGTATTTGCATAACATTTTGACTTTTCACTTTGGTTCATTTGTACATCTGCATGTACATAATTTAGGAGTCTTATTTAATTGTGGCAGTCTGCCAAACAATCTAGTAACATGTCTGTTGTATAGACTACTCAAATGATAAAAATAGTTGCATAGAGGGTTCATTTTTCTTTTAAGATTTCCTAAATATGACTTACTATTGTTTTGATACTTTTGCTTTGAAAGTGTTCAGATATCAAGACTGTTATCAGTAAACAAAAGCAAAATTAAGCAAAAAATGTTTTCTGTGTCAGGGTGTGAATTTTTGTCCTGGACAAGAAATAAGTGGTGTGACAACACACAACCAAACAGACCACACCTCCAAGCCTCTTCTGTTTCATATCGGAAGAGATCCAGGGGAGAAATACCCAATCAGGTATACACCATTGTCATGATCTGATGGTACAGTAGAGATCTGATTTGTTAATCCATGCAGATTGGTAAATTTGTCCCCAAATCAATCCATAAAAGAAAAGTATGAATTTTTTTCTTCAGATATCATCAATTTATCATCTTAATATTGAAGTCTATGAGATAAATGTAATTGCTTGACATTGATGACTCTATTATCCTGCAAGTTTCCTACAGATATGATTAGTAATCCAATGAAATTGGTGCTGCATGTTAGAGTAAAATGACTTCGCTATGCATCGGACACCCCTGTTACATTGGACAACTCTGAGGTATTAGAAATTATGATATAAAAAAGGTCCAGAAGCTGTAAATTTTGAACGCTATTATTGATAAAGAAACTGCATTGCAATGGTATAAACATTTATGATTCGGGCTTCTTTTATTTGCCATTCTATCAAAGAAATCGTTTTTTAAAACCATATCGATTCACATAAAATTAAATGTCATTGATAATTTAGAATATTTCAATGAGTTTTGGACTTAATTTTTAGAGACATATTTTGATCAAGCTTGACCTATTTTCACCAAGTATCAGATATAACATAGTATAAAAAAATACCATGTTACATAGATCTATACAATGTATATGTAATATATGAAGATACAGGTAGTTGGAGAATTTTTTTCCTATCCAATTTCAAAACTTCATTTTTTTAAAGAAAGGAAAAAAAAAAGAATGATATTGAAAGATTCTTAATTCAACAGATTGGTTTTTATCAGTTTAGCTTGAATTTGTACTTGAAAAATTAATGCTGTGTACACCAGGATCCAGCTGCACTAAGGTTATTTAACTTTAATTAACTGACAGTTAACTTGTGATTAACTTGAACATTTATAACTTGAAGTTAACTGTTAGTTGAACGTAACTAACTTTCGTGCAACAGGACCCTGATGAATAAGGAGGCTAATCTATTAGTCCATGGAGACAGTGCAGTATTGGTTTGTATTTGTATCAGTGTTCCTTAATTTTCTCATTTATCAACCAAACACAAGCCACCAAACCTTCAGAGTACATATACTTTATATTTTCTCATGGACTGAAATATATGCTGGTAAGTATGATTGTAATTTACATAAATAGCAGAGGTGTCCAAAGCATGGTGAATTTACCCTACATGTACTTCATTAGTAAATTTACTATTAGTGACCATAAAGTCAGGTAATGTGTGTTTTGCTTTCCATGTTGTAGTGCCACTAGTCCTGAATACAAAAATGCAATGCCACAATTGATGAAGGCAATACAAGAACATATCACAAAGCTGGTACCAGGCACTCCACAACTAAATATGTGTGATCAGGCTGTCATGGTAGGCAAATTATATAACTGCTTCTAATCCAGAGGTGGAAATTTATTTAAGAACACTTTTGATCATGCAGATTCATTTTGTTGTTCCCACAATGCCAAATGTTATATATATATATATATATATATATATATATATATATATATATATTATAAATAAGTTCCTTCTCATGTATTTACTCACTGAGTAAATTTCCTCCTCCATAACTGAATAGTAAATTTCAATATTTTTACCTTTGATATCTTTTTACAAATATTAATGATAGTCATTGTACAGGTAGATATAGCATATCTATTTTAATGGCTTGTAATCCTGACAGAAATGAAAGTAGAATGTAAATATAAGAAATAAACTTCAATTTTGAAAATACATGAGGATATGAACTGCAACACTTTTTGGTGGTATACACTTAATGAAAGAATTTCAAGAAATAAATTCATGTGAAAATACACACTTTGTACTGATCATGTGGTTGCTGTCTCTCTCCACTAACTGCTTCATATCTGAATTTCAATTACTAAACAAGTGAAGTTTTGTATGCCTTTATTTCATAATGGTAGAAGTGTTTTTGATTTTACAGAACTGGGCTCCTGCTGGTTGTTCCAAAGGAAAGAATAAATGTTACAAAGGACCACCTTCAAAGCCTTTCAAGTGCACTTGGACACATTGATACTGTATTTGTTGAGTTTATGTCAGACATTAATTTCTGGTACTGAAGGTTCATAATTATACACATGTAACTCCACAACATTCAGCAACTCTCACAGCTTTTTCGTATAGGGAAGTACAATTGTAAGTTGGTTCGAAGGATTGTGCTAAATTAAGGACCTTGACAAAACATTCCATACCTCACCTCACCTGGAAAAGGCCTTTGGCCAGGTGAGGTTTTACTGTCTGCCATCAGCATAGCCATCTGATAATGGTAAATTTGTAGCTCACCTCAATGAAGAAAATACAAACTTTCCAGTATAGATAGGTTACCAATTATTTTTATTGTACCTAGTGAATAAAATTTCTGCAAAGATATATTTCTGTCTTACACAAAGTTTAATTAATTTCAATAAGACTTTGCTAAAACCTAAGACATCACACGAGGGTCCAAATTATTTTGTAAAGTAACTATAGGTTTTCACTGAACCAAACTGTGTAAAAAATAAAGTAATATGCTAGTGGGGTTGTTTAAGTACCACACTTACTTCAGATAATAAGTCTAATCTGATGACTTATTAGGTTAAAATTTTGGAGGTAAACTGTCTTGTGTCCAGTAACTAAGCCCAACCTGGACCAGTGTTAACAAGTATTATTTCTGTGAATGATGAGTGTGACTCATATTTTGTGGATGAAAATAATTTTTTGAAGAAGGTAACAGATTTTGGACTTGGTCACATTTCAAAGTAACTAGGTCATCTAGAGAAAGCTTGATTCAGATGTGGAGAGTGACATATATTTACCATTCTAAATGACTGACAAAGTTTTTACAGCAGGTCAAAGTTTTAAAACTCATGTATTCAGCAGTAAATGCTTAGACCAGACTTCTGTGTTCTTATAAAGCTGCACACTGCCAAGCTTGTGTTAGATTCTGAGTGTTGACCTGTATCTTCAGTGACAAAATTAATTTTAGATAAATGTTCTTCCTCATACAACTGTATTCCACAATTAAACCAAGTGTATGTATAATGATATATACTAAATTTTAGATTACGGTGCTGGGTATGACCAACATTTTCAGGATGAGTGTCAAAATTGAAGTTCTTGTTGTATGCCCATATTTTATATCAATTTTAGAGCCACACCAAGATATGCATAATATGATATCATCTACTGGTGTTTTAACAGTAGAAATATATGAGTATGGTATACAAAACTGCATTTATTGAATTTTTTTATTTATGATTTTTTAATATTTTTTTTTCAATTTTTGGTGAGTGAAAGCCCCATTTATCAGCAATTTTTAGGGGTCCACTTAAAACTAGAGATTTAGTATATGATATGTACAACTGAGAGTGCATGAAAATAGGCAAATAAATTTATTTTTTGTCAAACTCAGGGGGATGGGTTGAGACCCTCAATCGAACACCACCACATTAATTACCTCTATCAATGGAATTAAGATAATTATTGTTAAAGAAAATGGGGGGGAAAATATGTAGTGTAATGAAAATGGAATTGTAATAAGGGTACAGATTTTACATGGGCCCTTTATTGGAATTCATCTTCTTACAACCAAGAAAGATGCATTTTGTCAAAATGACAAGCAAACATTGTAGATTAGTTTATTCAACACTTGTATGATTAAGCCATTATAGAGGTACACATTTTTACATAAGGAAATATATGAAAAATTTTCAAATTTAAATAAAGAGTTTATCAAGTGTTGTTTTCAAATTTGATCAAATTTTCCCTTGAGGCTAGGGTGGTATTTCAATAAGCCATTAAGTATTTAAGATGGAGAGTGACTTATGTGAGTGAATTGGTCCTTAGGCTTTTCATCATTATCACTGGTGTGTTTTATGTGTAAAATTCTATATGGGTCCTTTGTTTTTTTGGATGGAATGGAGAGATAGGTGTTAGAAGTGATTGTGTTTTTTGATTTCAAGTCACTCTGGGGGGTCAATTGCTATTCATCATTGTGTGTCCTGCATCAAGTTTTCTTCAAAAATATTAAACAAATTGTTGGTTGGATGGTTGTATATTATTTAACATCCTGCTTAAGAATTTTTCACTCATATGGCGATGTCACTATTGTCGGTGAAGGACTGCAAAATTTAGGCCTATGCTTAGTGCCCACAGCCTTTAAGCAGGTAGGGATCTTTATCGTGCCACATCTGCTAGGACATTGGGGCCTCAATTTTTGTGGTCTCATATGAAGGACCACCCCATTTAGTTGCCTCTTAGGACAAGCAAGGGGTACGGAGAAACTATTTTAACTGTGATCCTCATGAAAATTAAACAAACTGTATAACAGATTTGTTAAATAAACTGTAAAATAGATTTCTTTACCTAGGGTAAGATATCTCATAATTCCCTTAATTTAGCCTATGGATTAGCTTCTATTAAATCTATAAAATACTGCAGAATTTTAATTTTTCTGTTCTTCTGAATATCCATTAGACAAATTATGTGCATAATTGAGGTTCAGGGTTTGAGAGAGGGACTAAAATGGTCATATGTTGAAAATACATGAAATTATAATCTGGTATTCCTAAACAATATCAAAGGGACAAAGTGCATGATTATTATTAGAAATAATCCTTTTACTTTAATGCTTTACATGTATGGGAGTCCATTCCTCAAGGTGGGGTTCTGTTGATAATACGAACTATATTCATTTTTGATAAGCAAAATGCTTAACCAAATAAGGTTCAGGTCTCAAGATTGAGCTGTTGGGTAAATGTTTAAAACCTTTAGAAAGAAAATAGTTCTTTTCTCATTGTCATGTTGGCAAGAGAAAGAAATTAAACCTCTTAGATCAAAATCATGAATTTCATTTCCCCAGTGTATATGGCTTTATTGCAAAAAGGGTGAAGGATGAAAACATGCATTATAGTGAATGCATGCATTATTTATGCACATGATATGTACATCTATTGTAGCCATAGCAACCTATGCCATTGATTTTTTAGCTTTGGATAAGATTGTAGAACTTTGCATGCTACTAAGTAGATACAACAATTGGGTTACTTTAATTCACCTAAGGTTTCATTTTTGTTTTAGCTTTCTGAAAAAAATCTTAATCTGTGATACTGTCTTGCACAATAAAATTAAAAAGATCAACTGTGTTTTGGTCTGTCATGGTGTCAAATATATATTCATTTTGCATAGCAAGAAATTAATTTAAAAGCATTCCTTTTTTGAGTGATTATTTTCTGATTAGAATTGAATAGTGGTTTTGTCATAAGATCAAGGAACATTTATACTTGATTCTGATTTTTGAGAGCCTGTTAATTTTTGTGATTTGAAATACAAACTAGTATATTGCAATACAAGATTCAACTTACTTTGAACAGTAACTGACATCTATTTGGTTTTTTTTTTCTCAGTATAACTGTACCAAACTAGCCATTCTGAATTTGTATTGCAGAATAGAGATAAATTACTAAACGCAACAGTATGATTAAGTATGTTAAACCTCATCTTAGTATGTGAAAGGAAATTGGGCCTATTTACTAAGATGAATAATGAGTACTCACAGGCTCTTGACATTTAAATCTCTTTAATTAAAAAAATATTGTCTTCTTTTTTTTTTTTTTTTTAATTATAGATATTTAAAACGTTGAGAGCCTGTGTGATTACTGCGAAGCATGAAAATCGCTGGGGGAAGGGGCGGGGGCTTAAAATTTTCAAAGTTTAATGCAATTATGTGTTCTACGTCAGAGTACAATTTAATTCACAGCTTTTTGGAGTACATTTATATAGAT